>JAUZSZ010000137.1:901060-912290 GCA_034780575.1 Labeobarbus marequensis
TAGACAAAGACTATTTAAAAAATAACGTTATTAACCGTTATTTTTTCTAATCGAACCGGTTTCGGAACGGTAATAATGCAGAGGAACGCAGGAACGGAAACGTTAAAATATCGATTCTGCTCGGAGTGAACCGATTGACTTTTTTTCCGTTTTCAAGCCCTGCTATCAAGAGTCAGGAAAGATAAAACTATGTGATGATCACATAGCTCCTGTGGGAACCCTCACTACACAAATTCCAGGAATTCCTACTTGTCTTTGCAGTCAAACACCCCCGATGGTGTTTCCATATTTTCAGACCCTATGAAGAACTTGTTTGCTGACATTGTTGAACATTTTCAAAGCTTATATGTTTCCAAGGAGCTTTATTAAAAGAGCATTGTTTCCTGGTCAAAGTGGGAGAGGCTTGATGGATTAAATCAATATTCTGGGGAATTCAGTTAAATCTGTTTTGACCGTGCCATAAAAGACTTTGATGTGTGGCAGGTTTTAAAGAAGTATCATCTTTCTGTTCTTTTTTCTAGTAGGAGTTTGTCTAAACTGAGACCATGTACAGTCAATACAACTGCCAGAGCCTCTGTAGTGTTTTAAAACATAGGGCTGCAAGATTTGGGCAAAAATCGTATTTCAATTTTTATGATAAAAAATGCTATTTAAAATGCAGTTAAAAAAAACTCCAGGTTTGCTATGCTTGTTTGTAGTGTGGCGATTATATATCAATATGACTATAAAATAATAATAATTATTATTATTTTATTATTATTATTTATGATTATTATTATTACTAAATAAAAAATAAGAAGTATTACTAAAACATTTCACTGTAAAAAAAAAAAAAATAATCAATTAATATATAGAATAATAATAAATGCATGTTATAAGTGACCCAAACTGGAGTTTGCTGCATTTACTGTGAACGAAACCGCTGAAAACACCAGATCATGAGCTGCTTGCATGTAAAAGAACACAGTACACGCTTCACTCTGAAACATGCAGCGTATATGTATTTATATTATGTATTTAATGAAATCACAGCCTTTGTAATTTGATAATCGCACTAAGCCATTTTGCAATTTCAGTTTCATTTCGATTAATCATGCAGCCCTATTAAAACATGACCAAACTGAATACTGAACTGATTGTAAGCATGTGTTAATATTTCAAGAAATGTAATAAATAAAACAAAGCTATACCGAATTTTGCACAAATAGAATTTATGAATAGTGATGTATAAAATCTAATGTGCTTCATTAGAATCACATCAGTAATCCTTAAACAGCGGGTTTAAGCAATAAACTGTCTGTGCATAGTCAAGTGGACTTGGTGCTCAATAAAGTGGACTTTGATTCTCATTATAATGAACAAATTATACGAGTATAAACAATAATGAGTCACAAATAGTATGTCAAATGAGCAATTATATGTAATGGATTTATGTGGTCTACAACACAACATAATGATTAGGGATCATAAAATTGAGAATGTAGTACAGTGCTGTTTAATCTCCTCTTCTGACACACGCATGCATACGAGCGCAATCGTGGACTCCTACACAGACCAGCTATGATTGTATTTACAGAGAGGCTGCTGACGCCAGCAGCCAGCCTAATGCAAAGGAAATCAAATGAAGGGACATTTGATAATCCCTTAAACTGGACCATTACACTTCCTTTTCCTCATTAAAAAGCTCTAGAGTGGGAAAAACCTGCACTGTATACACGATACATGTGTTTGACACATGGGAGTTGACATTTCTGTATGTGTAACTGTCCATTTATAGAAACCGTGAGTCTAGAGTGACCATTCATAACAATGGAACAAGTGAGCCAGACTTCCCAGAAAATGTTTTGTTTTTTTATATCCTTGATCAATATTGCCTCTTTATTTGGCCTACGCTGAAGGATCAAGACCTGTTAAGTCAACACGTTAACACGGCCATTAACTTGTTTTAAATAAGCATAATCAGATATTCTCATATTTTATATATTATATATATATTTCCATATGTAATATTAAATATAGATAGATTGATAGATAGATAGATAGACATTGCTTATAATATAAATATAAGCATATAAATAATTTTATTATTATTTATTATTATTGTTATTATGGCAACTATACCCAATTCCACTAATTATAATCATTACAACAATAAAAAGGAAAGAAACAGAAGCTCAATGTGTCCAGCATTTATAGTGTATCAGTTCAAATCTAGTGGTTTGTTGATTCTAGCTGAGAAATGTCAGTCAGCTCAGCCGTGGCATGGTTTGATTTTGTGTTGAGAGCACCATTTTTTAATGAGACAGATATTCTTTACAAAAACGAATCTCCAGGCTCACGCAGTAATTTATCTTCTTCCGTCACGGATGCTTGTAGTGTAAATCAGTTGGGAGTGAAGCTAACAGACTGTCAGCTTGTCACATCGATCAGTAGCAGCTGGCAGGTTCATTCTGCTGGTAAAATGAGATTTGAAGACATTGCTGAGAGTTACTGTGTAATCACCAGACACGTCCCCACCCATTCCACTATGTCACTGTTTGTGATTGGTTGAATTGACTTTTTTGCTCTTTTGTGGATTCGATGCAGGTGAAATTCCTCAGAACGTCAGGTTCAGTCTCATGAGGGCAATTTCAGATCATAGAAAGAGACTCTGTTGATACTATTTGACAAAGAGTTTCAATCTCCTGTTAAACGCTGACATGTTTTTAAGGAAAATAATAAAATTTTTCCTTCTTACGAATGCTAAAATTGCTTAGATAATGTATCTGATACAAAATAAAAGAGTAGGTTAAATATCTTTGGCATGGGGAGGGAGTTTTATAGGAATTTGCTGTTACATCATTACGTGGTGTATTAAAAAACAATCTTTGACCAGCATTTCACCGTTTCAGTCCATTATTAGTTTTTACCACTTCCCTTAATTTCAGGAAAACAGGAACATTCAATGAATAAACAGATGTAATACTGTACTTCCTTTCTTGGCTAGTCAGTTCAGCCCTTTTTGAACATAACAAAATCTTGTTCTTGGTCTCTTGTTCTGCCGTGATTTACATACAAAGAGGAAAAGACTACTGCTAAGAATAGACACAGAATCAGTCTATCAAGCACCAGGATGACAGAACAAATTTAGACCACATATTGCTGCCTTGCACAATGTCTCAGACTAGAGCAATGAATCTTGATGATCCCAAAACCAGACAAATGACTTCTCCAAGCTTTTTTCCCCATTGTTTAACAATTTATTCTTTTATATGTGGCATATACTGTATCATAAAAAGTAACTGTTTCAGAATCGTTCATGAAATGTATTTCATGCACAAAAATATTAGAGATATATTTTTAATTAAATTATAAGAAATAAGCATGCAGAAATACATGCTTATTGTAACATATTGACTTTTTTAAAACTGTTTATTATAATAATTGCTAATTGTGACATTTACAATACCATACTGCCCTCTTGTGTAATTCTTAGGTGTCTGATTCTTGTTGACGTTGTCCTGAATTTTATATAGTAATAGGACTTCAACTCCCAAAATGCAACAGGGTTTCAGGAAAGGGCGGGGCTTTTGCGTTCAGCTGCATTGTGGGAGCGGGAAAACGCCGCAAATACTCACGTTGTTCAACTGTGGGGTTTTCTACGAAGCTGTTGATACAAGGTACGGTTTTATGACAAAAACCTATTATTTGTAGTCTATTGTTTCGTATTTCACTAAAGTATACGGTTCTTTTGGATCTGTTCGACGCTTTAGCGGAACAGCGTCCATTTCAGACCTTCATTGTTTGCGTGGCTTATGTATGCGACTCGTTTGAGACCAGTCTAGATATTCATTGGGAATGTGTTAGTTTAGTTATTAAAGTCAGTATAAGCCAACTTTATTAAATACGAAAACTGCATGGTTTTCGTGACGTTCCGTTTTTGAGCGTGGATATGCAATATGCAGAGAACCTGATTCCTGAACGAATGATTCTTATGAGCCGGTTCTTTTTAGTGAATCAGAATTATAAAGTGGGACCAGTGTAGTCCTATTCCGAATGAATCGTTCTGATGAGTCGGATCTTTTTAAGTGACTCAAACAATTAAAAATCCTTATTCTCGCTTAACTCTGTCATCTCTAGTTATTATTTTCATCATGTACGATTCGAAACTATCCTAACTTGGTGTTAATTACATTTTTTGTCTTCAGATTAAGACATGTCTATTGGTGTTCCCATCAAAGTCCTGCATGAAGCAGAGGGTCACATCGTGACCTGCGAGACAAACACTGGTGAGGTGTACAGAGGCAAACTGATTGAAGCAGAGGATAACATGAACTGCCAGGTACTGCTGAATCACAATTAATTTGTTTACTTTAAACTTAAATGTATATTTTCAGTGAGTCTTGAATAATGAAACTAACTGCGCTTGTGTTTTATTTGAATCAGATGTCCAACATTACAGTGACCTATCGAGATGGCAGAGTTTCCCAGCTGGAGCAGGTATACATTCGCGGCAGCAAAATACGCTTCCTCATTCTGCCTGACATGTTGAAAAATGCCCCTATGTTGAAGAGCATGAAGAATAAAAACCAGGGTGCCGGAGCTGGAAGAGGCAAAGCTGCTATTCTCAAAGCTCAAGGTTGGTCTTTTTTATGGTATCTTTGACTTCATTGTAGTAACTGCAGTTGTACTGTGTGTTTTTTCTGTGGTTGCAATGTCAAATGCTTTTTAGACTCAGATTATTTGTATAGTCCTGAATGGTTTTGTTGGAGCATCAAGTACATTTTAGTACCATTAGCAATTAAAGCAGTTGCCTTTAAATATAAATTATATACAAATATATATATATACTAAAATGAATTTAAATATCTTCAGAAAAGCACTGAACACTGTTTGTCATTTACTTAATCAGGTGGCTGAACAAGTTAATGTTTTTCATGGGAAAAGCGTGAAATGAATCCACTAACTGTTTGTCTTTCCTTTGCAGTCGCAGCAAGAGGCCGAGGTCGAGGAGGACCAGGAGGAAGGGGAAATATTTTCCAGAAAAGACGATAATGTGAATCCTGTTTCAATCACTGTCATTTTTGTACAGTTTTTTTCTTTAATGAGAAATTGTGTGCTTTTTTTGGTTTGGTTAATTCGGTGATCTAAATCTACTTCTGTTGATTTTGCAACAGTTTTTTTTTCACTTTTCTCATGTAATAAAGCTGTTTAATTATATAAAAAGTCAATGCTTCTAAACCAGTCATTCTTTGTATCTTGTTACATTTATTAACAGATAAATATCTAAACACCTCCGCACTTAAAGTTTGGTTTATTTCGGTCAGATGAGAGAAAATTTGAAGTTGGGAGAAATTAAGACATTTTACTTTTTTTTTATTTTTTTATTTATTTATTTTTTCAAAATCCATGCATAGATTTTTTTTTTCTGTTGTCATTCACTCAGTACCAAGAGGTGTGAAAAATACTGAAATTATGTTGTGAAATATGGGTTTTTATCTCAGATTTCACTTATGAAGATAAAAGTATTTGTCTGAAAACAATTGAATGAAAGCAGTTTCCCCACTAAATTGTACTTAATATTTTTAAAGGGGTGTATGTATATGTATGTGTGTGTATTGTATATAACACCGGGAAAATAGGCATTATTAGTTATTAAGGTGTTTCACCACCATTTGCCTTTAATGCAGCTTCCAAACTTCTTAGAATAGGTTCATGCTACTTTTTTAATAGTCTCAGGTAGAATGTTGTCTATAAACACGTGCCGGTTGCTTCAGAAATGTTGGAGGAGGTAAACAGCTTTTCAAACTTCTTTCCAAAACTATCCATAATGGTTTGATAATATTCAAGTCAGATGACTTGTATGGTCAGGGCAGATGTTGAAGTTAACATTATTCTGTCCAACCCCTGTTGTGTGTGTGTGTGTGTATATATAGTTTATTTAATTGTAAGAGTAATTGTATTTGGTTAGTAAAATGGTAATCTAGGGATTTACACGAAATTGTAAGAATCAAAAGTTTAATTTTTGACGACAGTGTCAAAATGCAGTTGAGTAAGAGTACAGGTATTAGAGTGAAGCACAGCGATGAGGTTCAATTAATCAAGCTAATAACCCCCTGCTTGTCCGTTCAACATTAAACGCAGTTTCCCTTGTGACCGCTAGATGTCGCCACTCCTCTCACATTCACTCACAGCAGAAGCACCTCCGTCCCCCGCTGCCTGCACATCATACCATATCATACACCGCTACCATTACTGCCAGCGAGCTAACAACATACCCTTCAAAAACAGGATCTTACAAACGGCCGAGGTAAGGACTGAACCAACGACTCGTATTATGCCTCTATAAGGCGACATGCGTGAACATACGTGATCACAATGATTTTATTAATCCTAGGCTGGATTTCCCAAACATCTGTTTCGTAAGAGATGCGTTAGCCAGCTTTAGCAAAAATAACAACCAGCCTTAAAATTGTTCTCCAAGCGGAATCTGCCCTTCGAGCCAGTGTCAGTGTTTACATGAAGCTTTTACAGATAATATGCGTGAAACTGCGTTGCATGGCAATTGTGAAGCAGGAGTGATCAAAACCTATATACACATCTAGTATTCACATAAGATCAGTTTGGTTATTGGGAAGTTGGCTTATTCTACGCATTTTCAGTTTTAATAAGGTTATTTGAAGTAAAATGTCTAAACATTCATTAAGATAATATGTCAGTGAATTGTCAAATTAATCAATTGTAATGCATGCTGGGAGAGGATTGATGATAAAACAGGGTTTTTAGTTCAAGTTGATATTGTAAGGTCGTGAAACTACAAAGTGCTCATTATAAGGAGAATTTAATGCTGATCTTTCAACAAATATTCACTTTTCAGGTTTTAGTGTTTACTATACATATTAAGCTAAACGGTTGAACATTTAAGACTTAACTACTAGCAAAAGTAACAAAAAGACAAGAAAAAATAAATTATGCTAGGTAAAGCAGATCATCTTGTATTAGGGGGAAAGGACAGGGAAGTGGTGTGTGGCCAAGTATGGTGACCCATACTTGGAGTTTGTCCTCTGCATTTAACCCATCCAAGTGCATGCACAGTGGTGAACACACACCCGGAGCAGTGGGCAGCCAATGCTGCAGTGCCCAGGGAGCAGTTTGGGGGTTTCAGTGCCTTGCTCAAGGGTCTCACCTCAGTCGTGGTCCCTGCCAGACCTGAGACTTGAACCCACAACCTTTGGGTTACAAGTCTAACTCTCTATCCATTAGGCCACGGCTGCCCCATTAGAGACGTTGGGCAGACAGGAGTGGTGCAAATGACTCATCTTTAAGAACAAAGAAAAAAGCATGAAATAAAGTTATAGATTTTGTTTGTGTGTATAAAGTTGGCATCATCTGTTGAGTGCTAAAGTCATTTTTTTCCACGCATGCATTTGAGAGACAAAAATGGCACCTATTTTGTAGAATGACCCAGTTACCGAAGAATTCAGCATCCTTAATTCTTTTTTCATCCTGTTTGTTTGACAGTTGACAAGTGAAACCCGTAAAATCACTGGCTGCGTATCAACATCTAGTGAGCTGCATGCCTAGACAGTATTTTTGGGCATCAAAGGAACATGCAAAGGTTCAGAAATACTGTCTAGGTTAAGGTTTTGACAGTTACTGTCTGATGTTTTAATCCATATGGCTGTAATGAAAGGAAATATATGCATACAAGTACATAAGATGTCAGTGATATTTTGTATCCACTGACTTGTGTTTTCATGTTGCTTGGGTGTTTGGGTCTAAAATAGTTTGCCTTGTTTGGAGAGAGTGGCATAAGACGGTCTCTGGAGGGCTTTTCCCTGTGGAATGAGCCATTTGGGTATGATTTGAAATCTAGCTGTGGGTGAGCGGGATAAATTTGTTTATTTATTTTTCAGACCTCATGTGCAAAAATTTGATTGAGGTTGGTGTAATTACTTTTTATTTCTTAGTTTATGGAACATGATCAGATGCTAACAGCCAATGCATGGGCATGGGAAATATCCACAGACTTGTATAAAGTGTGGTGGACCTTTTTGTTTTTAAACTGCTTTCAAATTTAATATAATCTAGTACAAGAGAAAATGATTTCAGTAATGCACTTGAAATAGGGGTCTATGGTGCAAGGTATTTCATTGGGATTTATATATAAATAAAGTAGAAGTTAACTTTACAGTTCAAGTAAATAATAATTGTGCTCAGAAGGGTTCATTTAGGTACAGAAATGTGAGCTGCTTTTAAACACTGCTGAATATCTTGCCCCCTTACTTCCATTGTAAAGGCCCCAATGTACGCATGGCAAAGTACTTTTCACAAAACCTTAAAAAACTGTGTAAATGGTGCTTTAAAATAGAAACTTCAATTTCTACTATAAAGCAGCTTTTTACTCACGTCTGACCTTGATGGACTGAACAGAAGAAATGAACTGAGCCCCAGACAAAGGTGTTGAAGAACCATTTTGAGTTCCCTGAAGAACCCTTCAGTTCATAAAAGAACTGTTTTTTCTTAGTGTGAAGAACATTTTAATAATCGAAAGAACTTTTTTCACTATTCCAAAGAACTTTTTGTGGAATAGAAAGGTTTCATGGATGTTAAAGGGTCTTTAAGGGACCGTAGATGCCAATAAAGAACCTTTATTTTTAAGGTTGTATTAGCCTACATAATCGCCATGGAGCAATGGTACTTTGAAGGTGTTTCCAAGCCAGAGCAAACTTTTCCAGAGAGTTTACTTTAGCAAGCTGGTTTGAACTCCTGAAATGGACTTCATTTTGGCCTGATTTTGTTCAAAATGGCATCACACCAGTTCATTCTTTAATTTTGGTTGAAGTACTGTATATTGGGTATTGTTGTAAAGCCAAAATCATTGTCTGTGGAGATCAACAGCACCCTACAGATGGTGTTGAGAGAGCTCAACTCATTCTGAACCCAAAACTTGTCTTTAAAGTGTCAGGTTAGCATTAAGACAGTGTGTAAATTATACCTTAGTACTGTGGTCTTCGAATGTTTCGAAGAATGCTGAACACTCCAGATGGTCTCATACGGTCAATCCTCTGTGGACCCCTTTCCCTGTGGATGCCCTGTGCATCTCGTCATAATAAAGACCACTAGAGAGTGGAAAATCATCTGGTGTAAGGCTGCATCTGTTTGTTTCTAGGGTAAAATTGGTTTCGTGCTGGAGGGTCAAACTCATGCTCGACTGCAAACGGTAGATCTTTTTATGCATTTGATGTTGTGGAAATCCTTTAATGTAGAACCCGTTTGTTATACCTGTGGCCCGTGGGGGTCCAAGGATTGTGTGCTTGTGAGTCCAAGTCTCCATAACAAATGAGGTTTGCTTGTGTTTGGTAGGTTGGGCACGTGAAGGAGAAACACTCGCTTTGCAATCCATCAAAGATCGAAATAGGTCACTGAAGAATGTGGAAACTGCTCTCAGATTAAAATTGCTCAGCCTACCGTTGCAGTCAGACACATCTTGCCTGCATCTACCGTGGATTTCCTGTTCTTGAAAAGAGGACGTGATACTCTGGGTTTTTTAGATGCTTGCAGTGTACCTGTAATACTGCCACACGAGTTTCAGATAGTTGCCTGATGCTCGGACTGGATAATGACACTCTGAATTTCTGAGCTGACAAATTGGTCGGACATGCCTGGCCGCTCTGTGCTCAGCTGGGCTGTCTCTTTGTCATCGAGGTAGACAGGAAGTCACTAACGGCGTCCACATCAGAGACAGACCAGTGATTCAAATCTGATCTGATGTTAAAAACGTCCCATTTCATCACAAAATTAGCCTCTTCTACTTAGATATCTTGAAATAGCTGATTAATTTTGTTGCGCGCTGCTTTATTAGCCAATAATAGTAGACCATTAGTGCTGTGGTGGGACAGTAATGGCATCAGATGTCAATACCATGATACCCTGAATGATTACCTTCAACCAATATTTCTTAACAGTATTTACACTTTTAAATGCAATCAGCTCTTTAATAACTAAATACACTACCATTCAAAAGTTTGGGGTTGGTAAGATTTTTTAATATTTTGGAAAGAATGCTAGATTTATTTGATCAAAATACAGTGAAAACAGTAATATCGTGAAATATTGTTACAATTTATGATGCCTGTTTTGTATTTTAATATATATTTAATAATTTAAAAGGTCATTTATTCCTGTGATGGCAAAGCTGAATGTTTCACAGCAATAATTCAGTCCTCAGTTATCACATGGTTATTCAGAAATTATTGTAATATGCTTATTTGGTGCTCAAGAAACATTTCTTCTTATCAAGGTTGAAAACGTTTTGTGGAAACTGATACTTTTTTCAGGCTTCCTTTATGAATAGAATAGAAAAGACAGCATTTACTTGAAATGTATTGTTTTGTTTTTTTAAATAGAAGTAACAGTGTTTTTATAAAATAGAAGTAACAAGTTTATTATAAGTGCCATTATAAGTTTAATAATAAGCATAATAGTACTTTTGTCTGCCTGACTGCTGATCTATGTTTTAAAAATGTTTCTAACACAGGATGTTGCACATAACATAACAATCACTTGCTTGTCACTTGTTGTCATATTAATGTCATCTAAAATCCATCATTCATTCTCCTACTGGCTGAATCTCTCAGCAGGTGATGGATGGTGAGAGACAGTTTAATAAACAAAATAAACAAGTTTTTTACTTTATGCATAAATGTGAATGGTTCTTGCTTATATCGTTTCTAAGGTGTTCTCAGTGGCTTCTAGCATATATTCTGGGTGATTATAAAGTGGTTTAAATTAAGAGCCTACCAAGTTTCTATTATATTCTGAGTCTCTCTTCTAATGTAATTTTTGATCCGAATGGAGATTTTTGAGAATGTTGAATTATTTCCAGCATGAAAGTGAAATTTTTTATTTTTTTTTTTTTTTTGTGAGAAAGTGTCATTTTTAGCTAGAAAAGCTCAAATCCTCATCAGTGCATCTGATTTAGGGTGAAAATTAGTGTCAGGGACGTAATAACTTCAAAGATGAGGAACACTGAGAAAAATAGGCTTTTTTTCCCACAGTGTTCTCGAATGAGGGAGAGAGAACACCATCTTCCAGCTGTGTGGGTGTTTTGACAGGAGAACGCATGGAGGCCAGGGCCCCCGAGATGATATTACAGCAAAAACATAAGTAGAGATTCGATCGCAGATGAAGAAATGACAGGGAACAAAACCGAGATAGAGAAGAAAAGCCAAACTGCAGTAGATCTCGG
>JAUZSZ010000137.1:975454-992397 GCA_034780575.1 Labeobarbus marequensis
AAATGACAGAAAGCTGACGCCGGCTCCGCCGCACGTGCTTTTATGCTTCCTGGTCGTGACGTCACCCCGCCCGTGGCGCCTTGCCCTTCCATTGGACTGATTGCACATATGATTCAGAGCGTGGTCACGCTGAAGATGTTCCCATAGCGTCTCCGGATGCAGCTTGATGTTCCTGGAAGGGAACTTACCAGGTTACGTATATAACCATGGTTCCTTGAAGGGAACGAGAGCTGCGTCCCATAGCGTCTCCGGACGCAGCTCGACGTTCCTGGAAGGGAACCACTGATGCCAATAAAGAACCTTTATTTTTAAATGATGTTTTATTAACAAAGTTCGGGAGGAACATGTTCAGATAATTAACCTAATTAACACGAGACGAGAACAATTAGTAATCAACTCAGTTAACAAGATAAGAGGTGTGTGTATATATACACACAGCAGACTTACCTCTGTTCATTGGCAGTTTTCCAGCATCCCTCCGCCACCCCTTCTCCGCACTTACAACTGTTCCTGTCCTAACCTGTAGGAGGGTACTCTGGGTTCTGGCCACAATTCCGAGCTCAGAACCCTCCCCTCGGACAGCAAGGCAAATACGCATAAGCTTTATTCTATTTATTATAAGTGTGAACTCGTGAAAGGGGTCATCGGATGCAAAATTCACTTTTACGTTTGAACTGAACCACACTATAATGATAAAAATCCACCCAGTGTTTTTTTTTCTAATCCTGATAAATGAAAGCCCCTTTCTCAAATCAAACCAGAGTCTTGGCTGTGTGACATCACACATACCCAGGCCGCTCTCACGATTTTTGATTGACACTGGTGTTTTACCTTAGACCCGCCCTGACTGAGCTGTAAACAGTCCGCCATTGTTTCGACCCCGGTGCAAGTGTAGACACGAATGTCTCCTAAGCAACTGAGGTGTTTTGTTGTTGGAATATTAATTAATGCTATGTTAATAATGAACATAGCAGTCGTCATTCCAAATGGCAGAAATGAAAGCATATCTAAAGTAAAACACTGAAATAACAGCGAGTGGAAACACTCAAGCAATGCGCATGGGTCTCACAGCGCATATTGTGTGCATTGAAGCCCGCTGTGATTGTCTCCAGCGCACACACGTGACACATGCTTGAAAAAGCCAAGCTCAGATTTAAAAATAGAGAGTGCATTTTTAATTCTCGCGTGACAATCACATATGTGAATGACGTCAGTATAGGCTATAATCGATTATGGTCTATTACTGCATCGATGCAGAATCGATGCATTGATTAATTTCGACACCTCTAACCTAAATGCGTCTATGTTCAAGTGAATCATTTGTGATCCAGCTTCACCTACAGAAGAAGTGAGTATAAGGGTTTTTTATGTATCGCCTTTCCTAATAATGTACTAGTTAGCAAGTTCCGCGGTTAAATGTGGTAAACAGTACAGCTCGTCACCCCATGGAAGAGAGGGGTGGGGTGAGCCGAGCTCATTAGCATTTAAAGGGACATGCACAGAAATGGGTCGCTGTGAACATAGCTGTTTTTGACATGGTAAAAATGGTGTTGTTTTACACTACCATTGAGAAAGGTTAACCAAAGTATGTTATAGACTTTTTATTAAGCCCCTAAAGAATCATATCAACTTGTGGAAAATGGGTATCCGATGACCCCTTTAAGAGTGTACAGTAGAGTCCAGAGAAAAGGAGAGAATCTGAAGCCCAATTTATACTTCTGTGTCGAACCTACGCCGTAGCCTAGGCAAAGACGCACAGGCCTACGCTATAACCTGCGCCGTACCTGATGTGCACCTCTCCAAAATCTAGCAGCGCGTCAATTCTGCGCTGAACACAAGGGCTGTGATTGGTCTGCTAGAACCCCTCCCTTCATATGTACTTGAGTTTTGTGTGTGTTTATGAGCACTGTAATGTAGTTTAATGTTACCCCTTCTTATTTAAAATAAAACAAAACAAAGAACAAAACAATATTATTTATTATACTACAAAGCCTTATAAATCAGTAGCTGTCATCAACATTGTTGATCTGCTGTGGTACATGTCCTTGTGGAGATTGAAATAATGCGATCTTCTGTTGTTGTCTCGTTTTTGTAGTTTTAAATAATGATTCAATGATATTGCTATTTAATTGCCACTGTCACGGTTTCTCAAGCCACTTCTTCTTCGGCTTTGGCCGTGGTACTGCAGGTTACGCAAGCAACATGCCCGTGGATACTGTAGACTAGCGGTCCGCATGTGTACTGCACGTCGAAGCAGAACAGAAGTATAAATGAAAACCAATGCACAGCTTACAGTGTAGAGGCTACGGCGTAGGTCCAATGCAGAGGTATAAATCAGCCTATAAGTATACTTTGGCCTTCCGCGTCTGCCTACAGTCCGCATTACGTCATTTTCGTCTTCAAGAGGGCTCGCTACAACCACGCACCCTGTCCGGTGGACCAGCTAACCAATCTGAGCCCATTGCGTATTTCTGAGGGAGGGGCTTCATAAAAACAGGAAATCATCAGCGTTTATAGGAGAAGGGACAGAGCGGTGTAGAATAAAGGTAAATTATGTGAAAAATATATATTTGTTAGACTGCACCCCATAAACAAAATCAAGTCTAGAAAAAAACTGTTTACCACCCCTTTTATGAAGAATATATCTATTTATAGCCTTGTCTAATATTTTTGCTTCCACAGCAAGCACTAAATGGTTAAAAAGGTTCGGAAATTGTCTCTCATTACAGAGGCCATCCTCTGAGACCGTTCGCGGGTCCTTGCGCCTCTTGACCTCCAGTGCCAGCCGTCTGCAGGGCGAATGTCAAAAGGCCACACCACACGACTCCCAGCAGGTTATTCAGTGTGCCTACGACATTGCCAAGGCGGCTAAACAGCTAGTTACTGTGACTACCAAAGACAGTAACTGAGTTACAGTACAAGTGAGCGCCTTTCCTCTTCAGTGTTTCACCATGTATTTTTATTTGCTCTTATATTGTCCAGTATTATTGATGATCAACACAGCACAGTTTGGTTTGTATTACTGCAAATAATGAATTTGTTTTTGAATTGTATGCATACATACACTAACATAAGTTTTGGGGCACTAAGCCTTGATAATCAACACCCTGTTTGTTTTTTGTTTTTTTGTCCTAGCTTTATGGTGCCATTTTTAAATGTCAACTAATATTTGTTTTGCTTCCCATGGTGCTAATTAACTGATTTGTTATGTCTGTATTGCTCCTGTTTGTGGATAAACAGAACAAGGCCTTTACTCATTTAATACCTGCACATTTCAAATATACCACATACAAAGTTGAAGTGAGACAAAACCGGAAATCATATATAGCTGTTATTGCTGAAATTCAGCTGGTGTATTAAGTGTTTCTTTGTCTTGAAAACCAGCTCACTCAACATGAGACCGTGATGTAGATGTCAGGACACACTATGCCTCATTTCTTGTGCAATAAATAACTTAAGCCTCGCTGCAAAATCCTACCTTACCTGTCCTGGTGTTGCCATTGCATTAAGTATTCAGAGTGTATAGTATTATTATGGAGTGCTTTGGTGTATGAGCTGTTTTACCTCACTTGTGTGTGTGTGTGTGTGTACGTGTGTACGTGTGTACGTGCGTGCTTGGGTGTCTGTTCTACACTTAAATATATAGTCCCTCACAAATGGAGACATGTCGCTCAAGATTTTACAATGTCATGTTTGTCATTTTCAGTATAAGTCATGTGTGTTTGTGTTGGTTTTTTTTCACTCATTGTTTCTCACCGCTATCTGGTCCAAATTTACTCCTTTTTAGTTTCTGTGCTCTTTGCGGTTAAATCCTAGGCATGTGTGTGAAGGTTTTCATTCATCCAGGTCATCAGAGAATGTCAAGAGTTTATTCATAGATAACTGCAAAATGAAATCCTGTTTCTATGAATTCACTCCGCCTGATGTTTAAGGGATGCTCTTGTGTTAATTTGTGTATCCAAAGGATGTGTTTATCTGTTGCCTTGTCTGAAATAATACAAATAACACAAACAATTGCCTAACGGCCACCAGCTGCTGTGTTAGTGATTCCGGTATTATGTGGTATCGCTTTGTATTATTCAGTACATGTATTATATTTATATACAAGTTACATATGTAAGCTGCTAGTTGTCAGTCATGTATGCAACTAATCTGGTGCAAATTTGTCTGATTTCCTGCTCTAATATCTGCCGGATGTGTACACATGCACTTACCTGCTCAGTTCAGAAGGTCATGTTGGCCTTCATATGGGATATGCATCATGCAGTTGATGCTGCTTCAATAAAAGCCTTGTTACTAAATATAATAAATTTGAACTGTACTCAAGCTTAAACGTGTCATGTTTTAATGCATGTCCATTGTTATTTGGATTAAATAATACTTTTCCATACTGTAGTATGACATCCAAACTTAAACTGCTCTGTCTGAATGCAAGGTGTTGTATGTAAGTAACTATAATTGTTTACAAGTCTAAAGCCTTCCAGGAAGGGTATTTAAAATGCTGCATGATTTATTAACGTGGCCTCACTGAACTCCTTTCGGTCTTGTTTCCTTCAGTCGGTCACTTTGTCAGTGGCTCTTCACACCTGTGGAACTTTTTCCCCCCCGACGATACTACGGACGAATTACGCAATACTATTTTCAACAATTTGTATTTTATTTAGATGATGGCACTTTTGCTAGATCAGCAGTTTGTGCCGCTGCCCGACACCAACGAGATCGCTACGAAAACATTTCTGGACTCGGTTTCTCATCTGCCACCTTTTTTCGGTGAGTCGTTAACTTCTACATGTGATTTCACTGTCGGAAGCTACAAAAAGTATGTGTGTTTTAACTCCTTTAAGGCCTGATTAAGCCTATAGATCAAATAAGTTGAATTTAAATGGAAACATAGGACTGGAAGCATCAGTATATTTTTCATATGCCGTTGCCTTTCACTTTTTATTTTTATTTTTTTGTATTATTATTGGACTTCTGAATGTATAAATTGTACAGACCTGTGTAATTAACAACAGTAAGGTCATTAAATATTAAATGGACAGAACCGTTCTCTACCAGCAGCGGGAGTTAATGGAGTTATTTCGATACTTATACCACACGGTGGCGCCAAATGACCATTGCGCTGTTAATTCCTGTTATTTAACGTTTGGTGTATTTTAAAGTATTGAGGCTTGTCTAGTTACAGTTTTAGTGTAGTATAGTATTGGTAGTTTTGTAGAAATTTAGTATAACTTGGTGCATTTAACAGTGCATTTAAAAAAACTAACAAAAAGACCTATTTGATTCTCTACATGTTCTTTACAGTGTTTTATTAAATTATTTTTCAGATTGCCTTGGTTCCAAGGTTTTTGCACCAATTAAGGCGGACATAAATGGAAACATCACAGTAAGTCTGAGAATGAAGCTATGCATTATTCATGTTTTGTCAGTTTTTAAGGATAATTTCAATTGAAGATGTATAGAAGTGTTTTCTGAATTCCTCCCAATTCTCACAAGAAAATTAAAGCCATCTATGACTCAGATCCAGTGAAGTATGAGACTCTTCAGCAGATTCTGTTAATCGAGAAAAGCACCTATGGCTCAGAGTGGCCTAAAGTTGGAGCCACACTGGCGCTTATGTGGTTAAAGAGGTAATTTGTTCACCTAGTCACACTTTCTGCATGTCTTTTGTCCAAAATATAACCGCAACAATCTCGTTTTTTAGTATGTTTCTTCCATGTCCATATCTTTAAAATATTCTAAAATGCTTACAACAAATCACGTTAATAGAAACTAGCACTGCACAATCACATTTGTATTATAGACCATGAAAAGGTTTATTTCTATGATTAACAAAACCTGAACTTCAGATTGCTAAACAAAATGCAATTTTCTAGATGTACTGACAAAATGTGTGCTTAAGTTTATTTATAAAATGCAATCAAGTGCAGTCATGTCGGGGCAGTCATGGGCTAATGGATAGAGAGTCGGACTTATAACCCAAAGGTCGCGGGTTTGAGTCTCAGGTCCGACAGGGATTGTTGGTGGGGGGAGTGAATGTCCAGCGCTCTCTCCACCCTCAATACCACGACTGAAGTGAGACCCTTGAGCAAGGCACCGAGCCCCCAAAGTTGCATTACTCCTTCGATTGATGGGCATCACCAATACATTATTTAAAATAGAATGAATATATTTGCAAATATCCTGTGTATGAATTGTATTTATTATTCATTCTGGCATTTACACCAAGTTCAAAATTAGTGGCTGACCAATGTAAATCGCTAAGGCTGATTGGCTGAAAAGTTTTTCTGTCATGCCGATAAGTGTAAAAAAAAAAAAAAAAAAAAAAAAACTCTTTCCACCAGTTCTCAGAATGAGTATTGATAAATTAATTTTATATAGATGTATAAATTAATTTATTTTAAATTATTTTGATAATTTTATTTTACTTAATTGTTTACTTAAGCCTTATCCCAACCATCAATCTGTATGATCACACTGTAAGATATTGGCTTCAGCCATCAAAATATTCACGTCGATTGACCGCTATGCAAAATAGAAAAAAATAGCTGTATGGACATTTGAAGTTAACTCTGTCATTCCCTTCCCTTACAACAATTGGCCAAGCAATATCTCTGTAAAACCCCTAAAACTCTTATTCCCTCCCACCAGACTGATCTCATTTTAAACTTTTGCGTTCCAGAGTTCAGAACACAACAAACCAGACTGATTTCGCCGCCGAGTTGAGCGCTCTACAGAAGTTCCTCCGTGAGAGCTACATTGCTATTATGTGTGTAAATACGGCGCTCGAGCTCTGATCTAAAATTAGCCTTTCCTTCAAGAAGTCTTCACTTAAAATGCAGCCCAAAACAAACAGTCTCATCCTCTCTTCTCTCTAGCTGCTGGACTGAGCCGTGTTCTCATGCGGCCCTTCAGAAGCTTTGATCTCGAGAGGAGAAAGAAGGTTAAGTAGTTTGGCCACAGAATAATCATTGACAATTTATATCAGCTCTTTGAGTCGACCTGGGACGTGAGTGACCGAATTGTGACTCTTCAGTCTCAAGCTTTTCTCAAGAGTGCTCTCCACACTTACTGCGGCTGGCTCCTGTCCAAAAGTACCACTTTGCTCACATTAGTCTTAGAGAGCCTTCCGCTGCGTAGCTTTCATCCACCCAGTCCAAGAGAGGAAGGAGGACAATAGTGAAATGATGCATGTTTTTTGTGTGTTTGTATAAGGCCACTTACACTTTAGAGAAAGCTCTTATGGATTGGGATGCGTAAGATTGGTTTAGAAGGTGTGGATTACACTAACCAGGGACCAAAACTTGAGGCAAAAAAAAACAAACAAAAAAAAAAAAACAGGTGATTGTGTAT
Organism: Labeobarbus marequensis; assembly: GCA_034780575.1. Taxonomy (NCBI): domain Eukaryota; kingdom Metazoa; phylum Chordata; class Actinopteri; order Cypriniformes; family Cyprinidae; genus Labeobarbus; species Labeobarbus marequensis. The sequence goes on from JAUZSZ010000137.1 coordinate 982,808, forward strand.
TTTTACTGTGTTAACGCTAGCGCTCAAATATCTGGCTTGGTAAGATTTATTTTTATGTTTTTGAAAGAAGTGTCTTATGCTCAAGGCTGCATTTATTATTAGTTACTGATTCAAAATACAGTAAAAGCAGTAATATTGTGAAATATTGCATTCTTAACAAAAATGTATTCTTTTTTAATATATTATTTAATTTTCCCTGTGATGGCAAAGTTGAATGTTTAGCAGTCATTACTCTTCAGTTTTCAGTATCACATGATCATTTAGAAATCATTCTATGTGACCCTGGACCACAAAACCAGTCTTAAGTGTCAATTTTTCCGAAATTGAGATTTATGCATCACCTGAAAGCTGAATAAATAAGCTTTCCATTGATGTATGATTTGTTATGATATGACAATATTTGGCCGAGATACAACTATTTGAAGATCTGGAATCTGAGGATGCAAAAAAATCAAAATATTGAGAAAATTGCCTTTAAAGTTGTCCAAATGAAGTTGTTAGCAATGCATATTACTAATTCAAAATGAAGTTTTGATATATTTACGGTAAGAAATTTACAAAATATCTTCATGGAACATGATCTTTACTTAATATCCTAATGATTTTTGGCATAAAAGAAAAATTGATCATTTTGACCCATACAATGTATTTTTGGCCACTGCTACAAATATACCCCAGTGACTTAAGACTGGTTTTGTGGTCCAGGCTCACATATGTTTAATGAATTAATACAATTTTTCATGACTCATGATCAGGATTTGCATTAAATAATAAATTTATTAAATTTCAAGCCTATTGTACCGCCCAATAACTCTTGGAATATACAGCATGATGGGATCATTCTGTGATACTTTTGTGTCTTTTTAAAAAAGGTTGATGCCGGTCTCTATTCACAGCCATTAGATGAGCAGCAAGCAGGACGTTTTCTCCTTTTGCGGCTCGAAAAAGAAAGAAGGGCATAAAGCATTAAAACAACACCAGGGTGAGTAAATAATGACTGAATTTTCATTTTGGGTGAACTATACCATTAATTTGAATTACATTTATTACTTTTTATTTTTGCAAGAAGCATGGCAATGGCAATACCATAGTAACTCCACTGTACTGTACAAGGTGACTACAAATGCCCTTTAGCTGTGACATTCATTAGACTATATTCTTGCCTGAATCAAATTCTTAACAAGTAAGAAAAAGGGGTAGAGAACAGTAATAGCATTCATGAAGAAAACAGTTGATGAACAGAGGAAAGGGCTCACAAAGCATGATCGAAACAACATTTTATTAGAAAAGAAAAGCATTAGAAACACTTTGCACCCGTTCAGTGCCAGCATGTTGGAATATCTCATACATCGCCACTTGAGTTAAATCTCCAGCACAATGATTCAGTTACATCATGAAATGCACAAGACACAACTCTGCAGATGTAGATATTTCAATGACATAATCAACACCAGATATATTTGTTATGTAATTCATATCTACAATACCTACTTCATAAAAAACAATAAGATGTCATCAATATTCATGGGAACGACAAAAAAATCAATTATCCTTGATGGTACACACACTCCACCTCTGAAGTGGCACAGAGAACATGTTCATTCTACACTTTACTGAAAAACAGACGAAAAAAGGATGTGTTTTTTGTTGAATATTCATACTCTTCAAATATAAAGCACAATCTCATATGATGTGAAGAGGGTTGGAGTGTAATGTTCTGAAAAGCAAACCATCCATCACGTCTCTAATGAGCTCTGGCGCACCTGCGCTCCTGCTAATCTTCCCGCACACATGAACGGGACGAAGCGAGATGGGCAGGAAGAGAGAGAAAACATGAGAGCGGATGAAAGTTTATGGAGAAAGCGTAAGATATTTATGCTACTCAAGAGCATTTTGAGTGAACTGAAAGGCCGGTCTGTAACTGCACCCTCGCTAGAAATGAATTCGGTATAACCGACAAGAGAGCTTTTAAAATGCATTAACAAGTGTAGTGCGTGATCACGAAGTTGAAATATATGAAAGCCCTTCTGCCATGGAATAAAAAAGACTTTTCTGAAAAATAAGAATGTTTTTCAGAATTTTCAGAATTCTGAAAATCTAAATTGAAAATTGAAAATAAACTTCAATTTGAACTTTCTTTCATGCAATTACAAGTTTACATTTCACAATTCTGAGTTTATATCTCACAATTCAGTTTTTTCTCAGAATTCTGAATTTAATTCTCACAATTTATAATTACAACTTTTTATTTCACAATTAAGACTTTTTCCTACGAATTCTCAGAATTGTGAGATATAAACTCAGAATTCAGTCTTAATTTCTCACAATTCTGACTTTTTTTTCTCAGATTTCTGTTTATATCTTGCAATTCTGAGTTTATAGCTCGCATCTGCATTTATATTTTGGAATTCTGGGATTATATCTCACAATTCAGATTTTTTTCTCTCTTAAAAAGTTTATAATTACAACTTTTTATCTCATAATTCAGACTTCCTTTCTAAGAATTCTCAAAATTGCAAGACAAACTCAGAATTAGAAGATATAAAACTCAAAATTTAGACTTTTTTCTTGCAATTCTAAATTTATCTCACAATTCTTTTTTCCTCAGAAGTCTGCCTTTACATCTTGCCATTTTGAGTTTATATCTCAGAATTCTGAAATTATATCTCAATTCTGATTTTTTTTTCTCTCAGAATTGCAAGTTTGTAATTGATTCTTTTTATCTCACAATTCAGATTTTCTTTAATAATTCTCAGCTGCGAGATATAAACTCAGAATTAATGTTTCTTGCAATTCTGAGTTTATATCTCGCAATTCTGAGTTTGTTCCTTAGAATTCTGTTTATATCTCGCAATTATGCATTTATATCTTGCAATTTTGAGTTTATATCTCACAGTTCTGAGTTTATATCTTGCAATTCTGAGTCTAAATTTTGAGATAAGTATTCACAATTTTTTTTTTGTATCCCATGGTGGAAAAAAGCTTCCATATAAGCATTAGATATTAAATAATACTGTATTTCCTACATCTAATATTTTTCTTTGTGCTCTCACTAGAAGCACCAGATTGATTTGGTGATTGTAGCTGACCAAGGCAAGATATATGAATGTAAATATTGTACTCAAGAGGTCAAGGTTCAGCTAGTTGACTTAACCAAGTTAGTTCCCGATAGTAGATAGGCCTCATTAAGCCTTCCATCAGGGCTGTTAGAAGCTAGGAATAGATGCAGAACTGACTATGAGCAAAGTTGACGTATTTTTAAATCACATACTTTTAGGAAGTGCAGTTGTGATGGATGGAAATGCTAACAGATATTATAGACCTTCTTGACCGTAATGCCTAATAAAGGCTACTAAAATTGTGAATAAAAACAAATACCGACATACTGTACTGTTGTCCATAAAGTCTCATAAAAATACCTTGTATGTTTGAATAAATAAATCTTTTGTCTAAAAAAATTACAGCACCGCTCCTTTAATACATATACATATAATACATTTTTTTTTTTTTACACATAATTAGTTTAGGCCTAACAGCAAAGGGAATACATTAGATGGCTAAACACTGTTAAAGCTGAGGCAATCTTCTGATCATGTAGAGTGACAGCTGAAACCGCCCATTCATGCACATCAAACTCTTTTGACAAACAATGCCAATTTAAACAGATGCACGTTCTGTTGGTTAGCTGGTTTAGAATCAACCTCTACCACCAAATCTTTGGGACTAGGGGTTAGGGGTTGGGTTATTGATGATATTTGGGCAGAAGCTGAACTTGTCAGCCTTCTATAACGGTCTCTGTTTACATCAAGTACAGGCAAACTGGCATCAAGTGAAATCAGTAAGACTTTACAATAAGGTTCACTGTCTTAACATGACATGACTTAACATGACCCTGATAAGGGTTTTATACACTAAAAATAATTAATACATTTACAGCAGTTATTAATCAAACTTAATGTTAATTTCTACATATACAAGTATATTTTAACATTTTAAGTTGAATAAATCAACATTAAATCAATTATACATTAAATAATGAATTATTATTGTTTATACATTATTAATGTATAGCATTATGCATTAAAAATGAACAAATATATATTTCTATTAAAATGAATGAATAAAATTAAGCTACATTAAAGAGTTCTCATTATTAACTAAAACTAAATCTATAAAAAAAATACTTTTGATAATTTATATAAAGTTGAAATAAAAATAAAATACCAAAATTACTAAAACTGAAAATAAAATAAATACCAAACTAATTAAATAAAATAAAAATAGTAAAACCTAAATAAAAATATTAAAATAAAAACTAATTCAAAAAATGTATAAGTAATATAAAAATTTATTTATAATATTAAAATAACACTGATTCATAAAAAGATGTTGTTTATTGTACCTAATGCATTAATGTTAACAAATTGACCCTTATTATAAAGTGTTACTGGAAAAAAGATCAATTTACAAAGCGGATTCCTCAGACATTGCCAAAGCTTTGTGTATTATAGAAGAATCAAGATTCTTCCTAAACAAAAAAACAAGGCTTTGCACAAACAGCCATTACTGTCCAGCACAAGTACAAAATAAATAGCATAAATATATAATAAATATAATAAATTAGTAAAAAGCTCAAAACATTAACATTTACATCATAGAGGAATTACATATATTGCTACATCGACAAACAGCTTTAAAACACTATTCAAAAGTAAATGAATAAATGTGCAAAGTACAGAACAGTTGTAATAAGTGATTTGAGTGATACGACTGCCCTCCATTTGATGCATTCTGTTCATACTGGACGTCCCGAGATAACATTCACTCTCGCCACCAAATGTTCTCGCTATAGTGTGATGTTGCCGTCTGTAATATAGTGATTGTAGATTCTCTCTTTCCCTCTGACATGCCAGGCTCTCTGATGCCTACTGTGAGTCACAGATGGCCCCATAATGACTGCAATTGCTAGAGGATCAGGTCCAATTCATTTGCAACCTATTTTCTGGCCGGGGTGCAGCCTTTTAGGGGAAGCGGCGTGTCAGCTAGACTAGAGAGATAGCAACGTCCCCTATGATAACAGAACCCTACTGTATTCTATATCCAGACACTTCCAGTGCAATTTTACAGACTAATAAAAGCTTTTCTTCACTAGCTTTTGTGTATGTCTGCCATATTGGATCACTTTTTGTTCCTTTAAAATGAGGGCATGTATGCTTAAGTATCTTGATAGTACATGTACATTGCCAAGATGTCCATTCAAAGTGTGCATTTTGATGCGTTTTAGAAACATTGCTAAATATGTAATGTTTTAATGGTTAAATATGTTGCTACAATGTTCCTTGTTGCTTTATTTGCAACATTTGTGATTAAAAATGTACCGTACACAACCAAAAGTATGTCGACAACTAGGGATGTAACAATATGTTGTGTCACAATATATCATAATACAGAAATGCAGTAATTTGTATCGTGGATAGCGGCAATATGTATTGTGTATAGTTTACTCAAAATGAAAGTTTAAAGTTAAAATTTTGCATCAAATATGGCATACTCAGAAGGTCAAATATTTGAGCTTCCATGTTTATTAAATATTAATACATTAAAAATAAAATATTTTTTTAAAAATGTATTTAGTCCAAAAATATTCAAGTACACCCTGATGTAATACCAAATTTAAGATTTTAATGAACAGTACTTTTTAATAACTGTTTATCATATGTCTTAGAAGTAATAATTAAAAAAAAAAAACATTTTAAAGGGATAGTTCTCCCAAAAATGAAAATTCTGTCATAATTTACTCACCCTCATGTTGTTCGAAACCTGTATGAGTTTCCTTCTTCATATTTTGAAGAATGTTGGTAACCAAGCTGTTGACGGTAGCCACAGACTTTTATTTTTTTTCCATACTATGGAAGTCAATGGCTACCGTCAACTGTTTTCTTACTCACATTCTTTAAAATATCTTTTGTGTCCTGCAAGAATAGCTGCAAGAAATTCATACTGGTTTGGAACAAGTGAAGGGGTAAACTCTCTCCTTACCTATATTTTGCCTTTGTTTGCATTGTGAGAGTATCGTATCATGAGGAGATATCATGTATCGAATCGAGTCATGACATGAGTGTACTGTTACAACCCTTCCAAATGAACAGATTAGTCCCACCCCCAACTCATGCCATTGGTTGAACCACTTTTCTGGGAAATATACCTCATTTTTTATTGTGCATTCATATTACATTGAAATAAGAGTAATAATGGATGCATTCCCAGATGGTGCACATCTTGGCAAGTTATGTTGCTAACATTATATTTGCATGTTGTTGGAGTTCCTTTCCTTCTCATAAGATGGCTTGGCACAGCATACTTACAGCTTCACTTATTTCCATGGGGAAAGACCTCATTCTGTCTATCAATTAAGTTAAAGATTGCATGAACAGCACTAAAGGAGTAGCCAATTAGCATTGTGGATACATAAAAAAAATTAAAAAAAACAAGACAAGAGAAGATTCCATCGTTCAGCCAGCTGGAAGTTCTTCATGAGTGCCTGAAGCCATCCACATCAAAGAGCCATCAGTCTGAGCAGCTTGCTAAAGAGGGTATGGCATGTTAGCTGAGTACATTAGAACATTCATAAAGATACACATGAGAAACAACTCCCGAGTTGCTCAAAACCTTTGAAAGCTACTAATGGAAGAAGAAGAGTGCATAGAGTTTACACCTGCAAGCTGCCATAAAACGGTCTAAATGGTTCTATTATCCATATACGGCCATCAAATACCATCCTGCCCCATAAGGCAACAATGACCTTCAGAATAATGCCTCTTCATGACCCACAACACCGACGGCTTTAGACTAAATAGAGAGAGGCTGTTTTCACACTAAAGCTGATAGTGTGAACCCAAATCCATTTGGTTGGGGTGAAATCGGCTTCTGATATCACGAAAACAAACCCAAGTCTAGAAAACAGGGGTTCATGTGGAGTCAAGTATGATTCACAATTGTTATAAAAGTAATCCAACCTTGTTTGTGGATGCCAGAAGTTATTGTTGGCATATTATTTAGTATACATACGCTAGCATTCAAACATTTGGGGTCAGTTAGATTTATGGATTTAATACTGCATTTATTTGATTACAAACAGTAAAAACAGCAATATTGTGACATATCATTACAATTTAAGTGTAAATGTAATTTATTCCTGTGATGCAAAGCTGACTTTTTAGCAGCCATTATTCCAGTCTTTTGATCAAGTTAATCAATCCTTGCTGAATAAAATATTAATTTCTTATTGGAAAAAGTTTACTGAAATTGTACTCATTGCTGTATATTTAGTACAGATTGAAGTGTTACAGTAAAATTTGGTACTAAACCCAAACAAATAAGTAAAAAAGTGAAGTGGACAACAATTCCCTTTTTTGATAGCAGCCGCATGTATTGAGAAACACATGATGAAGATGCAAATATACTGCCGCTTGAAGCCAAATACTATGTTTAAAGACAGACAGGTTCAAACCAAGTGTGAAAACAGCCAAATTGTTCTGAACACATTGACAAAGTGCTTTTTTTAGCAGTTCTGTAACGTCGCCCTGTAATGCTATGTTCCTGCTGACGCTTCAGGTGCACCTGGTGTAGATGTCTGGCTATATTGAGGTCAGTGTTTCTATTATTATATGACTGGAAGTCACGATTTCCCAGTTTGGGGACTGTGTATGGTTGTGTTTTGCAATGTAGGTCTACGTTTTTCAATGGAGGGACAGATACTTGGCATGTAACGAGTTGTGCCAAAAGCAAAACTTGAGGAAAGATTACTAAATCTATGAAGTATGTTGACAGAATGTACATTCTTTCCACCTAAATGACTTCCACACATCTGGATAGGGGAGTAATTAATATATCTGTAAAGCCTAAAACCTGAGTTATTCAAAATAGTTCATTAGAAAGACCACAACAATAAACACTGAAAAAGTAAAGTGTGTACCATTGACATTTAGATTATTTGCATGACTATAGCTACTCTATATACTTATGAGATGTATATCCTGTATGTATACCGATATATTAGTTGTTATTTCATATAGGACCATTTTTGTGTTCTGGTAGGTAAGTTTCGGCGTGACACTTGTAAGCACAACGGTCTCAGCTAGTGATCGATATGTTAGTTTAAAAACAAAAGCAGTCGACAGACTGTCAACCAGTTCTGTGACACGACTTCTCTTTTTTCCATTAGAGAACAAAACACAACATATCCGGATTTCTCTTGTGTTTTGAACCACTTGTTTTTGTTTCTTTTGTGTTACCGTTCTGAGGCGGTCGAAGTCCACAGAGGTGAGCTAAAATAAACAATACTCAAGACGCAGTGATGGCAGCGAAGTGGCTGTGACCACCTCCACTCCTCTTCCTCCTTTACTCCAAAATGAAAGCTGGTGGAATGGAGCTTTGCAGTGGGACGTCCTGCCCGCAATGCTACGCACTGACCCGCGCAGGGTCACAAGAGATCTTCATAATCGAGGAGTTTTGAGTGCTGCCGGGTTTTCCAAAGTCGAAACAGACGGAAGTCAAAGTACATCTCAATCATCTCTTTGCCTAAAAGAGAGGGAAATAGAGAGGAAGATATGAGTTTGGAATACATTTGGTGAATTCAATGTGAGCACGTCTCTCTATGATGAACAGACACTTCCATATAGATTTGCTCAGGCGGTAACTGGAAAACAGCATGCAGTGGGGGACAATATAGATAAAGAGAGATTAGAGAGAAATTATAGAGAATGAAGAGAGAAAATTAAAGAGTCAGAGAAAAAGAGGCGGACTGTTTGTTCAGCCCAGAACAGGTGAAAAAAAAAATGAAGAACTTCATGTCAGTAAAGATGAGCATTAAAGACATAGTTCACCTACAAAGCAAAAATTTGTCATCATACTCGCCTTCATGCCATTTCAAACCATATGGGTTTGGTACAACATGAGGGTGAGCAAATGCCAAAATTCGATTCCTTAAATAAGCAAATACGAGTGTCAGTAGACATACCTTTACAAGTTTGAGGCTGATGAGAATTTTTAATGTTTTTGAAAGAAGCCTCTTATATTTACCAAGTGTGCATTTATTTGATTAAAATCCAGTAAAAACCAGTGAAACATAATTACAATAAAAAAAAACTATTTTCTATTTGAATATATTTTAAAATAGAATTTATTCTTTTTAATTTATTCATTACTCCAGTTTTCAGTGTCACATGATCCTTCAGAAATCATTCTAATATGCTGATTTGGTGCTTAAGAAACATTTCTAATAATTATTGATTTTGAAACAAGTGGAAACCGTGATACATTTTTCAGTATTCTTTGATGCATATATGCTATGCTTTTAAACTTTATATTTGAAACATTATCTTTACTTTTACTTTTCCATCAATTTAATGCATTCTTTGCAAAATATATAAAAATAAATATTAATTTGTTAAAATTAATTCATACTGACCCTGATCTATGTTATTTATATGAAGAAAAAAAACTGAAAAAAATAACAGTGTACTGGAATGACATGAAGGTTAGAATTTGCATTTTCGGGTGAAAAATCCCTTTTACATAACATGCAGTGT
>JAUZSZ010000137.1:1014959-1027119 GCA_034780575.1 Labeobarbus marequensis
ACTGTTACTGTGATATTCACCTCACGTTTACCTCACGGATTGATACTCACCAAGTCTGAAGACTCTTCACTGCTCCTATGTGCTGCTCACTATATTAATAAACACTGTGTGATTTAACTTACCTTCTGTGTCGACCAGTTCCATGACAGAGATAGATAGATAGATAGATAGATAGATAGATAGACAGACAGACAGACAGACAGACAGACAGACAGACAGAACTATAGACAGACAAAACGCTAGATATGCAAAATAAAAAAAACAACGATGGAACAACTGATGGGCAGAAGGCTAGATAGTGATATAAGGACAGACAGACGCAGTGTATCATCCGCTGAATGAAAGGACTGTATCTGTTCTGCAGGAGACTCTTGTCTGATAGTCGAAGGGCCGAGAGCGTCGAGCTGGACTCAAACCCGCACCACCGCTCCCATGATCCTCCTCTGCTCGCGCCGCTGTCCCGACAGACATTCACCAAACTGAGCTGCATTACAGCGCTGAGAGGTGTAACCCAAGCCTTTGAGTGGATTATAATGGTCAAGTTCACACTGAGTGCTGAAGAAGCGCATGAGTGAGTTAAAAAGGCTTGGCTATTCGTTTCTGAATAATGGATTGATAATTGTAGCAGACGTTTGCTCGGGAAAGCAAAGCAACGGTCAACAGCAGTTGGCTAATGACCAGATTTACATAAAACACCTAACAAATGGAGACACTGGCGTGATTAAAACTTTGTATGCATGACAATTAAGGGATGTTTACTCCCTTGTGAAATTAATTATGCACATATCTACTGCGAGCGGCCGTCGCTAACGAACGTCTCGAGTGCGAGCGGGTCGAGTTTAAAAGACCTCGCAGTGTGACCTCAGCTTCATCTCTGACCACCAAAGCTTTGTTATGTGCTCAATGCGTCATAAAACATAAGCAGTCTCACTGAGCACAAATGAATTCACATGCTGCTTTATTCTGGTTAGTGCACGGTGTATGAAGTGAAGCTGGTTACACTAGTTATCTAATATGGACCAAGGTTGTTCACTTTTTTCTTTTCTTGTCCTGAATTTGAATTGCGGTACCAAACAAGATGGAAATGTGGATTTTAATTTAAGGAAGTGAAACGTAATGCAGTTTATGTAAGTCTTTTTTAACTAGAAAAGCACAGTTTGTCAAGAATATAAATGCTGGCCGGACAAAACCTTGACCAGACAGAACGATAGACAGATGGATTGAACTACAGACAGATAAACATAAAGATAGACAGATCAATAATACGATAGATAGACAGACATAACTATATGGTAGATAGAATGATAAATGGATAGACAAAACATTGGATAGAAGATTGAATTCATAGATGAATAGACAGATATAAAAAGATAAAGTGATGGATGAAAGGATAAATACATAGAAGTGTAAAATGGTAGATAAACAGACAGAATGATAGAACGATAGAATGATAGATAGAACTATAGATAGAACGACAGAACGACAGAACGACAGAACGATAGATAGATAGATAGATAGATAGATAGATAGATAGATAGATAGATAGATAGATAGATACTATTGTGCCAGATAGGGCTGTACTGCCAAAGCTCTTCCTCTATATCTGACAGAAATAAAAGCAGCGATAAATGACAGGCCTGCAACAAAGTACCTCTGGATGATGGCAGCTGACTCCACCTCGTTTTTTCTCCTCTTTCTCTCTGCTAGACTCCGGAAAACCCTGGCAGGAGGTGACACAACTTTAATGCCAGCGAGGGCTCACTGAAGTGCGGTTAGAGGTTAGAGCCATGCTCATGAAGGGGAAATGTTAGGCTGGGGTTAGGCAGGAGGAGCTCCTTCTGGGTAAATAAAAGGTTCAGCCAAAGAGCAGAGCCTCGGATTGGATCGAATGAACAGGACTTATGCCACCACACGCTGGTGCAGAAAATCAAAAGACCGTTTATCGTTGCTGTGTTGTTTTGCATTGATAAGAGAATATCTTGAACTTCCTGACAGCATAACCAACAGTGTCACCTACAGATTGAAATTTCTTATACACCCAGAGACCTAGTTTCTCTTTTCAAAAGAGTGTAAATAAGAAAAAGACACAGCAGATAAACACCTGCAATTCAACATGCTGTTCAAAATCATACGAAATTATCTCAAGGGACACTTAACATTTCTAGATAAACACTTCAACTCAAAAAATGATCGGCATCAGCATCTGTCAGCATTTCTAAACCATCCAAGACAACTGCATCTGTGTCTCTGGCTGAGGTAATCAGAATTATTCAGACCAGCCTATCAAATGTGTTTCTAAGCCATTTCTTGAATCAAAATGCATCGCTGCATTTCGCACCACTAAAGCAACATCATCAATCTTTCCCTCAGGTTTTCAAACCAAGCACATTCTGATTCATTCATACATCAAGGTAAAATCATTTTACTTCAGTTTCATCAACTTGACAGCGGTGAAACGGCGGTTTCCTCGGTTCATTCACACAAGCACTGTTTGAATGGGACTAGTTACCCTGAGAAGATCCAATAAATGTTTGTTTCATAGACAGGTGTGTACTTCCCTCACACAATCTCAAATTACAAAGCAATTACGAAAAAATTACAGAGCAAATTACCTCAGAGTTCCTATGAGAAATCTAAACCCATCCGGACAGGAATGTTTGTGCTAGTAGTAAATTCTTTTTTTTCCTTCGCTTCTCATTTATTTCAAACACCGTCAAATATTGTAAATAGAGCTAAATTTGTGGGACTGGAGGGATGGCAGGGTAGGCTGTGCTGGGGAAGCTAGCATTTGACATCACACACTGTCATTTTGTGACATTTAAAGGGTACAAAAGGGATACTCACGAAATCCTGTAGAGCGGAGAGGTGAGGCAGACAAAAAGGAGAGAGAAAGACAGACAGAAAGCTTAGATAACAGCTATGTTTGAAGAAAGTGTGTGGTCAGCGTGTACTTGTCAGCTCTCTGAGTCAATTTGACAGTAAATGTCACTAAATAAATGTGTGTTAGTGGTGAGACACCTGTTGTGCCATCTGTACTTCAGGTCAGTATAGGCGTCTAACTTCAGTGTGAATGTTAGTGTGTGTGTGTGTGTGTGTGTGTGTGTGTATATGTGTGTGTGTGTGTGATGAAGAGAGTACTCACGCCTGCATGGTCGTTGTAGCAGTCTGAAAGCTGAACATGTTTTCTTTAGGGAACCAACTATTATCTTCTGGTTAGAAACAGATATAAGGGACCACATTAGTACAGTTGAAATGATGTATCTGAATATATGAATTGCAAAAAAATGAACAAACATATACAGTGGCCCTAAAAAGTACTTAGACACATAAGCCACACTCAAAAATGTAGGAGTTTCATTTAAATAGACAACACAGTATCAAACAAAACAGCACTCAAATGATGCTAGTTTTACTAATCTTAGCTATCTTTGCAATTACTTTTAACTATATAATAATGATACACATAATATACATAGGCCTACACACACACACACACACACACACACATATTGCACTAACAAATGTATAGCATGAAAAGTGACCTTGTGCAATTTTCATAAAAATAATCATCTGTCATCTAATGATACATCTACATTTTTAAATTAATGTTTGGGTTCAAAACAAGTTAAGCTCAATTGAAAGTATTTGTTTAAAGTTGATTACTACAGAAAATCATGTTGGCTTGTCTCTTTTGCTGGCCTTTCGTTGTTATTTTAAAGAAAGCAAAAAACATGGTAAAATGAAAGCACATATAATAGAAATCAATAGTGCTAGTGAATTGTTAAGCACCTATTTTTTTAATCTGTAAAAATGTGTATTATTTGAACGTTTAGTATTCTAGACAAATGAACTTCTCGTTATTCATCAAAGATGCATCTGTGCATCTGTGGGTTGTTGCTAGTACATCAACAGAGACATGTTGTCAGATGAAGGCATAGCAGATGACTTTGTTTCTGTCTGGTTTTCAATTGTCAGACCTTATGAATGCATGCAAACAAGAAAGAGACGTTTATGTCTATCTGCTGATTCTAGACAACTGGAAAACTACCTGCTTAGCTTGATGTGAAAGGTTCCAAGTTTATTCAAAGTTGGTAAATGATTCCATCACACCAGTCTAAAGAATAATATTAAAGTGCCATGGCTGTACTGTATGTGTTACTAAATTAAAAGCGTTTTATTCCTGTGGCTCAAACAATAGAGAATGGCAACGCTAAGGTCATGGGTTCGATTCCCAATGAGTGCATGAACTAAATAGTCTGACTTGTATCATGGTAACATGTATAATATTTAAGTATCATTGCTGTACAACACTATTGGCCTAAATAAAAGAATTTTTATTTCAGTTGCTCAAACAGCAAAGCATGGTGCTAGCAACTCCAAGGTCATGGGTTTAATTCCCAAGGTATGCATGAACCAACAAAAACGTACGGATACATTAAATGCAATAGATATTGGATGCAATTGGGAAAAAAAGTGTCTACCATATGCATTTCAGGGCTCGATTTACTATCAGCAAGTGCGTCACTATAACCACAATTTCTGCTTGTTTATAAAGAAAAAATCTGAATAATTTTCAGTGGTAATCAATATTATGCCCAAATGCTGTTGATTGAGCTTTACTTTTGAACCTGAAACATTCCATTAAGTGTAGTTTAAGTGTCCAAATACTTTCTGGGGTCACTGTGTGAAGATCCACCAGCAACAACATACACACATGGTCCACTCCACAGAGGGAGAGAGCACAAAAGAGACACAGGAGAGAGGAGAGAGACACAGGAGAACGGGAAAAATACAGACCATGGCACATCGAACACATCAACGCCCCCATTGCTGGCTGAACCCCACCCCTTCCCCTCGGCCAGAGCCTCTCTCTCTCTTTCTCTCCCCTGTCGCTCTCCCTCTCTCACCTCGCTCCAGCCCAGTCACGCGGTCCACACTGCACATCCGCTCTAGTGGTGGCCGGCGCTGCTTGCCTGCCTCTCGGGTGCTGCTTTCCAGGTCCAGGGAGCCTTGGCTGCGCGAGGGAGCCCCAGGACAGGACTCGCACGCCAGGCCGCATTCCTTTCCCTCCCCCCAGCCGCGGATGTTGTGTGCGCTGACCGAGCTCTGCAGCGGCTGGGAAAGGTGGTGGTGGTGATGGGGCACCCCGTGGTGATGGTGCGACGTTCCCACACCGGAGATGTTCTGGTGGGGGTTTGATCCGCTAGTTCCGCTGCTTCCACCTCCGCTGGTGTTGCTGTGATGGTGGATGCCATGATGGTGGTTGCTGTGATGATGGTTTCCGGATCCACTTCCACTTCCACGGTGGTGGTGGTGCTGGGTCGGAGAAGATGAGTTGGAGGACGTAGAGGGCTGGGCGAGCGCTTGGGCTTGACATGCCTCCTGCGCCCCTTTCAAGACCTCGAGCTCCAGGTTCTCCTTGCTTCCCCTGCTGGTTCCCAGCATGCCGCTCTCTCCGGTGATGGTGTAGACCCGAGCAGGCTGCAGGGCACACTCCACGCACTTCTGCTGGTCCTCCTCTGCCGAAAAGCTGCGCTCTAGGGAAAGCCGGCTCTTGGAGGAAGTCGTCAGAGGCGGCGGTTCCAGAAGGCCCAGGGCGGGGTTGATCAAGCTGGGTTCGGCGCCGATGGCGGAACCCTGGAGGGAGCAGCTGTGGAAGTTGTTGTTCTGAGTGCACAGGCTGTCTGGGGAGTCAGAGTCGTGGCCAACGAGGGTGTCAGACAGTAAGTGATCTTCATATCAAACATTAGGACAGATGCCAAGAGAAACAGAGAGGAACGAGTGAGAAACAGCAAGAGATGCACAGAGAAAAAGACAGATGAGGTAACACACGCTATACATTAAGAAGTGGCACAGTTCCTCATGAAACATGAACACGCTTGGAGTCTGAGAACATCACAGGCACTGAGTGGACTGGAAAAAAGAAGAGCGGAAAGAAAGAGGATTGGAGATAACTGACCTGATCCGTTGCGGTTCTCAGGATGGGTGTGAAGGTACTCTCCGAATGCACGAGCTGCTCTGCAAAAAAACACACACACATTCGTCATTGGCAGGCCCACACTGTGAATACAGTCACGGATGAAGGATAGTGTTAGGCACGACATGCTGTCAAATCACAAGCACAAGCAAATGACTTGGTTCTATTAATGCATCGTTCGCAAACCACTCAGGCTTGAATCTGTCTGACAAATCTTTCATCAAATTAACTCACTGAATCAGAGCAGTTAGACTCACTTAATGAACTGCAAGTCATCATTATTTCCAATTATGTCAATCTCGAAATTAAGCTTTGAGTACTTCTGAGTGCTTAAAGCGATAATATACCAAAAAATGTCAACATTTACTCACCAAACCTTTTGAAATACAAAAAAAAAAAAGTAAATATTTTGAAGAATGTTGGTAACCAAACAGTTTTGGTGCCCATTGACTTGTCTTCCAAGTGTATTGAAATATCCCAGAAAATGTTTATTCATAAAGGTTTGGAAGAGGTGTATCACATGAGGGTGAGTGAATTCTGGCATAATTTTATTTTTTCTGTGAATTATCCCTTTAAGGTTTCAGAATCATCAGTTAGAATCATTACTGTCTGATTGTTATGATGACAATGTATAGCTAAAAATAATATACATTTGTGATAAATGATATTTTAATAATAATAATAGAAAAAATATAATAGAAAAGTACGTTCAGCTCCGTTTAGCACATTTCACCATGTGAAATCCATTCTGCAGAATTCCACACATTTTCTTCTGAAATCAGCTTAGTCATCAGACTACAAAACCATAGAAGCATCACACAGTGTAATCCAGAACTGCATTATCCAATGACCCTGTCAGCAACTGATCATATTTAACATTTACTGAAATCCTTTCATTGCTTAAATCCTGTTTTAATGAATTAAGCCCATCACGATGTCTCTTTTACAAGAGAACTTCAGAGCATTCAAGCAAGCATTAACGCAAACTCGCACTAACACATGCACACATCTGCATACATTTAAACATTATATCACTATATTTATCATTTTGTTTGGATTTAATTAGTATTTTAGTGAGGTTTTGTGCGCTAAAACAATCATAATTTAGTTTTCATTCCCATGACCGTGAGAGGCACTCACACTGACACTGATGAGAGTTTATTTGTTGCTGTGCCTTTAAGACTTTTATGTAAATATCCTTTTCACGTGTGACAGCACTTTGTTATGGCACATTCAACTCTTATGTACAAAAAATCAAGTAAATTAGATTTCGGATGATATGATTTTTCCCCACAAATGAACACGAGAAAGCCATTCGAGACAGTCTAAATGGACGATGCCTCCTTGTATGTCCTGCTTCCGGATCCGGCTGTCAGTTTCTCTCACTTCTTTTTCAATTTGAGAAATGACAGGCCCAGTGTGGACTACTCTTAGCCTCTTAATGTCACCTGCTAAGCTGACACCAGCCTCGGGTATAAAGGGCTTTCACAGGGATATGAGTAATGCTCTGCATGCGGCAGCTGTCTGCATCGGGAGGTTTGAAAGCCGGACTCCTCAAACTTGAGAATGTGGCTCGGCTTCTGCAGTATAAAGGCTGAAATGAGGGGCAGGCATGTGGAAACGCATGTGACTGTGAAAAAGAGGGCATGTGGCAGAAAGAAAGGTGGGAAAACAAGAGTGGGGAGAGGAGAGGAAGGGAGAAAAAGAGAGGAGGAGGACGAGGAGGAACAGAGACACAGGCACTGTGTAAATGTAATTGGTTGCTTTGTATTTCAGAGCCACCCACAGATTCAGATGTGGCGTTTTTATCTTTTCAGTCCAATAGGAAGAATGTGGGAGAATGATGGATTTGAAGGGTGAAAAAGGGACAAACAGAGACATGGAGGCAAATATGGACGTGAAAATGTAAATATATAATAATTAAATAACTATATATATATATATATATATATATATACACATAATATAACAACTGTGAAATTAAGAAAAATAAACATGACTTTCAGCATTTATTTTACCATTTTAATCACCTTTTTCAGTTATATCCACTATAGTAACATAAAAATAAACAAATAAATGTTAAAAATTAGTATACCATGTCATTGCAGATCATATAATCTACTATAATAAAATACAAAATAAATTAAATATTTAAAAAAAGAAAAAATGTAAAATTAGTATAGCATGGCATGCTGCAGGTCATGTCAACAACTACAATAAAATAAGAATTTAAAAAATTATATTTAAAAAAAATGTTATGTCATGCTGCAGGTCATGTCAACTACAGTACTATAAAATAAATAAATATGGTTAAAAATGAGTATAGCATGTCAACAACCTGGACATAAAAAAATGTACCTTTATTATCTGCATGTGTTTCTCTCAAATATAGGCTACAGAAAATGATATTCATTAGAACATGACAACAGTTTTGATTTTTTTTTAATTAAAGGCTCATGAATAACAGTGATGCAAATGATCAGCTGCTCGATAACTTCAAGAGATGCTCAAAACCTCATTCATACCAAGGTAAGCACTAATTTGACACTTAATTCACAGGCGACTATAAAGAGAGTGTCAAAGACGGAGAGAGCGAGAAAACGCATAAAAACTGCGAAACCAACGAAACCAACGTCACAATGCTTCCCACAGGAAATATTTGTCACCACTGGCCCGTCGTAAACAGCAGGAATCAAAGAGACAGAAAGAGAAACACTAATTAGTTTGGGCCTGAGGGGGGTATCATCAGTAACAATCGATAACACCGACTGAGAATTATGGGAAATGATTTAACCAATCAGAACAGACGATTAAGATTTGTATAAATAATGAAGCCAGTATAACCATAGAGACTTTGGCTGTTCCCATTTCATAAGTGCATATTGACGCCTCGATAATAAACGAACAACAGCTTATTCTGTTCCGCATATGGTGGCTTTAGCACTCGCAACTGTGTAAATCTCCGGGTGAGTCATTGCTTTTCAGGAAGCTGATTCAATCTTGTAGGAGACGTGATGGATGAGTCCTTAATATGCTCTGCCTGACCCCTTTTTGCCACACAGACAAATATTTGCAGGCACCAACACATGCTTTCATACCTTTAATGTATAAAATGAACCTGTTCTGCACAATATATGGCCCACACATTATCATATCCATTCCCCACTCACGGAAAACCCACTCCGATCTCAATATTGCAACCTCCTCCACAGAAGCTGTCACACACCCTGGGATCGTTCCACAGGAATCCCTGGTGGCTCGCAGTCGCCCTCAGCTTTCCTGACGTAACATTCAACAACATGACACTTGTGACAGCACTTTAAATTATTCAGTTTTGCCATAACAGCTTGTGTTGAACCAGGTCATTCTCGCCCGGTTCGTAACAAGCATCCTCCAATGCAACAGGGTTAATTGGAGTGCCAATTCAGTCTGAGGAGCCAGATACTTGACCAGAAGAGCAGGGGAATGCAGTAAGCATGCTGCCTACATAGGAACTTACTACTTAGGAAGTGTACTAAGTGACAGATTTGAAAGCCTCTATGTAAATGACGCACAAAATCTAGACTGATTTGATGTTATCATGTTGCCAAGCTAGCTGTGTGATGCTTAAATAAGCATAAAATATATATTTTACACATACTGGGAAAAAGAATACATATTGAATTTGTATAATATACAGTATCATCGATACTGTGCAGTAATAAATCAAATCTGAATGTTGGATTCTTTCACTGAGCTGTAAAATTAAACAAAAAAACATTAACATTACAATTAAAAATAAATAAATGTAAAATTGAAATAAAATTCAAGGTAATTATCCATCATATCCAATCAAATAGATGTCCCAAGGGAATTATGATATTAATAAAATATCAGAAAAAATACAGGATAAAATTATACATTTTGAATTACACACTTGCACCATTTGTTTTTTTTTTTACATTTCAGTATTAATGATATTATGCAGTAGTGAAATGAATTTGAATCTTGAATTTTTTAACTGAGCTTTAAAATTATAGCTCTTTTTTTCAAATAAAAAATAATTTTAAATAAAAATACAAATAAATGTTCAATTAAAAATAAAGATTTGTAAAAATTATATCCACTCTTGTGTGCTAAAATTCTACATTGCTTCCTTTTCTGTTAGCTCCTTTGATTAACATCAGCTAGACATCCCAAGCTGAGGGAATTATCATATTAATAAAATATCAGAAGAAATGCAGGAAGATAAGAAGGAAGGAAGGGGGCTGAAAGAGAGGGAGGGCAAGAAAATGGGTAATGGGTAAAGCGAGGAAGAAAAAAGAGAGAGCGAAAAAGAGGAGCTACTAAGTGAAGATGAGATAATAAAAGGAAGTCAGCATGCTTTCAGACATGTGACTGAAAAAGATGAAGATAAAGCAAAAAGAGGAGAAACTATGTAAATGTGTGTGTTTTGAGGCTGGAGTGTAGGAATGCATCATGCGATTCCAAAAGGTCGGAGAAACAAGGTAGATGAAAAAAAATGAGAGCTGAGAGGAACATTAAACATGAAAGTGTAAGAAATGCGGTCAGAGAAGATGCGAGAAACTGGTGAAATTCAATACAGCAGCAGAGCCATTTCCAATGGCTCAACCAATTAAAAGCCATTTATAATAAAACTAACACACACACACACAAATTCTACATTTCCGTAATGCATCTGCATGTTTTTGGTTGTGTGTCTCTGTAATAATCATTACTCTAAAAATGGCATTTCTTTATAGATTCTCATAAAGCATAATTTTGTCTTATGTTTTTTGTACTACAGTATTTTTTGGGAGGGTGTGCTTAATAGTCATGAAAATAGTGCAAAATATCTTGCATAAACCGCACTACTACACTCCTGTTCAAAAGTTTTTAAGTTTCTTTTATTTTGAAAGGAATTAACACTTTTATTCATTAAATAAGAAATGTTACTTGAACAGCATATTAGACTGATTTAGACAATCATGTGAAACTGAAGACTGTAATGGCTGCTGAAAATTCAGCTTTGCCATCATAGCAATAAACTTCATTTTAGAATATATTAGAACCGAACACAGTAAATGAATGAATGAATGAAGTACTCAGTGTTATGTAATTTCAAACCTATTATATCCATAAAATGAAAATCAGTAGGGTCCAAAACAACTCCGAACCCCAAGTACTTTCACTGTATGCCACAGAAAAAAAGTAGGCCACAGAGGTTTTGGACAACAGGATCATCTAGAGCAGATTTCTCACTGCAAATGTTTTAGAGCTCTTTCTATCTCTTTGCTTTCAGCAGTGTTACTCAACAGAAGCAGCACATAAAAGCATGGGCACAGTAGGAGGGGACAGAATCCATGACAGTGCACTCAAACACATTCACACACACAGCAGGCACTCATGAATGAAACATACACACACTAGAAAATTCACACTCGAAGCCCCTCTAAAACATAGGACTGTCATAATGCAGTAAACTACTGCTGTTGTGTTTACACATAGTGCTATTTAAATTAATCACAGAGCATTTAAAGCATTTAACATCAATTGTTTAGAACTGCGAACAAGAACAAATATGGCAGATTTCAAATCACTCATGCCAACCGAGCAACTGCCATTGAGATTAATGCTAATACTAGCAGAGAGACAGGTATCATAATTAAAGGGATAGTTTACCCAAAAATTTAAATTTGCTAAAAATGTAATCACCCTCAGGCCATCCAAGATGTAGATGAGTTTGTTTCCTCATTAGAACAGATTTGGAGATTATTTTTTATTTTTTTGTAATGGGATCTTCTGAAGTGAATGGGTGCCATCAGAATGAGAGTCCAAACAGCTGATAAAAACATCACAATAATTTACAAGTAATCCATACGTCTCCAGTCCATCAATTAACCTCTTCTGAAGTTAAAAGCTGCATGTTTGTAAGAAACTAATCCATCAAGATGTTTTTACTGTGACTTCTGGCTAAAATATGAATCCTCTATCCATAATATTGCTTTCTCCAGTGAAAAAGACATCTTCTCTGAATCAGGAGAGAAATATGCACCGATCAAGCACTGCATAACAGTCCAAATCATTCTAAACAAATATGCTGGTTGATTTTGATGTAGGAGGACAATAGAGCATGCACTTTTTCACTCGAAGAAGTGTTATTATTACACATTATGGACTGGTATTTTGGCCAGAAGTCACAGC
>JAUZSZ010000137.1:1207278-1219471 GCA_034780575.1 Labeobarbus marequensis
TCAAAAACTCATTTCAGGTGTGCAGAATTATTAGGAAGATAAAATGAGCCAAAAAAAGAGACTGAACTCAAGAATAAAAGAATTTTTAAAAAAATTACTAAATGCCCATGAGAAGGATGCAATAGAATTAGCAAAGTTAAAGACATGACCATTTAGCAGCGAAATGCTCTGAGTCAGCACGGTCAGAAAAAAACAGGTGGAGAAGAAAAGACACGTTAACTGCAGAAGAATTAGGTGAGAAACCATCAAGAACCATTTAGTCTCCAGCACCATCATTTTCCAGAACTGCAACCTTCCTGGAGTCTCCAGAAGTGGAAAGTGTCAGGTTCTCAGAGACTTTGCTTGAGTAAAAAAATTCTTTAAAATGGCCCTCACTTAAGAATAACATGAAGTATTGTGAAATACATGATTGATTTTGTATAGGCTTCATGTACAGACAAGTTGAGAGTAACTCTTGAGGGACCAGCATCACATTTTCTTGTACCACTGAAGAATTTATCTTCCAGAATCTGGCAGAAAGTTTTAGCTCATTTTTAATCAATCCTACAAGACAGACTTTTCAGGATATAGGAGATGAACTAAAATGAGCTCCCAAAACTTACAGCCAGACTCTGGAAGATAAAATTCTTCAGAGTTTATACAATTTAAAAGAATAGACAATTTTGTAATTTCATGAGACGTAAAAGAAATATATAGTTGAATATCATCTGCATAGCAATGATAGCAAATGCCTTCAAAATTACGTAGTTGCCCCAGGCGCAGCAAATACAAATATAAATATTTATAGTTAGTTTGTTATATATAAAAAAAAAAAAATTGATTTGTGATTAAAACAAAAAAATCCCACTCTTTTTTCCTTTTCATGTCTATTCATTTCTTATTTTTAAACAGGACATTTTAAAATCCTAATGAAAAAAAAAAAGTGTTTGAAACATTTTTTTGATTACCTGATGAATCAGTTTCAAACAGAAAAACATTTAAAATAGAGATTCTTTTTTTGTAACAGTGTAATTCTTAGATGTCATTATATCAATTTAATATGTATTAATTTCTTTAAGAAAATGACTCCAAACTTTTGAATGCCAGTGTAACATCTTAAATGAATTTACACAGCATACACGTTTCAAAATAATTGTCATTTATCCATTGCTGCCTTACAAAGGAACAGATGTAGAAAATATCACAACACTTTAAAAATAAATAACCAGTGAACCAGTGTGTGGAGCTATAATGTTAGATACATGAGCAGAAAACAAATGTCCAGTAATGAATTAATGGTTTGTTAATTCTAACAAAAAAGAAAAAAAAAAAAAAAAGAAAATCCCACAGCTACATGCCAGAGCAAACCTTCGCCCACCAGTCCAGTATGATGTCTGAGAACTCCTCATGTTCACATATGAGCTGAGCTCCCTAAAGTTCCCACAAAGCTACTAAGCAACCAAGATGTGAACTGATTCTGAGGATTTTTCTACACCTACATCAATCCATTGCAATGAAGCTCTATCTGCAACTCAGAAATGGGGTTTCCATCTTCCTTAACGCACATAAACGTGTGGATGTGAATCTGGGTCACAGCACGTCTGTGAGCACTAAACACACATTACAGAGTTTATGCATTCTATAGGAATTAGCTCACTTTAAACCACAAAAGGAAGCTTTAATTTATCTGAACGCATTTGCACAGTTATTGTTTAAGTGCTTAATTACACTGCATTAATACATGTACAATTAGTGTTTGAATATATTCCACAATTAATGGAAGGCAAAAAAATTCAGATGGCCCCTATGAAACACTGTACTTTTGAGCTCTTTTCTAATGCGCCAAGTCACTTCACTGTACATATGAGTACATTCAGGTGAAGTGTATATATTTGCATTAGTTAGAATACTAATCTCCTGATGTCAAGAGGTGAAAGCATGCTGGTTTATGCCACCCACAACCAAACCGTAGTCTAACAAGTGAGCACAGGAACAGGAAATTGAACTGTCCAAGATAATGACAGTTAGTTTATGAAACCTCTGCCACATAATTAGTGTGGGAATCATTAGTTACATAAAATTAAAAAAAGGCACAGAAGGTCATATAAATCTGTGTATATAGTCTATGAGAATATTCAATATACAGATTTCTCATTGATAAACATCCACAAAATTAACTGGAAAAACAGAAAATAAAACTAATTCAAAAAAAATTAAAATTAACAACAAACTGGCTGAAATATCAACCATAAAGTGTTGCTGATGGAAAGAAAACACTTTCAGTTCATAAAATGTTTTATCTCTCACTTTCAACTTTCGATTTCAAATTCTGATTTCTTTTCTGAAGCATCACAAGGAGCTTTGGTGTCTAAATCGATGCTACTCTTCACTCCCTTCACCAGAGTTAACATCACTTGCTCTGTGTCCACCACCTCGTCTGTGATTGGCTGAGGCTCCACTTCTTCTACATTCTCATTGGCTGGAGACTGGAACCCACTGTCATCGTGATGAAGAGGGCTGGAGTTGGTAGAGGTTTGAGCGAATTCCCCATCAGAGTCAATGGCGACTTCGCTCAGGTTCTCGCTGGGGTCTTCCTGGATGGCGATCTCGATCTGTTGAATGGCGCTTTCAATGGCGGATACGCAGTGCTCCTCTTCTAAAGACTGTTTGATCTGGGTGGTATCCAATTCTTCATTAACCTTTTTTGGCGACTCCCTTGGCACGATCTCTGTTACCGTTGTGATGTGCTTCACCTCATCGCCTTCTTCCAAAGGTAACACCCCGTTGGTCAACTGTGAGCCGTCTTTTTCGACAACTTCCAGAACGGGATTTATGAGATCTCGGATCTCATTGATGCTGTCAGGAGAACCTGGTTCTTTCTCGACGGGTATGCGCTGTATTGGGTTCACAGGCTTTTCTGTTTCAAGATCTTGTTCTGTCTGCCCTTCGCTCTCCTCTGGGATGCCATCCACTCCTGGTACTTCCTGGCAGGACTCGTATGGTAGAGGCATCCCGTCCAGGTGGATCATGGAGACTATCTGTTTGCGTTTCCTGTTGGTCACTTCGCCACCTTGCCTCTCTCCCCTAACTCCTCCGAACTGGCCAGCCCAGTCGATGGTGTCCTCTCTCAGCAGGTGCAGGTTGGGGTCGCTGTTGGTCAGGACCATGCTGTCTCTGTACAGGTTGTGCCTTCGCTGGACCGCAGCGTCCTTCACAGCTGCAGAATGAAAAGGAATGTTTGAAAACACACTGCAACACTATTTTTAAGCAGTAAGGTATGGAGGCTGTGCTATATTGTGCAAACACTCACCCATCATGATGTCCTTGCTGACTGACTGCAGGACCACTTCCTCAAAGATGTTCTCTACCAGTATGAATCTAGAGAAGTCCTCAAAGATGAGCTCCTTAAACTTGGGCAGATCCTAGATGTCAAAGACAAAAAGGGTTTTTTTTCCCCATAAAACACCAACTCACACCATGTTTCCTAATTTTGTGTAAAATGTATATTTATCATTTAAAATGATATATAAATCAAACTCATTGTATGGAATTAATTATCTGGTTACAAATAATAATAATAATAATAATAATAATCTATTGTTATCAGCAACAAGATATAATAAATGTATAAATTATAATAATGAATGATCTGGTTACAAATAGTAATTATAATAATAATAATAATAATAATAATAATAGATTATGAGGATGATGATGATGATGATAGTAGTATTTGTAACCAGATAATTTATTTTATATATAATCATCTCCTCACTAACAATAAAAATAGTAATAAACTACAACTGTAATAATTATATATTAGCTGTTACAAATACTATACTACTACTAATAATAGTAGTGGTGGTGGTAGTAGTACTATTTGTAACCAGATAATTTAGTATTTCTATAATCATCTTATCACTAACAATAATAATAATAATAATAATAATAATAAAAAATATAAACTACAACAACAGTGATTTTTTAAAAATTATCTGGTTACAAATACTTCTACTATCATCAACAGCATCAAAATTATTATTAGCAACAGTTTAATAAATCTGAAAAGATTAATAATAAATTACCCAGTTAATAAATAAATATCTTTTTTTGTCACCAGTTTAATTTCTGGGTCATTTTCTCTCTTTTGGTGACATTTTTGACCTGAGCCCCCATTAATATCAGAGAAATATTAAAAGTGTGACAGTAGTAAAAATGACCTGTTTTTTCTTACAAGGGGATGTGTAGCATAAAATTCATAAAAAAAAAAATTAAAAAAAAAAAAAAGAGACAGAACAAAGGCACTTCCAAATGTCACAGAGAGAGGCTGATTCCTTGCACCAACCGGAGAACAGGACGGGGAGAGCTGTTTCAGCATGTACGGTATGATGATTTGAAGCAAAGCCTCCCTGAAGAACTTCTTCCTCACGGTGCTGCTGTCATAGTCATATTTCTGCAGGTCATAAATACAATTAAAACAAAGAAATGAAGGTGATCTTCAAAAACGTTTTAATACAGCAATGACCCAGGAGCTGTCTCAGCTTTGCAGAGTAAAGACCCAACTAACACACTTACTTTGAGTACTCGGTCCTGACAGCGCTGGATGGTCTTGCAGAGATCCTCCCCACTGTGGCCGTCTAGACTCTGATGGACCAGCTGCTCAAATGTGTGCACTGCGTTGTCCATTTGCTACATACATTAGAGGATTTTTAGTAAGGATTATCATCAACTTTGATGGTTTATTTGTAAAATGATAATTCTAAAGGACAAAGGCTATTTTGGAATAACATATGCATGCAGAAAATGTGCATACTGATTACTTTTACTTTGTGGTATAATACTAAATGACCATGGGATATTATATACCAAAATTAAATAGATAAATAGATTGATAGACAGACAGACATGGATAAATGTGATGCGTTTCACTTGCTTTTTTTTTTTTTAAATTAGCTGTCAGACAGTGTATACTATAAATCGCAGTAGGAGTCTCAATTGCCAACATACCTGCAATAAGAGGCATTACCTCAGGGTGGCGCTCATTAACAATAAACTGCTTTCTCTTTAATATGCTTTAGCCATTTTTCTCATTGATTCATGCTCATGGCCTCACTGCTAAATCGATGTGAATGCTTGTTTTTTATTTTGTTGGTAGGCACCAGAAAAATGAATGCAGGCTATGGAATGATTAATATCAAATAAATTTCAAGTGCTAGTGCCAAGTACTGCAAAACTTCAAGAAGTTTTAGATATTTAAATGGAATATTTAAAAAACGGGGAAAGACACCTGTCTCATGAGGATCTGAGCTCTCTGGATGAACACAGAGGGACTGGACACGTCACATCTCTGCTGGAGGCCTTCAAGGTTCAATGCCTCCATCTTCTCATAACAGCTCTGCATCTTCACCGGATGGAAGGCCAACATGGAAATCTTGTCCATATGCTACAAAGAGAGGATTTTGAGTTAGCTACCACTTTAAAAAGGCTCTGCTAACATTGTTAATCAAAGTCCTGCCTCACCTCTCCCAGTTTCTCACTGCTGCTATCGTTCATTGTGTTCTTGCTAACCTCCACCAGCTCACGGAAGAGGATGTCCCTCACTTCAGAGAATCCTCTGCTGGTGGGCTCCATGAGGGCCTCCAGGATGGAGTGGATGTAGGGCTGAACCTTGCTTCTCACAAGCTGTTCGACACGGGGCAACACCAACGCTTCAAGAAGAGGATTAGACAAATATTAGTGCACTAGAAGAACGCCCCTTATAGAGGAAAAAATTGTTTAAATTACAGTTGACTGCATGAAAACTGAAGCTTTAAATTCATGTGAAATGTTCAGCGCACATGTGAAAATTCACAGGATGAGAGAAATCCTGACCTATAAGGGACTTTTATGTTTAAGTGTTGTCTCACTGACTCCTCAAATTGTGTGTGAAAAAAAAAAAACACTTTAGAAAAGACTCAATTATGAAAGCTCAAGACTGATCACAATGACCACATAATAGGCCCTGGTATCTGTGAACAAGTTATTGTAGGAAAGCACCTGTCCTACATGTCAAAACAACCACTATTATTCCATAAGAATAAAGGAGCTATCACAAACACACAGATGGACTCTAAAGCAATTTAGAGATCTGTACAAATACTCAAAAACAGGCTGTCAAGATCATTTCGCTCGTGTTATTTGAAATGTGCTATGGGCGGAACACAGTCCTAGCCACAAATGACAAGAAAAATGTAGTACTCTTGCCAAACCCACATTATGGCAGGACGGTCAGAGCATTTAGGTTAAAGCCAAACTATGTTGATTGACACTGAATTCCAATGAAAGAAGGAGCATGTGGAAGAATGTGAGACTGAAATAGTGCAGCTAAGAATAGGGCAAGTTAAAATAAATTGTGGCATAATCTGTGTATTAAATGAAGTCACAATCATTAAGTGTAGATTCAGAAGTATCTGTAATACTGAATCATCAGAACACAACAAAAAGACTGATGATAAAGCACTACACTTCTATTATACATACACAATTATAGCATCTTAAGATCTTAATTGTCATGAATCAGGCAATGTTTTTGCGCTTGCTTTTTTTGAGAGAGTTTTTTTAAAGCAACATCAGAAGTGTGTGGTCATGTATGACACATTAGTAATCTCCACAGAGAAGGTTGATTAGTTTTTCTCTTACCACGGATCTTTCCAGAAACGTGCTCTTTGGATGTGATGATCTGATCCATATCTGTGCGCAGAGCAGAGTCCAGACGGGGGCGCTCCACCTCATATACTTGAGCCAGAGCTTCATGTTGAGTTTTTGTCTGTGACAGCACCTGTCTGTATACTGCATCTGAGATCTGACAAGGCAAACAAACAGATGATAAACAAACCTCAAAGAAAATCGCAGCAGATATACACATACATGTATAAATTATTTCCTTAATCCAGTGACAAAAGTAATTCAATAAGGGCTCAACTAGAAAGTGGGTCAGTGGGGAAAGTCTGCACATGTTCAGGACATTTGCTGATCACGTTCATTTGTTTTTATGCCTTACAAACCTAAATGATTTGTTTGTGTAATGTACTGAACATTACAAGATGGTAAACTTGTCACCAAGGTAACAATCTAGCTGGCTTACACAGATAAGGCTGTCAAAATTGTGAGAGTTGTGAGCCATGGAAGCCTCAAAAAGAGTTTTACCAATTGGTAATGATATATATGCTTTCATTTCCCAATAAATTGTTTTATTTTAATAGTAATATTTACTCCAATAGTCATATTTTAATTATTTTTATTCCAGATGATACTTCTCCAAAGCTTGAAAACGTGGAATCTATTTTTTTTAATCTATTATAAATTAATACATCTGTTTCCAAGAGCAGCATTATGCAGTAATGAAAATGGTTCGCAAATACTTGTGTAAACGAACAGAAGATTCTTTTTACAGCTTCAGAATTTACATATGAGAACCAACCAGCATCCAGTCCCTCTGTCTCTGCTGTAGTTTTCCTTTCAGCCGAGGCACGATCAGATTCTTCAGTTCAGGGTGCAAAGTCTCCATCACCAGGTTAGCAAGAATCTAGACACACACACACAAATATGTAGATGAAAAGAGCCATTGGTTACAATGCAACTGGAAGTACCGTTTAAATAATGATGACAGAATTTGAATAGTGCTTAAGAAACTGATAAGACCATTTCGAGAGCATCATTAACTTCATGCTAACAGCTCAGTGGTTTTGCATGCATATCTTCAGTAACTAGACTGCAGACTGTACAATGTCAAACTATCAATTCCTGAAACACAATCCTTTATTGTTCAAATCCCCAACTTAGACGCCCACCACAGATGGCTGCTTTCTTCGTGCTCACTGTACTTCATGCAATGACAGCCAAAACAGAAACAACCTTTGATGACGAGAAACGTGTCTGCAAGAATAAGCCTGCTCTTTTCATGTGTGTTTTTAGGGATGGGACAATTGGTTTATAATAAATAACACACCAAATATGACACGTTCACTGTCCAAATATTAGGATTAGCTCAGATTTTAATATTGCCTGATATCAAATAATGCGTTTGTTGAAGAGAAAGAGAGATTTCAAATTCCTCTAAAATCCATGAGCTTCTGACAATTTCATTCGACTGTAAATAGTACAGAATCGCTCTCACCCCCGCCCCTCGCCCAATTTCCATAGCAACGTAGGGGCCAGGTGGGCAGTAACACCACGCAGACCCCCTGACAGAAAAACAAAAAACAGACAGCCCACACCCAGCAGTAATAACAGCCCACGCAGCAGTTTCCAATGTGGTGTCACATCCAGGCTGACCGTGACGCCCTGTAACACCGCTGAGGACGGGATGAAGAGGAATGACCATGTTTCTCACACACGGACAATGTCAATACCTTCTTTATATACAACTCGTAGTACTTTTCCTTGGTTAAAGTGCAAGAAAAGAGGCATTAATTGGCTTTATACACACACACACACAAACACACAAAAAGCTCATTCATAAGAAACATTTCCTGGGTGTGTTCTGGAAGGAAGCAAAAAAAAAACAAACAAACAGTATTTAAAGTCCAAAACAAACAATTTCTTAGGAAGGTGCGAGTGTGCTTTTGAAGAAATATTCCAGGTACAACCAAATACAACCCAAGCTATAAAACTTATGCTGTTGACTACCCCAGAAAATACATTTAATGTCATTGTCAAAGAGTTTGTTTTTACCAAATGAGAGATAATGCACAAAAAGTGACGTCTTGACTAACAGTGACACACCAGACTTGAATGTGCACAAAATAAAAAAGGGATTTTAAGGCTATAGTAGAAGAAGACATTCAATGGCATTTAAATGGCAATTTAACTTAAATTATGGACAGTTTGTCACTGAAAGCTATCAAAAGGTTATTGAATTGAATTTGAAAACAAAAAAAATAAACATTTTATGTAGGGATGCAAAAAACCCAAAAAACCCCGCTATCCTTAAATACAGTTTAACTGACATCAAACATCACATGCAGTGGAAAAATTAAGAATATTCATTTAACTAATAAAAATTATTATGAGAACAAAATATTTAATACTTAACATACTTTGATACTCCAAATTTCAACAGAAGAACTATGGGAAAAATAAAAGTTTAATAAGAGTTTAAGATACTATGAGATTAAAAAAAACGAAAAGAAAATTCCATTATAGGTCCCGTTTAAGGGCACTGTATGGTTATGTGTGTGTGTGTTTGTGCGCATGAGACAGCGTAAGGTGTGAGGACAACCAGCATCCAATAATTTTAAATGATTGCCTGTTTGCATTTTATTCAAATCTGTGTGTGTACATGAGAAGGCAGGCAAGATAGACATTCCTAAATCTATTAGAAAGGTTATTTCTAGCACACTATGACTAAAATGAGAGCAGTATAAACCAGAGACCTGACCATAACTCACCCCTCTAATGACACATTCTCAGCTGTCTCTCTGCTCTGTGGTTTGGACATTATTGAGGGTTTGTGCTGCTCCAGCACAGTAGAGAGCTTAAATACAGAGTGATCAGTCTGATTTATCAAGACAAAGCTTTAAAAGAGCTAGTCTTTTAGAAATGGGCTTCAGGTCAGATGGAAAGATGCAAAACGTTGTATTTGGTGTGTTTGTGTGTTTAAATGAGTTTGAGAGGGATAAATGGGTACTTCAAAAATATTCATTATGATGTCACAAATATTACTTAAGAAACTTAAGAAACTCATGGAGGTTAGCCAGCCATAATGCATAATTTACATATATAAGTCTTAAAGGAACAGTACAGAATGAGTTTCTAAGGGTCATACAGCATGGAAAATATCAATCTAAAAAGTAAACAGTTTTTTTTGGTGCATAAAACCATGACTAACATTACACATAAGAAAAAAATAAAAAGCTACAATATGGTCTCTTGCCCCTGTCTTTAACTTCTAAAAAAAACAGCTTAAATCAACACCTGATGGAAGTTGGTTTGGCATGGTTTCTAACTGGTCTAAGATGATCATTTATGGTCATTAGTTGGTTTAGATGGTCAGCTGCCAAATCACCAGAGGCAATTACAAGCTGGTGGGTCAAGTTTAACTTTGTAAACCATCTTGGTCAGGTTGGTAGATCACCTTAAGCATGTAGACCTAATTTCTTCAAACCAGATTCTCTCAAATTATCCACTGCTGAAGTTCTCAGTGAAATTAATATTGTACATTTAAGAGTGTTAGCCACGCCTGAGCCAAAGTTTGGGTGCCCTCCCACCTGTCTGGGACAGAGAATAAAGCCTGGATTGAGGACATGTAGAGGAAACTATCCGAATGATCCAAGGAAAACAGAAGTGCACAGGGATAAATGCTGTCTGAACTGTTCTTTCCTCCTCTGTCTCGTTCATTTTCAGGAAAGCTTTGATTTCACCTACATTCTTATTCACATGAGTCCACGACATTGTCTAATGCCCATTAGATAGCATCAGGAGCACCTTAAACTCACTAAACATACTGTATGAAATGCAACAATCAATGGAACGATGCATTCCGTTTTGTATAAAGCATGATTTATTTCTGACATCTGCCAGATGGGACGAACGAATATGAATGATCTTCACCAACCTGTGCTTGGTTTCCACACATCATGTCCCAGGTGCCATAGTGACCCTTGGCCTGCCTGAAGAGCCGCAGGGCATCCGTGAAAGCTGGTGTCGCAACCTTACACTCTTCTGACAGTCCTAGAGAGAGAGATCAAGAAACATGACGTTATAGAAGCGTGTCATATGATAGAGCAACAAGTCGCACAACTATTCTTATGCTATTGCTCATATATTCAACAAGGTTGTCAACATCCTTCTAGACATTTACTTAATTTTTTACAAAACCATCTAAGATTTGCACCAACAATATTTAAACAGTTTAGTTTGGTTGGCCTCAAGATTTTTTGAATTCAAGCCTGAACAATCCTAACCAGCTTTTAATTTTTTTTTTTTTCTGGTCCAAACTGGTGATGGCTGGTAGACCAACTTGGACCAACTATAAATCATGTTAAGCTGGTACAGCCTAGTTTTTCCAGCAAGGAAAAGGAATAGATTACCATTTTAATAAGAAGTTGTGCTCAAAAAAGGACCTGCACTAAAAAGACCTCATCTTCACTTGAAGACCTTTACATTCACTAAGAGTCTATGGATAGAAACTACAGCTACCACCACACAAGCAGAGAATCCACAAGACCTAACGTGACAAGACTTATTGGAAAAACACTTAAATGGAGATATAATTATACAGTACTGTAGTGAAGATGGATAATGTGCTCGATGTAGGACTGCTTGCATAAAAGCTGCACATCAGAGGTGATGAAAGAATTCCAATTGGCCATGTAGACGATGATCAAACAATACCAAACACTCACATTCTCGCCATTACTAAAAGTCTCTCTGAACAGCTGTTATTTGGGGAGATTTGAGTCTTTTGGTAGTTGCTTTCCTGTTGGCAGCGGGAAGTGAGTGTGATCCATAAAGTTACACATATGGGCAAGGAAAGACAAACACAGATGGACATGAGCAATGGCAAGCTGCACAAACACTCATAAGACTAGGGTTGGTGATGGGGACCGTGTATATCTGCGTGCTGCAGTAAGTTTCAGATTGGCTGACACAAAGACAGGAAGCCAGCAGTGAGAGATGGAGGGGATGGCGTGTGTAACAGTCTATCAGGAACAGGAAATCCACTCAGCGTCCATTTTCCAGGACTCAGAGAAAGAGAGGGAGGCCGAGACAGAGAGAGAGAGAGAGACACACACACAGAATGGAGGAAAGTAGAAAATAACTAGCTTTTCTTGGCATGAGCCCCATGAGAAAACACTAGATGCGTTTGTCAGCAGTCTGCTTGTAGAAAGTCCCTAGAGTTCTGTGCTCGATAAAACACAACCTCAAATCAGTATTAAACCCCCCCCTCGTCCCAAACATTTCCACCGTTAATACAACTGGCAGTCCTAACAAACTGGAGACACCTTACATCAAAAGTTAATTTGAATGTGGCTCACTGTGTGTGTTTAGTGTCAGGTGGAGGAGGGGGGAAGAAAAAAAAAAAGAAAAAAAAAAAGGCTGCACTCTTTTTCTCTGGCAAGCTGGCAGGCCTGAGAAACTCAACGCGAGAGTCTAGAGCAAAAAAATAGTACATATGGTAGAGTTTAGCGTGGGCCGCCTCTGGCATGGGGTTGCACGGTGGTTAGCCGAGACT
>JAUZSZ010000137.1:1345716-1356376 GCA_034780575.1 Labeobarbus marequensis
TCTTATCCAATTTATTTTCATAAGAGTTATTCCTGTTATGAAGGCCATTTTCATATATCTAACATATATCTTGAAGGGATAGTTCATTCAGAAATGAAAATTGTGTCGTTTTTTTGTTTCTTCGTTTCTCATTTTGGTTGCTATTATTTTGGTTACCAAATATTTAAAAAAATTTCTCAGTATATCTCCTTTTATGTTCCACAGAAGAAATAAAGTCATATAGGTTTTGAAACGACATGAGGTTGAGCAATTGATGACAATACTTATTTTATAAAAATAAAATCTACATTTTTTTGTGTATGTACTGATGAATGTATATGTATGTGTGCATATGTATATTTTGTTATTATTTGGTGTAGTATTATTCAATATGTTTTGAATATTTGTTGTTCTTGCAATTTTATCTTTCAATATACTTTCAGCATTAATTCAATATTAGTATTGCTAAGCAGAAAAGTCAATAAGCTTCAACTCAACTGAGCTCTTTTGGGTAAATTATTCTTTTAATACACTTCATAAATATTACAGTCATCATTTTTATAGATGAAAATTCTATTAGTTTGTTTCCACTCAAAACAAAGTGATAATTTTAAATAAATTCACTAATATTTTTTGCTGTGCCCCCAGATGCTGCTCTAATTAAACTGGCAATTTACTAAAATCTATTCCAGGTGTTTCTTAATTTTTTTCCCCTTTCCCCAGGAGAAGATTTACACAAAACATGTTTTATTAAGAATATTGTTTTAATTGTTAAACAATTTATATGGGTCTTTTATATTACAATTTTTGGCCTTAACTAACAAAATTGACTTTGTCCTCCTGAAAGTAGCATAATTTTTGATTCAAAAGTCACAGAAAATTGATAGAAACCAGTATAATATAATTTTAAAAGATGGTTAAATGTGCCAATGCCAATGACTAACTTTAATCAAGCTAATTAATTATAAGTTTAAGTACTTGATCTTGATCAAAACATGCCTGAAAGTGTGGTGGTATATGCTTTTATAGAAATATGTTCTTATATTATACAAGCATATTCATTTTATAAAAGTCACAGTTCAAAAGGTACCACATATGAGATTGACCCTTTTATTATTTCCTGTTCTCTCATATTACAATACAGCTCTACACCAGTCTCATATACACACACACACACACACACACACACACTGATGGTAAGAATGTTAAGTGCATGTGTCTTTTGCGGAAACCAGTCTGAATACAGATCACCTTGGATACCATATGCCCAGGGGATCAAAGCCTCTTGGCAACGTCTACCTGACACTCTCTTTACCCAGACCAAGACGATAATTTACAGCGATACCACCTTCCTCTTTCATCCCATTCTCTTCCATCTCTTGCCCTTCCTATGTCTTTCGGTTTTTCTGTTCTCCTCAATATGTCTGCAAACGTCCTCTTTCTTTCTAGCCACAGTACAGAAACAGGTGTATGATTGCCTGCCTGAAGTCAGAGCCACAATCCCCCTGTTCCCATATCATCCAATAATGATATGTGACCAAATGTGAAATGATCTATGATTCTGACTCTTTTCTCTTGTGATTAACCTGGCTAAGGTAAGTTCTTTAGCTCATGTTCTTTAGGTTATCAAAGCAATGCAAATACATGAGTCTGATCTATTATGCAGCTTAATCACTGACTATGGCTCATTTGCATAACAACAATATATCCTCACTACGGAGGACAAAAAAGAGGCTCTTTGAACATAAATAGAGCTGCAAAAAAGATCCTGGAGGCATTTGATTAGGCTGCATTCCTGTTATACAGTAGCTTTTGAACTCTGTAACTTTTAAAAAATGAATATATCTTTCATGCATTGTAGAGAAGCGCTCAAAAAGTATACTTTCAGAAGTATGTTCCGGTCAAACTCTGGCACTTACAAAGAGTCTTGGGATAAGTGAGCAAAAAGACAGTTTTTGTAATGTCTATAAACAACGTATGTACTGTAACTAACTGTCTTCATTTAGAAGCTCAGCAAATAATTTTAAGTAATTTAATTACACTTCATTTGAGTATTTTTTATATTAAAATGTTTAAATATTAATATAATGCATTAACATTAATTTGTTTACATTTAAATTTAATGTGGAATCATTTGTCAGCTCTAATTAAGATAAATGTACCGCATAATGCAAATGACCATTGTAGGTTCTTATTAGCAAATCTGTAATGGCAATAAATAGGGTACAACTATCCTAAATGATCTGGAGCTCAACAGGATGTGCAGAGCGCTCTTCAAAAATCACCTTAACTATCATGCTTACTCTTTTTAGCACGGCTGAAACCAAACTGTGAAGAACATTCTGTTCAAATATAGAAACACGGTACTCACCTTTGTTGATGCTGAAGCTCCCTGGTCCAGAGAGAGGCTATGTGAGAGAGGTAAACATGGAGAAATCAATACCATATACATGCTCTACAACCTCCTCAAACATTCACAAATAGACACTGAATCATAGAGACACTGACACACTGCCATGTATGAAAGTGATCTAGTTTCTGGTTCTAGATTTAGGAATTTGATCAGGTCTAGGTGCTTTTCTCAGGTCTAAGGGGAAATTATGGTCCATCGCTTTGGACTGCCAAAATGTTTTGATAAAATCCCATACAATTTGATAGAATCCCATTTAATAGTTATTTATTTATTTATTTTTTAGAAATGAATGAATTATTTTATTCAGGAAGACGCATTACAATGATTAAAAACATTACATTGACAATAAAAACTTTTAAACATTTCTATTTGAAATGCTGTTCTTTTGAATGTTCTATTACTCAAAGAATCCTGAAAGAAAAAATGTATTACAATTTCCACAAAAATATTAAGCAGCACAACTATCTTCACCATTGACAATAATAAAAAAATGTTTCTTGAGTACCAAATAAGCATATTAGAATGATTTCTGTAGGATTTAGTGACTCTAAAGACTGGAGTAATTGCTGCTGAATAAATTAAAATATATTTTTTATGTTTTAAAATACATTAAATCAGAAAAGAGTTATTTAAATGAGTTTTTACTGTATTTTTTTCAAAAAAATTCAACCCTAAACTTTAGAAAGGTGGAGTTAAATTCTCATATATTGCTATATATTACATTATCACAGCTGAATGGCCAGTCGCTGCACTCTCATTCTCTATACAAAAACATTTGTATGATGATCACTAAACTGTATAACTGAACATTGTGACAACAGCTTTCCAACATAGCTGTGCTTCACATCTCTCGTATTACTCCGCAACTGTTTTGCAGTCATATCAAAAACAGCTATTTATCAAACTGTCAGTTTGGTCAGTAACAATGATAGGTACAAACACTTGCCTGTGCCAGTTCTGTCCTTGGCTTTGGCTTGAGCTTATACCCCAGACCACCAGAAGCTTGATAATCAGCTTTTTTAAAAATAAAATGCCACCTTGCATTTTTCCCCTGGCATGACAGCAGAGCACCGGGCTCACCTCATCAGCTGACCTCCATTAAAGAGAAGGTCCAGAGAACTGGCACCAGACACACCTGAGCTGCTTCATGATTCCATTAGTGTGCTGTGCACACACTCACAGGTTCATATTCTCCAAAAACAGGCCGTGAAAGACCAGCAGTGTCTGGAATATGAACAGACTCCTTAATTTACAGTCCTCCAAGTGCGAGCGGACCGAGGGTTTGGAAAGAAGCTGATATTCAGAATTAAAAAATTAAAACTCAGCTATTGTATAATCTGCTCTTAAAACAGTAAATTAAACTAAGCCTGGAAGCTTCACCTCATTCCTAATTAAATTACTGTGTCTGAAATGTACAGTACATTTTTAATTTATTAAACAAGAACATTAAGTCGCAGCACCAAGGCATGATTTGGGCTGTATTTAAGTACAAATTAACAAATCAGCATACTATTTGTCTTAGGTGAAATATTAGTATTGCTTAATGAACAATACAAGGTGCTAGACTTTTAGATACTCCTAGAAATGTATAATAAACGCTAAAAAATAATGCTGGGTGAAATATGGAGTTTTGACCCAACCTTCTGGGTAGTAACCCAACTGCTGGGTCAAAACAACCCAATTCCTGTGTAGGCAAAAGTTTACTTAAAATATGTACAGCACTGATATTTTTGTGTTTTCATACTTCTTCCCTGCTGGATGTTGGAGACCAACATAACTGTCAGTAAATTACATGGCAAGAGCTGGTTGATGTAGTTGGTGACCTTGGATTTTTTTTTTTTTTTTACACTGCACCATTAAAGGAATAGTTCACTCAAAAATGAAAATTTGATGAAAATGTATTAATCTGTAGGTCATCCAAGACGTAGAGGAGTTTGTTTCTTCATCGGAAAAGGTTTGGAGAAATTTAGCATTACATCATTTGCTCACTAAAGAATCCTCTGCAGTGAATGGGTGCCGTCAGAATGAGAGACCAAACAGCTGATAAAACCATCACAATAATCCACAAGTAATCCACACGACTCCAGTCCATCAATTAACATCTTGTGAAGTGAAAAGCTGCATGTTTGTAATAAACAAATCAAAATAAACGAGTCAGTTTTGGCCAGAATACTATAATCCATAATAACGCTTCCTCCAGTGAAAAAGTCTCCAGTCTCCTGTTATTGTCTCACATCAAAATCCACTGACTTATTTGTTAAGAACTGCTTTGAACTGTTTTCGCTTGTAAACGGTGCTTGATCTGTGCATATTTCTCTCCTGATTCGGATGAGAAAAGTTTTTTCCTAGAGAATGCAATATTATGGATAGAGGATTCATAGTTTAGCTGGAAGCAACGGTTTGAAACGAAAAACCTAAAAATCTTTATGATGAATTTATTTATTACAAACATGCGGCTTTTCACTTCAATGATGGACTGGAGTCGTGTGAACTATTTTTGAGTGAACTATTCCTTTAACTGGAAAGAAATGACACCCATTCATGTGAATCCTGAATGTGGGTAGACAAGCGGTTGACGTAGGTGAAGATTACTGTCATAAGATTAATCAAAAGACAAAGCCGAATACTGTGGTAAGGTAACACGCCACCACTATCAGATCTTGCATCTGTTCACAGATTTCGTCATTCACAATCAGCGGCGTGTAGAGTCAGGCCCAGAGTTTAACAAATTATGTCACAACATTTATTTGGCACTGTTTTTTACAGACCATAAGGCCAGAAACATACTTAGCACTAGATATCAGATACCTGTGGTCAAACACAAAGATAAATATTTCATACTGAACGTGTTGTGTTCAATAACATTGGCTCCATTGAGAAACAAAAAGCAAATGCATCACCTATAATAATCATGATTCATTTCATTAATATTTTTTTGTACTTAATCCATTTGTCATTTAGTTAATTTTAAAAGAATGACAACAAAACAACAGCTCATTCTGAAATATCCAGTCATTATGCATCTGTCACATTCAGTATGAGCTGGTATAAATGCATTGTATTTGAATACACATGCCTTCTCTTATAACTAAAACTAAAATAACTAAAGATATTAGTGTCCTTGTTCTACCCAGCATTCTTTTGTAATTTGGTCGAGACATCACCATTTGATCTAAATCGAATTGTCTTTAAAACTCTTTGCTGGCTTATAAATATCCAGAGTCACTATGACCACTGTTACTATTCTAAAGACTAGAAAAACTGTCCCGTTTATGCATTACACTCTCTGACCACCAGCTACAAGGGTAAATTGAATGGAAAGTAATGCAGTCAATGCAAATGAATACATAACCACAATCTATTATTGTTAAAAATGTCAAAATAGTTCTTGTCACCCATCTAAGCCTCATATTCAATTGATCTGCTAAGTGGTATGAAACGTTTCATAGATTTTCATTTAAAACATGCGAGCAAAATCAATTTTAGTCTGTGAGATGCCAGTATATTTAGTCAATAATAGGTCTTAGATATAACTTGGAGGTTATCTCTGGCCATTAATAATGGGCCTGTTTCAGAGGTGGCTGAACTCCTAAACAACCTTTTCCAACATTGACAATAATAACAGATGTTTCTTGAGCAGCAAATCAGCATATTAGAATGATTTCTGAAGGATCATGTGACACTGAAGACTGTTGTAATCATGCTAACAATTCAGCTTTGAATCACAGGAATAAATTACATTCTAAAATATATTAAAACAGAAAGTGGATATTTTAAATTGTAATTAATTTTCACAATATTACTGTTTTTTTTCTGTATTTTAAATCAAATTAATTCAGCCTTGGTGAGCAGAAGAGGCTTCTTTCAAAAACATAAAAAAATCTTACCGACCCCAAACATTTAAATGCTAATGTATGCCTACTCTATGCCTTTTTATTCTTATCTTAAGGATTTGTGTTATTTACAAGACAAGACATCAACATCAAACTGCAAAACAGTTACAGATTTTAGGATTTACAGACCATGATAAACCAAGGCCATAGCCTTGAGGCTTTACATAAGTGTGTTTATTTTGAAAACAGCAGCCACGGTAGATACCTCAAATTATGAGGCTTCTTCAGGGGTGTGCTGTTATTTTCCAAGCATTAAAATTAGCATATTTTGTGTGGTGGAAAATAAAACTGTAGAAAAAAGCTCTCCAGTATCCAACCAGAACACCCTGGCAAAGGCATAGCAACTCCGTTTAAAACACTCCAGCTTAGTGGCAGCAACTTTTGCACTGGAAAACTGATTTTTGTCTTCTCCAGCAATGTGTAATATATGATTTTACTAAAATTCATGTCTCATGTTGTTTACCAAATGCAGTGTTCATGCCATGTTTTTACTTCTGCAGTCAGCAAATCACCCCATAGACAAAGAGCTGAATTCATACAACGGTTGAATTTTGATGGAGAGGTCACAAATAGACAATATGTTACTTATTTGATTTAGACAGGCCCTGTTGTTTGTAAAAAAGCTCACAGCCATGGAGTGAGACGTCTCTGTCTCACGCTGTAAATTGTATTTGCTACAATTCAGTTAGACGGTATTTTATCCACATGTCTCTCATTTAGGGTGACAACAGTGAACTTATTGCACGCTAAAGAGAAACAGAAGATGTAAGAAGCACAGTCATGTGAAACTGTTGCAAATTGATAACCATTTATCTTGCTTTTAAAGAATATTTAAACATATGGCCATTAAAATCATTTTTGGGCCTGTTTGTACATTAAATACAACATGTCAGTACATTAGATCCTGTACAGTAAAATCAGTAGATCACATGTGTGAAACATAGTAGCCACATGTTTTTCTTATAAGTTCAGAATCAACAATGTTAATGGATAAATCATAAAGTTGAAGATGAAAATTTAGTTTCTCATGCAAAACACTTTTAAATATTTCCGGTAAAAGCATAGCACATGTACCAACACAGTTGGCTTCCCTTTAGGTGTATTCCTGGAAAGTCGTTCAGATGGAAAACAGGATGCGTTATGACAAATGCTGTTGACTTTTTCTGCTCATGTGGATCAATACTTTTTGCAACAGTGCAAACTTATTCTACAAACAAAGTCAATCCTGTTGTCTGCCCATAGTCAAACGCAGTCACCA
This sequence comes from Labeobarbus marequensis, assembly GCA_034780575.1. NCBI lineage: Eukaryota > Metazoa > Chordata > Actinopteri > Cypriniformes > Cyprinidae > Labeobarbus > Labeobarbus marequensis. The sequence continues at coordinate 1,353,260 of JAUZSZ010000137.1, forward strand.
ACAGGACATCCAGATATAGTCATCTCCTGGAACACAAGGTTATAGTGCATTTGGTTTATAGCCCAAACTTTAAACTGTAGATATACTGTAACACTTTGCAATTATGACATTACATATGAAATTCCAGTAGATTCCTAAATGCAAAGACATACTCAAAAAGTAAGCTCATTCTGGTAGATCCTGCTCAAAAACCAAAGCAGACAGGAAGTTATGTGTCATGCATTGAACCCTGGGGGAGGGGATGGGGGAGAAAGATAAACACATAAATGACTTTTAAATCAAATTAATACTTTTCAAGTGATTTAGTGCCATATAATAAACAAAAGCATCACTAAACAGATTTCATTTTTTGCATATCAAAAGCCACATCCAATTATTATGTGTTGCTTCATTAACAAAAAGGTAATAAAGCTACAGGAAGATATCCTCCAAAGTCATCTAAAGCATATCTAAAAAAAGATACATAAGAAAAAAAAAAGAGCTAAGTAAACTGTAATAAAGCAAGCATGGGAACGAATGAATGGCCTTGTAAAAATTGGTTATATTCATAGACCAAAAGATGATCCAAGAGTATCTCCTAATTAATCGATCGTTGTTATTTTTCACATCCTTATGCATCCTTGTTCTTAAGAAGATAAGCCATACCTGAAAGAAGTTTCTTAGAAAGCATACACAACTCTTTTTTTTTAAGATTTTTAAGGTGGTTTTTAAAAGAAGCATCCTATGCTCACCAAGGCTACATTTATTTGATCAAAAATATAGTTAAAACAGTAATATTGTGAAATATTATTGCAGTTTAAAATAACTGTTTTCTATTTGAATTATTCCTGTGGTGCAAAGCTGTTTTCCAGCATCATTGCTCCAGTCTTCAGTGTCACATGATCCTTCAGAAACCATTTTAATATTCTATTCTGTTTGGGCTTTTGATCATTTTGATCATTTTAATTTTTCATATGAAATGGCATGAATACATGTACAAGGGGCCAGAGGTCTGAGACCACATCAGGGTTATTATAACTAACTATAACTAAAACCATAAAAAGTTTACTATTTGAAATAAAATTAACTTTAACCAAAATAAAATAAAGTCTATAAAAAAACTTAAATTTATTTTATTTCCGCTAGTTTCCTCGACAACATTTCTCATTTTCATTTGATGTACTAATACAATTGAAAGTAAAACTGAAATAAAATAATAATAAAAAAATATAATAATAACAATAGCAAAAACATACAACAAAATTACTAAATTATATATTTAAAATATATATAAATATGTATCAACTTTATTTCAGCTAGTTTCCAAGGAAACATTTCTCATTTTCATTTAGTTTAACTTGATGTACTAAAATAATTAAAAGTAAAACTGAAATAAAAATGAACTAAATAGTCATAAAAAAACTAATAAAAATAGCAAACTCAACAAAATTACTAAAACTTTATCTAAAAATGAAAATGAAAACAAAAACTAATTCAAAATATTAATAAAAACTATAATAGTATCTCCATGAAACTAAAATAACACTGGAGCACACTGAAAAAGTGGGTTATTTTTAAAACAAAAAAAGGTCAAATTCATTTTTGCAAAGGTCACACGTTCTTGCTTCCACTGAAGCTCAAGATGCTTAAATCATGTTGGAGAACACAATCATTAGGTTTTGTTCATGTATATAAAGATGTTTTTGATGTTGTATGAAATCAGTAAAAATGCAAAACACCAGCGTTTTTGCTAGTGGCCTCAGACTTCTAGACTGGACTGTAGTTCTGTTAGCACAAATCAACACATTCAGAGTTAGAAATCTCACTGTGGGTGGTTTGGGAAGAGTTGGTGACACTTAGTCATAATGAAGTACACTTCTCTGAATGTGAAAGTTTCTTGGTGGTTGAGTGGAATCTACAGCCATGAGTGGGAATGAATGGTCATTTCCCAAGGTGTGAACGTGTCCTCTCCGTGAATCATCATCATCATGGCGTAGTGGTATCGGACAGGTAGCTGGAGGTTAAGAATGACTCACATTTGCATATTATGAATTTCAAATCAGAAAACAACTGACATGAAAATGAGTCTATCCATTTAACCAGGACAGTGATTCATGGCGTGTCTCTGGAGACTTCCTCTATCCAGTTATTCGCACAGTGCGAAATGGACTCCGAGCTTATTGAGAAGAGATTAGATCTCTACAAACAAACGTTTTGCATAAACCTGTAGGAGTTCGGATTGATTTATAGGTTTGTCGACTACAAGGAACAGCTGCTTTTCCTGACTGTGACCAAGGAACTACATTTACATTTATGCATTTAGCAGATGCTTTTTTTAGCATTCATGTATTGGCTGGGAATCAAACCCATGACCTTAGTGTTGCTATAGCGCTGTGTTTGAGCTGCAGGAACTAGATCCTATTTCTGTGTTGTTTGGAAAATAATTTTGCAAACACCGTATAATATTTCTAAACTGTAGAGTGTAGAAAGACAATAATTTTCATTCAATTTCTTAGGGTTAAACAATGTATTATGTAAATATAAAACGTATTATCAAACAGTTTAGTATCAAACATGTTTTTCCTTATGTGGGGTGATTTTTTTTTTTTTAACTATTTTTGAAAGAATCTCCAAGGCTGATCAAAAATACAGTAAAAGCAGGAGATATTTTGAAATATTATTACAATTTAAAATACCTATTTTCTATTTGAATATATTTTAAAATGTAATCAATTTCTGTGATCAAAGCTGAATTTTCAGCATTATTTGTCCAGTCTTTAGTGTCGCATGATCCTTCAGAAATCAGTCTAATATGCTGATTTGCGGCTCAAGAAAAATTTATCATTATTATTATTATTATTATTATTATTATTATTATTATTATTATTATTATTATTATTATTATCAGTGTTAAAATTGATGTTGTTGCTTCATATATTTCTGGAAACCGTGATCATTTTTTTTTTCAGAATTATTTGATTAATAGAAGGTTGACAAGAACAGCATTTATTTAAAGGCAGCGACTATTTGCACTCAGTGCAAATAGCATATCTTTAGCCATAGATGCTATTTACACTAAGTGCAAATAGCGATGGATGCTATTTACACTAAGTGCAAATAGCAATAGATGCTATTTAC
>JAUZSZ010000137.1:1476103-1487641 GCA_034780575.1 Labeobarbus marequensis
TGTCAACCGATTTATTGGGATTAATTGCATCCAAAATAAAAGTTTTTATTTACATAATGTGTATGTAGTGTGTATATTTATTATGTATATATAAATACACACACATGCATGTATATATTTCAGAAAAATATGTTACGGTTATATATTAAATATATTTATATAAATACAAGTAATTTTTTCAAAATATATGTTGTATGTGTGTCTTTATATATACATAATAAACATACACTCTACAGACACATATTATGTAAATAAGAACTTTTATTTTGGATGCGATTAAAAACGATTAGTCGTTTGACAGCGCTAATATATATGGCTCATTAAAACAGTGTATATATGTAAAATAAATACAATACACAACACAGAATTCAACTACATTTGTACATACAGGAGGCTTGAAATTAACTTGAAATTAATTTTGTTTTAAAAAAAGGGAAAAATAACAAAAAATTAGAAGGAGATTGTGGTTGAGTGAAAAGAACGAAACACTTTACTGACCTCCATTACCTGGGACTGATGACACTCCTCCCTCGTGATGTTCATACATTATAGTATGATGATATCCTTACAGACACTCAAAAGTCTGGCACCTTCTATTCCCAATGACCAGATCTGAACATCTGAAAACTTTTATAGCAGGTTCAGGCATGCAGTGTGCAGTAGATTTCCCACTTTGTCCCTTTCCACAGACTACAGGACATGAACGACTGCATTCAGAGAATAAATACAGGCCAAGGGCAGCACTTCTAGGGCCCATTGTGTGAAATTAAATCACGTATATACTAGCTGGGTTTCAGGTTTGCTCATTACCAAGTTTTGCTGTTTGAACAGGAAAAACACAACTTCACAAAGCATTTTTAAGAAACGTTCGTGTTTCACACAATGATATACACAATTGTCCAACACGATTTAAATGATACATTAATGCACGTTTTATAGCTGATAATCAAACAGATGATCAGCATGTGATTTCTGATGTCACCACAAATACATAGAAAACACAATATACATTAAAAAATGTTACTGAACAAAAAGTTTTTCAAAACAAAGCACCTGTGCCTAAATTCAATGTGATTTAAAAAGTTATTAATAACTGCTTTAAAACAACGCTTAAATTTGGCTTTGCTTGGTTAATCTCATCATATTCTATGAAAGTAACCTATTTCCAATATTATTTGTGTAATTTCTTACATTTATGTAATATTTGTAAGTGCTCCCTGAGACCTACATACAGTAAATGTGAACTGAAGGACACTGTCTCTATGACTTTATGCATGTGTACTGAATTTCAGTCTCATATCAGCATTAGATCACTGCTTGCACATTTATTAACCAGCTTTGCTGCAGTTTGTATTATTCTTCTCTTTTTGGAACATCTGTTACTGCTGTATTGTAAATATTAGCACCCATAAATCGTCTAACATACAAATTTAAGACCATTTCTGAAATCAAATCATAACATGAACAGAGAAAACAAAGGTAGCACAGACTTCCTGATATCCAAACCTCATGGGAAGGTTAGCGGTGTCCTCACTGGGACGCTTTGTTTGTATCAGTCCTACAATTCAAGTTAGACACTTTAACGAGAGGGGAAAAAGTGTCACTCATACACACACTCGCCTAATAATGCAAAGTTTTATAATAATAATTGGCTAATCCATGGTAACCGTTTGTACATGATTAAGTAGTAAACAGCTGAAACATGGACCATGCAACCACATAGTGGTCACGTCAGAACCCTGTCATTACACTTGATACGATCCAAGCTTCATCTACAATGTTATTACAAGACCAGCTGGTGATTAAAAAACATTGCTGAAACAAATAAAATTATTATAAAAATAGTACATCAACTACAAAGCCGAAAGTCCCTGTAAACAAAAAAGGATATTGTCCGTTTGTCTGGCAGCACCGGGATAGACAGGACACTGTCTAGAGTATTTCCTTTACCACGAGCCACAGATGCTGCATGTTTCTTCAGAGTGTCCTGCTTTCTTCTCTTAGTTGCTTGTATTTAAGGTTAAATGCACAGGATGTACCGTTATCATTCAGGGTGTCTCTAGCTGAAACACACAGGGCCGATGGTGAAGCCAAACTGGTAGCTGCTGTTGCCCAAGATTCCTATGTCATGTAGAGGAAGCAGGTCCATGTCCTCAAACTGAAATACAGACTCACGCGGTCCGGGATCCACATCCTTTGCAGACTGGTACAACAAACACAAAAATAAAGGGCTGTTAAAGGTAAAGCACAATTGTTTAAAACCTTGATAAGAAATGTTTTTGAGCAGTAAATTTAGCTTTGCCATTCCACAAACAAAAAAAATAAATAAATAAAAAAATAAAAAATAACAATATTACTGTTTTTACTGTATTTTTGATCAAAGAAGTGCAGCACTGGTGACCAAGAGAGACTTCTTTTAACTGACCTTGAGTGCATATCAAAATAAATTGGTTCACCACAGCAATGAATTAACCATATGCAAACGATTCACCTTCAAAAATGTGATCAAAATAACACATTTTATTACTAGTGGTATTAGAATCCACATACCACACAATCCTGCAGTTCTCCTAAATAGCTCTGCTTCACAGAGTCTGTGAGGAACTGGACCTGTCGCTGTGTCTGGCCCAGTTGGTGTCCAGGGTAACAGGAATACGTCACTCTTTGTTCTGCTCTGTTGCTCTGGAGTCGTAGAAACCGCAGCTGAACCGCACTGAGGGCTGGATACTCAAACTGACCAAAGACAGATGGGTTTTGATGGTAAAATTGAAGGACACCGTTTACTGTGTATAACAACAGGGCTTAAAATTGAACATCAAACAATGAAGAGCAAGAATTTTATGAGTAATAAGAGCAACATTATTAGTGGCTATTACCCTGGACAATAAATTAAAGATGTTAGGACAGTTCAGCAAAACCTAAAAATTCTGTCTTGTTTCACTCAAAACATACCTATCTATCTATCTATCTATCTATCTATCTATCTATTTATCTATCTACTTAACTACCTACCTACCTATTTTTAATAATAGATAGTAAATGGGGCTGTTAAGGTCCAAAAAACAAAAAAGTATCATAAAAGTAAATTATCAACTTCCAAAGTGTATACACCAATCTCTAAGCCTACAAGTTCTGTGAATTTTTATTTTAGGTCAACTATCCTTCAGTAAGCCCTTGTCAATGGCACAGGAGCACAAACTTTGATCCAACAGGATGTAAAAATTTCTACAGACTGATAGTACTACTTACTTGAAAACCTCCCTCCAGTGAACTGAACCAGTAGAACATGCTGTTATTCCCTGAGTCATTCAGCCAAGTCCTTAAGGGAAGCTATGGAAATTGGAAGAGCGATAATAGGATTTTGATGTTCATTGACATTAAAGAGACACAGTAGCAAGATTTTAAGTAGGATATTACGTGTGCATTTCTGGGGTGAAGGCAGGTTCCTGCTCCTGACTCTGAGAAGTTACAGTAGGCCAAAAGAGCATCTAAAGGACTGCCTTGGTTTGGGTCAATGTAGTAGAATCCTTCAAAAGTTACAAAAGTAGTTGTTTACAGATTATTTTATCCAAAACAACATACAGTTCAAATATATTTAATAGTGTGAGTGCACACACACACACACACACACACACACACACACACACGAGTATTTTAGTCAAGCAGCTGTATTAACTAACCTTCGGAAGTACAAAAAAATTGGATCTCATTTACACCTTAGTGCCGCTATCCATTTAATTTTTTATTGCTTGAGACAGATCTTAATACTGTGTGAAAATGGGGTCAGTGTAACTGAGCGTGTTTTAGAGAAAACGTATATGGTATGTGTTTTAGAGAAAAAAAGGCAACTGTAATGCAAAGATTTCTCAAAGATAGCACAAAGACAAAGAGGAACAAGAACAAAAAGATACATCTTTGAAAGGTGGAAAAGATGAAAGCTAGGGTTCTGACCGCTGGTGTAGTTGGGATGGCACAGCCACAGCTCCAGACAGGTAGAGGCTGGGTGCTGCTTGCTACCATCCGGAGGGTCCACCAGCAGCCGGAGGTCATGGTACAAAGAGTCCAGCAGTGTCTGAATCAGAGGGTAATTTGGCTTGTCTGAACTGTACATCAGGTCCTGTTGGAGAAGAAAAAGTAAGACAAATTGATTGAACTGCATTTTAGTGATGGTCAAAGAATAAGAGAGTTAAACTGTGTGATGTTCTGCCACTACAGTTTGCTGACGATGAATAGCACATATTTTAGTTTTGCCATGATATCAGTACACAAAAAGCGGACTCCATTCAAATTATATTCTTCATTTTGATAAAAGTCTAAATCAGGAATATAAAAAACAAAGACAGAAAAAAGTCAAATGGAGCTTAACACAAAAATTCAATTTTATGTACACAGAAATGCACAAAAAGAAAATCAGATTTTTACACACCCACATACCTAGGTGGATTTAGTTAAGACTACTCAGTAAGAATAGTCTAATTTCAGTTCTTTTTCCATTGTTCAGAATGCAACTTGTATGCTACATAATGGAAAATGCACATTCATATTTCCAGCTGCGTCTGAATATACAAATTTTGTGCACTTTTACCCCAAACAGTGAACTATGTGACATTTGCTAGTGTGAATTTTGACCATAATCACATGATGTTTGCTATTAAATGGTCAGCACAGGGGTCACTAAGATTTTAAACAACTTGCCTTGATCTGGGACAGGTTCACAGAAACACCAGCAGGCCCTAGTGGTCCCGGTGGACCCTAAAATAAGAAAGTAAATTTATAAATAGACAAATTAGTTCTCATATTGTTACAAAAAAGGTGTCAACTTACTGGCAAGCCCCTCCTTCCAGGGGGTCCAGGAGGCCCCTCAAATCCCTTAAGTCCCTAGGATTAAAGTGAAAAAGAGATATTTAATAACTAATCTTAATTTATGTTAACTTGAATATAAAATTATTTTATGTATTTTTATTTTAATGAATATTCAACATTTCCTTTTAACCTAACTAAAGAAAGCTTTGGAAATTAAATTTCATACCTTGTCTCCAAACAAGCCCTGCAAGGTGTAAGAGATAAAAGAAAAAGAAATTATAAATGATCTTCATGCTCTTTCGAAGAAAAAAAAAACAGGCTGTGGTTGCAATAAAGCACTTCACTGTCCTTGCTTTTGTCATTAAAAACGAACTAAACATGCTTTCATATCTTGAAAGGATAGAGCACATGTAAATGCATCTGCAGCAGATGTTTAATGCAAATTGGGCTACAGTTTATTAGGCACAGCTTGCTATTAGTTTAAATGTTGAAAAATTAAAAAAAATTTTTTTTTTTTTTTATATAAAAGACATTCACCGGTAGTCCAGGTATTCCAGGTGCCCCTCTAGGCCCAGCAGGACCAATATTTCCCTTAAGGAAAAACATACACATTTAATATTAATAATTCAGAGGATTTATCAATATTGGCAGTGCTACAATACATATGTACATCTGTCAATATAAAACACAAAAATGGATTTTTATATTATTATTATTATTATTATTATAAGCATTGTCTTAGAATATCTATAATGAAGCCAAAAAGCAAAAGAATACATGTTAAATGAAATATTTTGACTCTACCTGATCACCCTTTGGTCCTGTGGGTCCAGGAGGACCAATAGGCCCCATACTCCCCTAAAAAGAACAAATAAATACTCTTATAAGAGAGCTGAATAGGCTGCACTGCAGATTCCTTGAATGTGCTTGATATACATTATACCTTCAAGCCATCTTTCCCTGGTGGACCAAGTGGTCCCTGATCTCCTTTCTCACCCTGTTATGGACAAGTTAAAGTATCAATAGTAATCATGCATTTCTAAGGCATCTGCATTAAAAGAATCCTGTCTGAGTAAAACTTTAAAAGCACCTCTGCTCCTTTGACACCTTGCTCCCCAGGCTCTCCTCTCAGTCCTTGAATTCCCTGTCAAGCATAGAAAAAAGGTTTAGCCTCTGCATGATTATGATTTCAAACTGTATTAATGGTTTCCCATTTTATTAATTCCCACAATGTTATTTAATTAAAAACATGTGATAACATTGATATTGATTGTTCTGACCAGGCATATCAAGCGTATCAAGCTTACCATATTTCCTCCCCATCCAGGAAGTCCTTTCTCTCCTACATCCCCCCTCTCTCCCTATTGAACAAGGAGAAGCCAAGAAGGAAATTCATAATACTTGATGTCCAATTCAAGTCATGAAATTCAATAATTAATCTTATGTCTTTAAATGCCATGTTGTCATTGTTGATATCATCTCTGAACTCTGACCTTTTCTCCTCTTGGTCCTCTGGTCCCCCTCAACCCTGCTTTGCCTCTTTTACCCTTTAGATGTCAAGCACCAACAAAAAAAATCAGTTTATCAATCATAATCACCACCATCTTCCAAACGTTTGCCCTGCATTATTACATACATGACATCAGAGTCTAAAATAACCTAAGTAGATTCATGACATAATGTCGCTAAACTTCTTTTGCTTTAACTTAGAGATTTAGAAACAATTAATAGTCTAAGAGGGTACTAAAAGGGCATATCGCATTTTACCCTCTGTCCAATGTGACCCATTTTTCCAGGTGCTCCATCCTTGCCTTGATCTCCCTAAAAATGTATCAAGAAGCACATTCGAATTTAAAATGAAATTGCAGATAAGCATCCTGGAAAATCTGTATTCTCAAACACAGTTCTCATATCTGACAGCAAGGACAAAGGCAAAGAGGAAGAACTTTTATTTTAGATAGCAGACAGGGATTAAGACAAAGAAAAGAACATTGTGACCATACCTTCTCTCCTTTCATGCCTTCTCTTCCTTCAGGTCCTGGGTTACCCATGCGGCCCTGCAACAAACAAAACTCGTTAAGGATAATGATTCAGCAGAGTTAAAACAAAGGCAGAATTAAGATAAGGTAAATTTATTTGTTGTCTCTTTGCTGTAAATATTTCATCTCACTGGGCACTGACCTGAGCTCCTGGCAGACCTGGTGAGCCACGTACCCCTGCCTCACCTTCTGGACCCTAACAGAGTTTCAAATTGATATAACTGGGTTAATCAATCACATGTACTGTATTTATATAAACAGACAAGCCCAAAACGCCACACCATCTCGTTAAACAAATGCAGTATTCTGGGGTTTCTTATGGTCTGTACCTCCAAACCAGGCAGCCCTGGTGGTCCTTGAATGCCTTGAAGGCTGTCTGGCCCCTAAAGGGAAGAAATGGCTTCATTTTGAACATGCAGTGGATTCACAGGAAATTTAAAGAAGAAATCATTAGTTTCCATCTTAGTGGAGTTCATTACAAGCTTACCTCTACCCCTGGTTCTCCTTTATCTCCTGAGTCTCCTTTCTCCCCTTCAGGCCCTGGGAGACCTTTAGGGCCCAAAAGACCTTGGGGACCTACTGAGCCAACACCTCCCTGTAGACCAAAATGTGAAAATTAACGAGTTACTCTTAAAATAAAAATTAATTTGATATTTCCCAGTTTCCCCAAGAGATCCCATAAGAATAAACTATCAAGAACAGATTATCTGGGGGCGGAATATAAATGCAAAGAAATTATCTTTACCTGTGTCCCGGCTTTTCCTTCATCACCTCGCACACCTTTGGGACCTGCAATTCCCTGAAACAAAGATTTAAGTAATAAATCAGCAATTCTTTTGACATCCAAAGAATTTCAATCCAATGTAAAAAAGATGTTACATGTTATGCACATCTACTATAATATGTTTTCAAGTTGATCAGAACCTCAGGTCCTGCATCTCCTGGCTCACCAAGTAAACCATTCGGCCCAACCTCCCCCTAAAAGAGGAGCCTAATTTTAGACCATAAAAATAAATAAAATCCAAAGATGCTCTAAGTGAACTATCAAACATGCTACCTTGCTTCCTGGAGGCCCATCTGGCCCCACCAATCCTGGATGGCCTGGTCCACCCTTAAAGATAACAGAAACTATTTATTAGTAATGTGAACTATGTGGCCATATCACATGAATATAGGGGTCATTCATTTTCAGCACTCACCTCTACACTTTTTAGGCCAGGAGGTCCAACACCACCCATGAGGCCTGACTCACCCTAACATAAAAACAGCCAACGTTCACACACAATTACAAACAAACTGACACAAACAAGCACTGACAAGATTCCATGTATTTTAGTGTATACATTTGGAAAAATACCTACACTACCATTGAAAATTTTTCTCTTATGCTCTTAAGTTTCTTGCTCACCAAGGCTGCATTTATTTGATCAAATATACAGCAAAACAGTTATATTCTGAAATATTACTACAATCTGAAATAAATTCAATGAATGTTTTCTATTTTAAAATATTTTAAAATTTAATTTATTCCTGTCGTGGCAAAGCTGAATTTTCAGCATTAGTATTTTCTATTTTAATATATTTAAAAACGTAATTTATTCCTGCCAAGGCAATGCTGAATGATCACATGATTGTTACAGTTGTGCTGCTTTATATTTTTGTGGAAACCGTAGTATATTTTACCAGGATTCATTGATAAACAGTTTTTATTTAAAATAAAAACTTTTGTAACATGTCTTTACTGTAACTTTTGATAAACTTAATGGATCCTTACTGAGTAAAAAAAGTAAGTAAAAATTTCTTTCAAACCTTTGATTTGTATATATCAAATGGTAAAAAACATGTCAGGCTAAATAAAATGTTATGCAAACATAATGTTAAATGCTAATTTGTACTTACCTGGAGTCCGATTTGGCCCTTGTCTCCCCTGAGCCCCCTCTCTCCCTGCTCCCCCACGTCTCCCCATGGCCCCTCTAAACCAGTAAATCCTCGTGGGCCAATATCACCCTGAGGAAAATAATGAAATATAGTACAACAGTATTTTCCCTTGGGAAATGACACTAGCTACTGTATAAAAGACAAATGACCTTCTCTCCTTTAGGGCCAGGATCTCCAGCAACGCCAGCTGGACTAGCATCACCCTTCAACATAAGAAATCACCAATATTACTCTTGCAGGGACAGTGAGACTGATTGTATTTGAGACAGATGACTTTAGGGTTTTATTGCACAGTTGTGCCAACATTAAGAAACTGATCTCTACACCTCACTGCCTGCTGGGCCTGGTGGGCCCATTGGACCTTTAGAACCTGGAGGGCCAATGTCTCCTTTTGGTCCTTGAAGACCAGGCTTTCCAAAGGGACCTCTGTCCCCCTGCCAGTACATTGAATTAATAAAAAAGAATATTAAAAGGCAAAAAATACATGTATAATTGTTACTGTGTCAAGCAAATACAATTTTATAATTATTTCACCATACCATATCACCTTTCCATCCAGGGGGACCCTCCAAACCTGCTGGACCAGATGAACCCTGCAAAGGGCAGAGAGCTTTTATTACATCTCCGTTGCCACCAATTTCTTAAAGCTATAACAATGTTGTATGTCACACTACTTTTATTCTGGTCCATTAAACTACCACATAACCATGATAAAATCACTGTAATGCATGGCCTCTATTTGCTTCAGTTTGTTATTCTGTACTGAACAAAGACCAAATAGTTTAGCAGCTCCATGCCAATCTAACCTGTGGGCCTTCCAGTCTGAGAGGTCCGTCATCACCAGGCGGGCCCATTATTCCCTGTGCAATTATAGAAACTTTCAGTGATTTCATAAGGGAGCACAATTTGTGATTCTCTAAGTCTCATAAATCACTTCAATCACCTTTTCTCCTTTCTCCCCATCTATTCCTGGTAGTCCATTTGCCCCCTGTGGACCCTGAAGAAAGATGTGCAGCAATTTTAACTTCATGTTCCTCAGTGTCTTTCAAGCCACAAAGCTGGTAGGGAGAATTATCACTTACTGGAATACCTGGGGGCCCGTTTGGCCCAGGGTCCCCTGGGGGTCCTTTAAATCCATGGGGTCCTGGTTTTCCAATGACCCCACTGCCACCCTGAAGTCCTGGAGGACCCTAAAGTTGACAATTATTCAGAACAAATAAGTGTTTAAAAATGATCAGCCAAATGAGATACATTGTAAATGAAAGGGCTGATTGTGTGCTCACACATGGCCCATCTGTTCCCCGATGCCCAGGATCTCCTTGACGGCCCTGTAGAGATGTAACCCATGGTTTACATTTGTAGGAAATAAAAAAGCACTTTATTTTTCAGCACTGTTTTATGATAAATCAAATTCCACTGAACTAGTAAGATCTTATATTTTCTTGAAGAAGTGGTATACTGTTTACCTGGGGTCCTGGTGGGCCTTTTTGTCCTACTGCACCAGGGGGACCCTACATAACACACATAAAGGTTGGGAATATTAGTCATTATAACATGCCAGTGTTAGGGCAGTGGAAACCAAATTTGTCCACAGAATTGAAAAAAAAAAAGACGGTTCCTGAAAAAAAAAAAACATCTGCTTTGTTAAGGATCCCAATGTTTGCACTTGATCAGTCATACACTTACTTGTGGTCCAGGCTTCCCATTTGGTCCAGGAGGCCCTCTTAGACCTGGCTCTCCCTATAAGTAACCAAACTTACTATTATAAAGGTTAAGTATTTTTTTTTGTGCTTACAGTATAAGACATGCAAACTTTGTTCAATGTCAACTCTGAGGTTAGTCGAATCTCTTGTGTGGAGCATAGTTTGTGTGCGCATATAAATTACCATTAATTGAGCTGCTGCCCATGTAAATGTCTATAGAACATGAAGTTCAATTCAGTCATTTATTAGGTTCAATTTTGGTTATGATTAAAAGTCAGCAGTGTATGGAGCCTGCGAGGCAGCTCACAAAGGATAAGAATGGAGCCTTTATCTGCAGGTGAGCTTTGACATTATTACTACAAAGTACAACAGAATAATATAATAATCAGGGGTGCACATAAGTTTTTCAGCCTGGTTCTCATATGAGAACCAGGAGATTTGGTTTGGTCCTCACACTGCATATAGCACGACCCATTAAATATTACTATAAAAAAAATGTATACTATTATTGCACTTTATTTATTTAGTTTTTTAATAAAATAATAAACTAAATAAAGTGTGATAATACTAAAATTAAAGGGAAGTATTAAAGAGAAATACAGTTAGTTTATAGTAAATAAAATGCCAATATTTACTACTACTTTTTTTCTATATGAATTTATCATTTTCAAACTTAAAAGCAGAAGGCTTTTATTTTGGCGGGTTGCCGGCAAGTAAGTATACGCGCTTCCAGGTTTAGCGCTGCTGAGTGTCAGTGCATGAAATGTCGCAGTTTTGCATTGTGCTTTGAAAATGGCATCAGAAAGCCTAGATTTATGCTTTCAGTTTAAATAGAAATCTTATATAGTACAGTTTGTCGATCTAAAAATGGTAATTGTGCATTAACAGCTGTCAACCATGTCGGTACACAAATGCGCTTTCAGAAGTTATTTACACCGCGCATTTTTTTATTTTAGTCGCGCATGCTGACCTGCGGACCACTTGTGTGCACCCCTGTGTATGTGTGTGCATATATATATATGTGTGTGTGTGTGTGTATGTGTGTGTATTCCCTC
>JAUZSZ010000137.1:1647450-1657819 GCA_034780575.1 Labeobarbus marequensis
AAAGACACCTACATCTTGGATGCCCTTGGGGTAAGCTGATAGATATAAAATTTTAATTTCAAAGTGAACTATCCCTTTAATATATAAAATGTCACATCATTCTATTGCTGTGTTGAACAAATCATGCACGATATGTGAGCAGCAGCACTTGGCTTAGACAAAAAAGGTTGAAGTTTCATGCATCACACTAAAGTGGTCAACAGCCTTTGAAGGTCAAAGGTCCAGGCTTACCAACAGAGGAGATGTCGGTGAAATGTTCCTCTCCCTCTTCAGCACTGATGAGGTCATTCCTACCTTTTCTGCTCTTCGTTCTTTTCAGGACTGAACACAAAAATGCGTAAGCACAGAAACACATACACACAACTATTATGACAGCGTTTAGAGAAACATTCATCATCAGATCACGTTATTAGCTCATGTTTTCATGTGAATAAACCAGAACCCATTTTCCCCAGAGTTTTCGTCTAATTAGGAACAAGTTGTCAGTGGACACTTCATAATACACCTAAATTCTAAAAACTAATAATGTGTTGACTTTTCATGTAAGCTTCACAAATGCACAGATTCACTCAACACCACTCATTTGAGAATGAATGGTTAGAAGCTTTTATAACCTGCCCTCTGCCTGAAGATACAGAAAACTAGCTGATGTAATGACATTCTGTTGTAAGATGAGCAGCTGGACAAAGATATATGCAAGCACTACTTCACCTGATTTGCTTTATTGAATATATTTCGCAACCAAGTCATTGTAGTCATGTCTTGTTGCTTCAAATTAAACCATATTACTTCAAAATAAAATGTGCAATTGTCCAAGATCTTAAATAAACAATTGAAATTACGGGTACTCCATAATTGTAGCTGGTTACTGGAAAAAATGCACCTGAAAACAGCTTAACCAATGGCATGCTACAATAAGCATAGTTGGGTTAGTAGCATCACTACTTTTAGTTTGATAGTGCCTAACACTGCGTTGTATGCATGTGAGAGTGTACCTATTCTAATCCCATTTTCCCAGTTGTCCTAATCCCTGTAATTACTTCTGGATTCCAAAACAGCCCAAACTGACATAGATTATGGGCCTTGATAAAACAGAGTCTGTAAACTGAGTGCAGTAGCTCACAGTGAGAATGTAGGCAAGAGAGATAATATAGCATTACAGAAACAGAACCAATATTTTCTTTCCTGTCTTCACATATTTCCTAATGAAACTGGAAGTTAGGCTGGGACATACTGAAGGGCTCTTTTAGCCACCTGTCCAAAAGCCACAATCCATGATTTTATTTTGAGCTTCTTTTGTACAATATGGATTTAATTTTTATCTAGCAACTGTGCCCAGGTGAAAAGATCAAACTCTAAACACCTCCCCAAAAGCAAAATTTTGCCCCATAATGGTGCAAAATCATGGTCATATGAGGGTTCATTAAATAAAAGGTCATACTTTCCATTGGCCTGGTTAATCATAGAATACTATGGTAAACCAGTCCCATGGATCCATGCCCTCTTTTCACCTGGGTTGTTCTGTTTCCTCCTGTACCACGCACCATCCAGAGGTGATTTCTCCTCAGCATTCTGATCCTCCTCCGCCAGCAACACTTCCTCTGTAATGAGTAAATATCAGTAAGAGTACTGCACTAGTAAATCATTATACAAAAACATGCTCTATAAAGAAATTTTGATGCCATATTTTTGTCAATCTCTGGAAAGGTTTAAGTACCTGGATGAATTGTTAGGTACAGAAAAAATGTATTGGACTTCAAAGTACTTCATAGAGAGGCATGGTTTAATTTTAATATCTTAAAAATATATATTTTGGGTTATTATGAGTACTACTGAGTGTGATTTGTTTTATTGTTCTTTTGTCATATGGCATTAAGGGAGACCTTTGAGTTTCTGTATGTAGTTGATTATTTGGTTCTTTCGGGGAGTTAATTTCAATGAACTGGTTTAAAAAAACAGTTTATTTAATCATACAATGACTGGTTCATCCAGTTCATTAAAAATAACAGGTTCAAAATAACAATTCTTTTTCGAACCGGACATCACTCCAGACTGTTTGCCTAAGGCTACAGGCTATTACAGGCAATAATGTTGTCAATAATATTCACTTTCTTGCACAGATCAATTGTTTTACTTAATAACACCTCAGTGTATGATCAGAAGCCATGGGTATTACTTTTGTTTCCCCAATGTGCTTTTTTTTGACTCTCAAAGTGACGCTAGCCAATGACTTGCATTTTATGAATCAAAATCTTCTTTGCTGTTATACTGAAGAAGAAAAGTCACCTTCATCTTGGATGGCCTGAGAGTGAGTAAATGAACAGCAAATTTTGATTTTTGGGTGAGCTATCCCTTTAAGTAATTTCCTCCATGTCTGTTAGCTTTCTACAGTTCAGGCTTGCTATAAATAGGCTTGTTTCTATAGTTTTATATTAAATAAATCCCAAGCCAATGAAACATCAGAGAAAGGTCACATTTACACTAACCTGCTTTGCATATCCACTCCAAATAGCCGGTGAGCTCTCTCTCAATCTGCTGCTGTCTGCGGAGCTTCAAGAACTCCTGCCTTTTCTCAACTCGTTCTCGTTCTTTGGCAAACTCTCTGAGACCAAAAACACACATACATAGAAAATTAAGCAAAATTCCTTTTGAAATAACCTACATTCTGAAAGCTTTCCATGACATTCTGAGTGACTTTTGTCATTTAACAGTTTAAGAACTCTTAAGAATGGGTTGTTTAGAGTATATGTTTAACACAAAATGCTGATTTTAACTCCAAAATGTTAGGTTCAACCTGTAAGGTTTTTATTGAGTTATTTTCATCATTTTTACCCAGGTGCTGAGTAGTTTTGTGTAACTCAGCTGCTGGGTCAATTTTACTGACAAAAAAATGATAAGCCTTCTCACACCTACATACCTACCGCTGGGTAACTTCAACCCAATGTTGAGTAGTCTGCGCCAAACTGTTTAAAACTGGATACATTTTTCAATGGCCATTTTGTGTTCAGTACTGAGAGAATACTTCCCGAGGGGAAACTGGATGAAATAAAGTTTGTATTACATATCTTTCCTATCATATTATTCCTGTCGAAACAGAAAAATGTATGTAGTGTCGCATTATACTTTTTTTTTCATGTACATCGCAGCTAACATCTGCATGGAATGCTATAGTCTTCTATAAACCCAGCATACATCGAACCTATACTCACATCAAATGACACACCGCCATTTGAAAGTTTCGCCTCCTGTCAAATTAATGGCATGACCAAGCTGAGACACAACATGTACTGTCATAAATACATCAGAGATTTTAGAGCGCATTATTATTATTTGAATTTAAAGAAGAAAAAATATTGGTTTGACCCAGCATCACTATGTCAATAAACAAAACAGTTAATGGGTTAATGTATAAAATCATGATGGGAGTTCAGTCCGATATTTCCCAGCACTGAGTTGCCAAATGACCCAACAATGGTACTTTTTAACCCAGCATTTTTTTTTGAGTGCACAGAGCCAAAAATATGCTACGTTAATATAATATTGTAATTTAATATTATAATATTGCCAGGTTTATTAGAAAGCAAGATGAGGAAGCAAGAGGATTTGCATGTGTGTGTGTAAACGATGGGCATGATTACGGTTTATAACGTTTTACAATGAGAGTCAATTATTGTAAAGATATTTTTAAAACTTTCCCTGAAGAAATAATGTGTAAAATGAGCTAGTATTTTAAACAATATCTTATTGAACCTTTGTCCCTAAAATGAGGAGAACATTATGAATCTTTACTAAAAGATTATTACTCTTTCAGTTTTTCTTAGCACTGAAGCAAAAATGTTTGAAGAACTGGCAACCTGCAGACTGCTGACGTAGAAAAAGGAAGTAAACAGCCTGTGACATTTCACTTTCATTTAAAGCTGCTACACATTACCAAGAAAAAGCAACATGAATTTTCATTTGGTGGTGAGAAAATTGACATAATACTAACATTTTTTTGTTCGCTTGAACATTTATCTAATGTTTATAAGTAAATAAATGAAAATGAAACATAGATAAAAAAGCCAACAAGATCACAAAAAATCGATGACATTATTTAGTAAACAGGAAATAAAAGATGTCAGAACAAAGGACACAAAAAAGTTTCTCAAGCTCTGGTTCAAGTAAGTTTCAAACATTACGCTCCTCATATGTATGTTGTGCCTAAAATTAACTTTTACAAACAATAAAGCAAATTTTTTGATAGAGATCAAATCCAAAAACCTAATTATTGCGATTATTTTACTTTTTTAGGCAAAAGACTAAACATTAGAATTATTCTGATTGGGGGTCGAAATTTGGGGGGAACAGAAGCAAGTGGAAAAAGTTCAGCAGGAAACATCATTCTGGGCAGAAATGCTTTTGAAGTTGGAAGAAGAACTGCCCGGTCTGTTAAAGCAGAGGGAGAAGTACATGGAAGACAAGTGATTGTGGTTGACACCCCAGGCTGGTGGTGGCATTATGCTGTGGAAAATACTCCAAACTTTGATAGACTGGAAATTATGAAAAGCCCAACACTGTGTCCACCTGGACCTCATGCCTTCCTTCTGGTCATTCCTATAGATAATATTTTTCCAAAAGTCTACAGAATGTCTTTGAAAGAACATCTGGAGTTTTTATCAGAGAACGTCTGGAAACATATTATTGTGCTTTTCAGCTGCATCGTTCCATATGACGACAGAGCTTTCAGAAACAATATTAGAAACTGGCCAGACCTGCAACTGCTTCTAAGAAAGTGTCAGAACAGGTATCATGTTCTTAATATTAAAGACAGGGATGACAGCTCTCAAGTGATCACACTACTGAAAAAAATTGAGGAAATGTTACCACTAAACAATCCAAATTACTTTAAAATTAGCACAAGTGTGCCTGTAGAGGATGAGAGAGAGAAAATAAGAAAGGAAAATGTCAAACAGAGAATTCTTGCTGCCAAGCATCAAAGAACTGAACTACAAGCACGCATTAAAGGTAAGATATTATTACGTATTTAAGATAGACCCAAACCTGATTTCAGTTATCAGGAACATTGTCTCTATAATTAACAATGTACATTATTGAGTTATTACATAGTTACTTTTTATTGAAAGTAATGATTGATACATTGTAAACACTGCCTACCATTGTTCAAATATTTTACCTATAGTACAAATAACAAACAGCAACTACAGTTAAATAGTGTAAATTACTCAGTGCAAAAAGAATCTACTTTTTTAGGCAATTGCCACTATCTAAAAAATCAGTATCTGTATTAGTCAAAAGTAACATCAGTGATTGATTAATATTGTACATATAGCACCTTCCATATAACAAAGTATATGAAATGTATATGAATGCTTAATGTGTAATTGACTCATATGGTATGGTATCTGCCTTGCAGGAAAAAAAACATACTGATTCAATCACAGCAGTAGTGAAATAAAAACGTTATATAAACTGCATAATAAACATAATTTATCAATACAGAGTCAGCAATACAAATCTGACCTCTTCTTTAGGTGAGGAACGGTATCTCACTGATATACAGATCGTAATACTTGGAGCATCAAGGGCTGCAAGGAGTTCTGCAGGCAACATCATTCTGGGTGAAGAAGCTTTTCAAGTTGATGAATCAAGAACAACAGTATGCTGTGAAGTTAGGCATGCTGAAGTGCAAGGAAGACAGCTGACGGTGGTCGACACTCCAGGCTGGTTCTGGCAATATCCTCTTGAAAAGACATCAGTGATTGACAGACTGGAGATTAGACACAGTGTGTATCTATGTTCTCCTGGTCCACATGCTATTCTGTTAACTGTTCCCATTGCCACAGGATTTAATAAATCTTATCAAACAGCTGTGGAGGAACACATGGGTCTTTTAGGAAAGGAGGTGTGGAGCCACACAATTGTACTTTTCACCAGAGGAGACTGGCTTGGGGATACAACCATTGAGGAACGTATTGAAGAAGAAGGAGAGCATCTTGAGTGGCTAATGGAACAATGTGGGTACAGATATCATGTTTTTAACTGTAAAAATCACAACAAAAGCACACAAGTCACAGAACTCCTTGAGAAGATAGAGGAAATGGTGACTGAAAACAATGGCTGTCATTATGTGCCAGATGAAAAATGCAATCCATGCAACGAGCTTGAGCTGAAGATGAAGAAAGCCAAAACAGACAGAGAGAAAAGGCGTAGACAAAAACATATCCTTCAAGAGCTGCTTAAAGGTACAAGTTTTATTTTTTATATTTACAAGTAAGTCGTTGTTGTTGTTGTTACACAATGTAACAATGCAAGACATACTTTGTAGACATGGACACATGCCATTTCTTTCCCAACAGAAAGAAAAAAGAATCTCTCAGAAGTTAGGATTGTGCTTCTTGGAGGAGAAGGAGTTGGGAAAAGTACATCAGGAAACATGATCATGCAAGGATTTTTTTTCGACAATACACTAGGAGAGGTACTTAACTTTTGTTATCTTTAATATCTAATTTTTGTTTGATCCTGTATGCCTATGGATTATCACTGATATTCTGTCTAGGGATTTAAACTCCGGACAAGAACAAGAAAAAGTATGATGAAACAGACTAAAGTTAAAGGATGTCAAGTCTCTGTGGTCGACACACCAGGCTGGTCAACATCAAATTCGGAAAATGAAAAAGAAATTGTACGCAGTGTGACAGTTTGCTCACCAGGTCCACATGCATTCCTGCTAGTGCTACCTCTGAACGAGTCCTTTACAAAAAAAGCTGAACAAACAGTGATGAAACTCATGAGCCTTTTTGGGGAGCATGTCTGGAGACATACTATAATTATATTCTCAGGACACTGGCTGAGGGACAGACCAGTTGAGCAGTACATTGTGTGTGAAGGAGAAGCCCTGCAGACTTTGATAAGACAGTGTGGAAACAGATATTATGCATTAGATAATGACAGTCATATCAAAAATCTGCTTACGATGATTGGAGAGATGGTGGCAAAAAACAGAGAGGAATACTTTACTCAACAAATGAGAGAAAAAAAGGCAACAACATCAGTCTTTCAGTGGTTTACTGGGAAGTTACTCACTGAGGAGGAGTGGAACAAACGTGAGGATGAACTCATAGATAGGGTGCTGGAGGCAGCAGTTGTGGACCTAGATGAAGAATCCCATCACCCATTTGGCAGACGAAGAGAAAGCTTTGATGGTGTGATCCCTAGTAGTAAGTGTCCATCTGTAGCTAGTCTATCTAATAGAATTTTACTGTGTTACAGTAATAGATTATACATATGTGTAATAAATAGTAGGTCTGTCAATGTTAATGTGTTAATTTATATGATGAAATAAATTTAATGCAACTGTTAAACACTTTGGCTGTCATTTTTAATCAAATTCTATACTTATATACTACAAAAGTATATTTAAGATTAATTAAGATTTTTAATGTTTTTGAAAGAAGTCTCCAACACTCGTATTCATGTCAACAAATGTCTTAAATTATTTTAATTTGTCTCTGCAAATATCAAATATATGTAGAACTGTATATCCAGTAAATTACATTACCTGAACGTGAACGTTCTAACATTTATTGTATTTTCAGTGAGTGGAGATTCATTGTCTGACACAGCCAGTTCAGTTGGAACTCTGAAACCTGCAGTCAAAGTATCTCAATGGCTCTGGCATCCAAGAAATAAAGCACCGTCATCTGGATATGACACCATGAGCATTACATCAAGTTCTCAGCATTCAAAAGTGGAAAGCATCAGCGATGATATTCCAATGCCCCAAAACCATCCTGGTGACATGGACACTCCAAAACATGTATGGAACATGAGGGAACAAAAACATGCAAGATCATCTTCAATATAGTATTAATGTTCTCTACACTCAACCATGCACATGCATAATGTAAACTGATGACTTTATCCCAATACTTTTGTCTACATAGCTCAGTGTGTTTGCAGTGTATTCCTCCATTTTCTTTTGATATTGATAATACACCAATGTAGGCTGTTAATCCACAGACTATTTGAATTTGTGTTTTAGTCACTTTGTACCTTTTCATAAGCGATTAGAATTGTTGTTTTTTAAAACATATAAAATTGTTTAAAAATGACGTAACTATAAAAATTTTATTTTACCTACTTTATATTATTTATGTTTAAAGTACTTAAGGAAAAAGACAATGTATTAACAAGAGTCCACTTTAACTGCTGTACAGACACTAAAAATATCTATAGAATAACTGCAAATTTTTATCCATAATGAGAGAGTATGCAAGATAAGATTTCAATCCACAGTACATGTGATCAGTAAACCTTGAACTTCAGAGCTGACTTTTAACTGTTGTTAAACAGTTTTTTGTGACAACCAGAATGAATGATTCATGCATGAAACAGGAAAAAAATTTATAGAAATCTTTTTTAAGCCAGTGGAGTGAAGCATAATGGGAACAGCAAAAGTGAATGAACCATGCTTTCAGTTGCCATTTCAGAAGCAGCATCTTTACTGTAGTAATGCTGTACATAGATTTACTAATTTAAATTTTTTTATCATTTTTATTAAAAGTCACATCTTGTTGAAAAAAGTCTTGATTAAAGTCACCATGAAATCAAAATAGAAAATAGAAAACATATATATTCTTGTTTTTTAAAGAATTTTGCCTTGTTTATTCTAAATAAATCAAAGTAAATCTCTTCTCTTTTCTAATGACTTGTTTACCGACACAAGGGTGAGACAACCTAAGCAAAACTTTTTAAGGGGGCCCACATCAGTGCGTTCATAAAAAAAAAAACAAAAAAAAAAATAAAAATAAAATTGGAAATAGGAAGAAAGAGAGAGAGTGAGACTGATGTTGCACTTACCCTGATAAGACACCCAGGACGAGGTTAAGCATGAAAAAGGAGCCAATGATGATGAGAGGGATGAAGTACAGCCAGTTCCAGGTATTTCCCGAGGCATCATTGGCCTGTATAAAAAAAGTGACATTACATTAAGTGATATCACTGTCAGGGTTCCTACACATTTTCCATTTCCAAATTCCATACTTTTCCAGACTCCTCTGTAGATTTTTCAGCCCATATTTCATAGTGAAAAACATGAAATTATTTAGTTTGTAATGATTACAGGTTTAAATTCACATTATTGAATTCACAATTTGATAATCTCATAATACTACAAATAGTGTTGACACAACAAAAGAAATCAGTGGTCTGTATCAATACCAGTAAAATTTCATGGTTCTCACTACCATAGTCTTAGCAAACAGAAGAATTCCACAGGAGATTTCCAAAACACACAGAAACTTTATTAACAGGCTCTGGTAAGCACAAGCAATGATAACAGATGAGTAGCTGAGGAACTGAGAAGGATAACATAACTGAAAGGTAACAGTCTTTCTATTTGGCAGGATGAGTCCAAGGTGATCGCCGGGATGATGGCAGACAGAAGACTTGCAGAGGGATCAAAGTAGGTAAGTAACACAGATAAGTAGCCAGGTAGTAAACACAAGTGTAAACAACAAGACCAGACAAGGGTGAGGTGTGGAGTGACTGATTATTATAGAGAGCGTCCTTGATTAACGTGGCAGGTGCAGGTGATCAGAATTTGGGTCACTGGGAACAGGTGGGTGGAGCTGAGAGGTTTTGATGGTGTTGATGGTGTGACTGACTCCATAAAAGTACCCCCCCCCCTCCACGGGCATCTCTTGAAGGCTGCACGACACGATGACGGAGGGGCGTCCTCTTCCTCTGGGAGCTGGACGATATGGATGATTCGTGTGAAACTCGGTAAGTAGAGATGGATCTAGGGTGTCGTCACGAGTGACCTACAATCTCTCCCAGTCCATAAGGTATTCAAGACAGCCGCCCCATTGTTGCGAGTCCAGGATGGTGTTCACTCTATAGATAAGTTCCTCGTCAGCGACCTCTGGTGGAGGAGGAGGTACGTCATCAACACCAGACCCTGTGAGAGAAGAGACAATGGCGATCGTCGAGACGTAGAGACGTAGGCGATGATGAAGTGACGGAGGAACTCCCAGAACACCTCATTCATGAATCTTTGAAATACAGAGGGTGAGTTGGACAATCCATATGGCATCACCTGATATTCATAGTGGCGTGATGGTGTATAAAAGGCGGTCTTGTCTTCCACTCATCACCCTCTGTAGCGTCTGCGTAAACTCATCGATGGTTGATTACATTTGGTCTTAAGAGACCCCTTTTAGCCTCTCGACTTTTTACATATAAATTACTAACCTGGCCTCACTATTTACATTTATATGGACGCAAAATTACCAATGGTTTCTCCCCACTATCAAAAAGATGCTACACAGATCACCTCTCTGGTCTCCCCATCAAACTTCAAACGCATTCC
>JAUZSZ010000137.1:1664645-1676010 GCA_034780575.1 Labeobarbus marequensis
CCTGCTAACTTCATGCTAATTATGCAAGATCATGCTAGATCCATGATTAGCAACATGTTAACTACATGCTAATCATGTTTACCACATGTATCATGCTAGCAACATGCAAATTTTCTAATTTATCTAAATTTTCAAACTTCAAGCTTTTACAGCTGCTTTAAATTTTCAGGCTAGGCCAGGGATAGCAACGTCGGTCCCGGAGTGCCGCTATCCTACAGAGTTTAGCTCCAACATTCCCTATCCCTGGGCTAGGCTTTCTCAAGCCAACCTAAAGTTGGTCTTGACAAACTTTCTTATCTAGTTATATTTAAAGCAGAATATCTGAAGATTATGAATGAATGAATCCAGATCCAACTCCTCCCACCTGCCTATACCTAAACCTACCCATCTCCACCCCCGATCCCTAAATCCACCCCATCTCCACCCCTAAACCTACCAATCTCCACCCCCTGGATGTGGATCCAACCATGCCCCCTGGATGTTGTGGACTACAGTGAGCCCTACTTGGATTATTAGGAGGCCATGATCGACAAAGGCCAGTGGAGGGAATTTAGCCATGACACCAGGGTTACACCCCTGCTCTTTACAAGAAGTGCCTTGGGATTTGACTCTCTGACCACAGAGAGTCATGACCTCAGTTTAACATCTCATTCAAAGGAATATTATGAATGGCCAGGCTTAATTGTTAACTCTAGGTAAAATATGAACAGTGTGAAATGTAAAATAAGATTACTCAGGATCCCCTTTACCTGGGGTTTATAATTACCCATTGTTAATTATTTCAAGTGTGAGAGACATTAAATGTTTGAGGTACTATCAGTGATTATGCCAAATATGCCCTTTAGCAGTAGATAATCTTATGAAGATTCACTATATGTAGCAATAAAAAAAGAAAAATAAATTCCAATAAATAATCCTTGGTTTATTGATGTGAATGCAATGTGTGGTAAAAGCAGCCACTTTTCCCTAATAGGGATTTGATTCAAACATGTTACAATACTGCATATCTGAACTCTTGGTAGCTTCAGAAGTTGTTAAAATGGACAAAATCCCTTCTTCAACATATCCATGAAACTGATTCAAATATAGAATCTTATGAACAGACTACTGAGAGAAAGGTTATGTGCCTCAGCTTGTCCATTTCATTTTAAGCACTCCGACAGATATGTTTTATACATATTGTTTTGATAGAGGGAAACAAGATACAATTCTAATTTCAGTATTATTTATCCTTCAGACATTGTTCTTTAACTTAAATATGTATAAACTGTAAGTGACAAAAAATTGTTTTTGACCACTGAAAATGGGTAATATTCAACAATCTGGAGCCTCACTGAGACCCCCATATCTTTGGGACTGAATAATGTAGGACCTTGAAAATGAAGATTACAAAAGAAAAAGTTTATTAAGAACTACAATCTAAAATCATATTGCGATATCTTTAAGACTTCTTGAGTTACAGGCACGCAAACTTTGGAAAAAGAATACCAATGACACTTGGACAGGTGTTCAGCGCAGTTGTTTTGACAGAAGGGAACAAGATACATTTCTAGTTTCAACATTATTTGTTCTTCAGGCATTCCTCTTTAAAAGAAAAGAAGTATACTATTTTTGCAAATGGACACACATTTGGGTTTTGACCACTGAAAATGTGTACAATTTAATGATTTACTCTTGGAGCCATATTGAAATTCCAATAGCTCTGGAACAGAACAATACAGGATCAAAAGAAATGTTTGTTAAGTCTCAAAATCTAAAATGGCATTAAGAAATCTTTAATACTCTTATTAGAGTTACAGGCCTGCAAACTTTGGAGAATAAAATAAACAAAAACACTTGAAAAGTTCTCTCTCTCCATTTTTGAACAGTCATCGTTGGCATATAATGCAACAAAGATTGCTAAAGTCAACAGATTTTACTAATAGACCAACAAATCTCTGCACAAAAGTAACATTATGATGCTGCCATCTTTCTGAAGTCATTTTTACCTCACTGCAATTTGGCTCTGAATCTCAGGTGAAAGCTGCCATTTTGACCCTCCTCTTCAAAATAGCGGATTACTTGGTAAATATTCATCCATGACATTTAATATTTTAATACTTCATCACTAAACATGTTTATCTTTCTTAAGAAAAAAAAAAAAGAAAAAAAAAAATAATAATTGTAAAATCAAACATTTGAGCTGGGGACCTCTGATTGACTTGACATGGAATGACCCTAAAGCCTTTCCTTACAAAATAGGGGTGACCTCATTTTCATGTTGACAGCAGTGTGCACCAGTATTTTAACTTTGTTTACTTCTGTTCATGGTCATGTCTGATTATAGAGACATGGCATGTCCTGTGTTGTTGTAGTTGTTGTCTATGTATTTGTTTTCAGGAGTGTCCTCAAGTGCCAAACTATTTGTCTTTAATATAATTTTGTGTTAAAAGTAAAAATGTACAATGCCTCTTGTATTTTAGTATTAAATGTTTTGAATTTGTTTGTGCATTACAGATTCAAAATGACACATATTTGTAGATTACACTATGAGCTCTGAGCAAAGTAGGTTGTAATCTTTATATGAAAAAAGAATAGGCTTATTAATGAGAGTCAATGAATTGCAGTTGACTTGAATGGAAGCTACTTTAGTTATCTCTGAATTTTTTTCATGTCATGTATATTCAGTTGTTCAATTATGTCTTGTGTCTATCAAGTGAATTATGCAAATCCAATGAGATGACATTTGACATTTAAGAAAGGACTTGTAAATAAATATTTAATTGAAACAACCAAACTTTTATCACATGATAACTGTTGTATCACATTTACATCTTTTACACCAATATCAAGTGAAAAATTAGTCTGATTTCATTCGATTTAAACACTGGATTTATATGAGTTGAGTAGTTTGTAGCCTACAGCTGAATCATGGACATTCGCTTGTGCAGTTCTAGAAACTTTTCTTATCAATTATTCAAATTTGAGTACTTGAGTTTGTGTGTTTTTTCCTCAGATATAACTGAAAATCTTGTGAAATAAAAACTCCAAATTCTTAATCATTAACCAAGAGTAGCTCTATAAAGATAAGAAGCACAGTGACTGTAGACCTTCACTCCTCTCTTTAGCACAAGAGAAACAGTCATGGCTTTATTTCAGCTTCTCTTAATCTCTGTATTAAGTTCCTGCATGGCACAGGATGAGGATATTATGACTCCTGTGGTGAATATCTACTCTGAGTTGAAGGAGCTTAAAGCTTCAGTTAATGGGCTGACAGTGGATCTGACCACTGCTAAAAATGAACTCACAGAGCAGAAAAGTTTGATTCAGGAGCTGCAGAAACAAATTAAAGTTACATTCTCTAGTTTGTTTCACATTTATATGCATGTTTGAACTTTGAACTTGAGTTTGTAACCACACAAACTACATAGCAATGTTTTGCAACCACTTTAGAATTTTTGCATTGCATATTTTAGCTTTATTTACTGCTTAAACTAACAATTTTTCTCAGATTACAGAGAGTCCTAAAGTGGCATTCACTGCATCCATGTCAAATACAAAGGACACACACTGAGGGCCTTTTAGTGATGAGACCAAGCTCATCTTTGATAAAGTCCTAACCAACACTGGCAATTTTTTTTGTTTGTTTGTTTTTTTTTTACTTGAGTATGTTCCTAGATGGCAACTTAATGATGACAAACTAACAAATTTGTCATCAAAGGACAGTTATGTAAATCCATGCACACAAAACACTAGTCAAATAAATATCCTGGGTAAATAAAACCAAAGCTTGGTTGAGAGTACTTTTGACACAGACAAAGTGAGTTTGATCTTCAGTTTGTAAGAGTGAAAACCATGTTGACAATAATGCACTTTAAAAAATAAATAAATGAACACAGTAGAAATAAACAATTTCCCTTTGTTTTACTTGATTCTAGAAGCAATCTCTCCAATACAAATATAAAAAATAAATTTGGCATACAGCTTCAGAAAATTTAATATTCATTTAACCAATAAAGTGATCAACAAAATTGAAAAGGAAAGATATTTGATGCCAATTAATTGATCATTTGTTTCCAGGAATGTATCATTACATGTTCATAACTGTGACATTTCAGTGTGTTTTTCTTTGTCCTATTCTGGTAAGATTAGTTATATGTGGCATTGGGATATTTTCATATCAGTAATCTTTACAGACTTTCAATGGAATCTACATTCTCTTGCTTTCTCTTGCTCATTAATCTTACAGTATATTTTATAGTATATAATATATGCATCCATCTATCTATCTATTTATATGTGTGTGTGTGTGTGTGTGTGTGTGTGTGTGTGTGTGTGTGTGTGTGTGTGTGTGTATACTGTAAACCACCTGTTCAAATCATTTCTGACAGCATCTTTTGCCCCAAGCTGAACGTTTTTTTTTTTTGTTTGTTTTAATCTTGTCATGAGGTGGAAATAATGCACAATGCACAATGCACAATGCAATGTATCTTATTCGAGATATCCCCCTCTTATTGTCTAAGATGAGCGGGTATGGGCAGCACACAGGCAGCTATGTATGTGTTTGGGCCTGGTGTAACACTCATGTTCTCCCAGCGTTCTGTTGCAGGATCATAGCGGTGCACTGTTTTGGTATCACTGTAGTCATCCTGGCAGTAGCCTCCGATTATGTAGACCTTCCCCTCTAAGACTGCTGATGCTGACCCAACATGTGGCACTGGGAATGGCATAATGGCACTCCAGGAGTTGGCCACAGGGTCATAGACCTCACAGGCTAATTGATCTACCAGATGGCCATCAGCTTCACATGAAACCCCTCCTGCCACATATAAACGGTCACCTAGGGTCTCCATGCAGTGCAGGGCTCTATCATGTCTCATTTCAGCCAGGTTAATGGATCCTCGTTCTGGGTGGTAAAGGGTCATAGACGACAGGCACTGGTACTGACTGTTAAAGCCTCCTGATAGGAAGATTGTGTCGTTCCATACACTGGCTGCGTGACAGCATAAAGCATGGCCTAATGAGTAGACAAAACTGAAGTAGGAGAGAATTAAAAGAAAGCCTTTAAATGGAGGACAACAGCACTCACTTTGAATGGTTCTCAGTAGGTATTAGGAACAGTTTGACTTGCACAGTACATTTGCAATAGTGTTGTCAAAAGTACCGACTTCTGTACCAGTTGGAACTGAAATGTAAAAAATGTGATTACCAGCATTTCCCGCAAATGTTTTGAGCACCGTTGATCAGAGGAACCATCTATGAGCAGATATATTAAGGATTTTCCGATGGATCCACTGATAGACGTGGCTTTCAAATGCTCCCATGTGTATCTGTGTAACTGCTCAGTGAAGAGCGTGAAAGATGCATATTTACAACACGTTTTTGAAGCGATGATCATTGTAGTCAATCATAGACATTTCTGTTGAGCAGAACAGTTCTCAACTCAACAGTGCTCAAAATGCTAGCGGGAAATGCTGGTATCGTCAAATTTTTTAAATTTCAGTACCGACTGTTACCGACATCGGTACTTTTGACAACACTACTACTAACAAGTTGTGCATTACGCTCATGCTTAGTTAGTTGTCTCAAACCTCTGTAATAGGTCCTTAACAGCAGCGCACATGGCAAAAAAAAAAAAAATCTTCTGCCCTTGACAGATGTATTGTCCTGGTTAAAGTGAAGTTTTGTAGAGAAATCAGCAATAGCAAACCTTCAGGGTTATGAAACTGTTGTGAAAGAGACATCATTGGGTTTGAAGGTTTTATGTAAACTCCAGCCAAGGGACTTTTGCAAATAGCAGTCAATTATTTTTGCTAGATGAAGCATATTTGAGATACCAGGCAGGTCTGTGAATTTGTAGATTTATTTTATCACGATGCAAAAGCTGCTTGCTTCTCTTTTAACTGTCTCAAAAACAAACTGGACCACTAAAGCCAAGAAGAAATAATCAACAACATAGTCACACACAAAATGAAAATTAGATTTTTCCTCATATATTGGAACTAAAAACAGATGCCAAAAATAAGACAAAGATTAGGTTAAATATATTATACCTCAGTACAAAATACAGTACAAAACAGGAGCAAAAAACAAAAAGCATATTAATCATATTCTCCTTAATCTGTTTCACTGTGACATTGTACTGTATCTAAGTTATCTTCTTTAATACTCCATCCTTAAAGGCATTTGTAACACTTCCTTAAAGCACAGTGCCCAAACATACATACATCTACTTATTCTATAAACACTGATTACCATAGTACTTTATTCCGCATTATGCACAGTCAACTGACTAAAGTGTCAGATCAAGTAAGTAAAGTATAATATTTATTCTATGAGTCCTTAGAGGGACACAAAATAAGCTAATCATTTCTGCCATCATGATAACCATATATCTTTTTCTTTCTCTTACTGTCATTCCAAAACTGTGGACTATGGGGTGAAATCAAAATTCAAGAATGAATTTGATTTAGCACCTGATTCACTAAATGAATTATGTGGTGTACATTAGTGTAGATCATTGAATGAATGAATGAATGAATGATGCATTTATAAACCGCTTTTATTGTGTATTGCCATACACCTAAAGCGCTTTACAATCATGTGAGGGGTCATGTGAGGGGTCATTGGTCTAATATTGTTATCTATACAACTGAATCAGCTTTTTAAAATGCTGGAAGTATCCAGCCTGCACTGAGGGTCTGGATATATGCCTAGACATAATATTTTTCTCCATCATTTGATCATCACTCGATAATTATTGCTGCTGCACCTTTTTGGGCTCATAAGCATGTCTTTATTAGTTGTAATGAAAGCCACTGGCTTATGATGCAGCATTATTTTAGAGCGTTAACTCCTGGTTAAACTGAGTGAAAAATACAGATATTTGCATATATATTTTTCACTGCCACTGTAATAAGTTACATCCAAAAAGGGGAAGGAGAAAGAAGGGAAAAAGCCTGAATAGAGTCAATGTTGCATGCATCCAAATACGACTGTACTCCATGCTGATCCCAACGGGCTATTTTTAAAGAAGTTTAATGAGCTCAGGGATGGTCTGACAGCCCAGGACGGCCGGCTGACAGGGTCAAGGTGCACAGAGGCCTAGTGACTCAGCCTGCAGTAACAAGACCAAAAACACTGATTACACTGAAACACACATACACACTGGCTACTGGAATAGCATGACAGCTGCTGAATGACATTTTAGTGTAACATAATTAACACATGGTCTCACAGCCCTACAGAACACATAATGTCTCATCTTGGGCAGCATGCTCTTATATGTCAATAAATGACATCTTATTACAGCCCTAGTGGGAGTTGACTGTTTTATAGAGTCAACATTGCAAATGCTTGACCAGAAGGTAGATACAATAATTTAAGATGCAGTAGGTAGAACAATATTAAGATAAGAATAATTCACAATCACCACAAAGAGGTGCCTCATAATTATTTTAGTAATTACACAAGACCTTCCACAAGGGTTGTTTTGTTGCAAAATCCAATTTTCAGGAGCAGTGACTGAAGGAAAACCAATCTAGTTTCTGTTTGTTTAACACTGCGCTCCATTAAAAGTCGGACGTGGGTTATTCCTATATCCTCTGAATAAAAAGGTGTTCCATTGCACTCACATCATCCAAAAAAGAAAAGAAAAATATAAAAAAACAAAATAAAACATAAAAAAATCATTTAAATTAATTTTACGATAAATAAATAGATTAATAAATATACATCTCTCCAACAACAGCAAAATCTCTCCAACAGGTAGTGTTGCTCCACCACAGGGGATCTGACCAGAATCCCCAAACAAGCATGACACAGCAGTGGTAATTAAGCAGAAAGCGATTAATCTCTAGCACAGCGAGACCGTAATAAAACTAAAAGGCATGAAATGAGGACTGCCATGTCATTAGCTGAGGACTCCACCCCCGCTGGCTTGTTTGGGCCGGAGCTCATTATGGGTGGGGATAACGTACCAGTTGAGCTCCTCGGGTTGAGAAACTTACACTAACCCTCTGCCTGTCTATCATTTATTGAGCTACAATGTGATGCTCAATAATTAAAAAATGCTTTTCAATTGGTTGTGTTTAGGTGGGATTTGAATCATAGAATAAGAATCTATATCACACATCACTGTTTTGCTGCATTGGATGAACATTTGGAATGTGAAAGAAAAAATGTATGCGTATAATCCACTAAAGCCAATCCCATTATTCCACTGTGGTGTTCCATCACAGAACTATAAAGACATCAATCCAATGAGTCACAATCCAGCTACTCTGACATGCAATCTAGTAAATGGTGTGCTGCCATTATTCTTATTTCATGATGCGATCCATCCTAGATTCCAACCACAAATAGCATCTCAAAAAGCAGCATATCACACAATGTCTTCCATAGCTTTTAGCCTTAAAAATTATTCAGAACACTGGTTTCTCTGACTTACTAAGAGAGGCTGGTTTCACACTTTTTCTGCTTTTTCTATATATTAACTGGTTTGCAGTGGCAAATAAATAAAAAAGTTTGGTATTAATATAAAAACAAAGCACACTACAAGATATTTTCTATCCATCTGGAAGATGGAGGAGAACGTCAAACTTGTTTCTGGCTTGCCGTTGAGAAATGGACCTCATGCGGGTGACTTCTGTGAAAGATCTAAGACTTATGACGAACAATATATATTTATTGATTTACTCTCTATTTGTCACCAATTATAGGTCTTTGCCTGTCAATGCAGAGAGATTACGAAGTCCACTGAGCTATAAACGAGTCAGTCTCTGTGAAATAGGATTGAAGCCCCTGGGCTAAAAGGAACGGTTTAACTACAAGCTCCGGTAGTTACAAATTGGCAATAAAATGATGAAGCTGGCTATTGTCTCCCAGAGATGTGTTTTTACAGTATTCTTGGAACAAAAGTTGTTTTGAAAGGCCCTGTGGAAAGCCTGAAGAGCCACCAGTGCAGTTTCAGAGGTTATGTGGCCCTCAGGCACATGCTAATAAGATATAGACACACAGGCTGTGCTAAAGTTGCCTTGTGAAAAAGGTTTATTGCATTTAGTAAGAACACTGCACAGCAAGAGTGTATAGAAACGAGGGAGGTGCTCTGCCCCAAAACCGTTTTTTAAGTCATATTTGGTTGCTAAAACTAATCATCAACATTTATTTAGCTTGTCTGCAAGGTAAAGTGATTAAACTGTCTGACATAGATGAGAATTTGTCCAAATTGAAAGATTTATGACAATCTTGGTAGCATATATAGCCTACTGTAACTGTTCAATTCACAGATACATTTCAAATTTTTTAAACATTAAAAAAAAAAATTTTTTAATGTATATGTGCAAAAAATAACATTTAAAATTAAATTGCCTGACACAGACAAAGATTTGACAAAATTTGTGGCAGTATAGGTAGTTTATATACAATAACCGTATAATTTACAGATATATTTCAAATTTTCTTTAAAATTTAAAAACATTTTAAAATAATTATATGTGCAAAAAGTATAATATTTGAAATAAAATTGCCTGACAAAGACGAGGATGCCATATTTGTAAGAATTGTGACAGCCTTATTATCCCATCCCCCAGTATCTTAGTAAGAATGTGTTGAAAATTACAAACCAATTAGTAATGATTATATTTTGTATATAAACAAAAGTGTTTACACATCTATTGTTGTTTTGGAGTTTCCTGTATCATTACAAATATAACTTCATAAGTGCAAAAAAGTATCATATTTAAAATAAAATGTTTTAAAATAATCAAATGTAAAAATTAGACATTTAATAAATGTAGAAATGATATTTAGAAATATTTAAAAACTATAAATGCAAATAAAAATTACACTTAAACTTACTTCATAATAGTTTAAAATTTATTTAAAGTGTACATTTTTATTTTATTTTATTTCATTGTACTCTATTTTGTCATTCATAAAATTTTGTCATTCATATTTTTTTCAAGTTGCTTAATCTTAGCAAGCAGAAAAAAAAATATTACTGATGAGCCCTGCAAATAAGCTTTTATTTCAATTAAGCTGAAGTGTGATTAAAAAGGATTATTTTACCTAATATTAGCATTCCAATTGCTCATTTGAGAGGTTCTATTATGGTTAGGATGCTAGAATGAAGTAGACAATGATGCAGCTCACTGGGTTTTGGAACAGAGCTCATGTGTTAAAAAGAGGGTGGGTGAACGTGAGAGAAAGAGAGAGGGTATCAGCATAACCAGAAGCCCTCCGCATACGACAGGAACGGGTTGGCAGCGTACAGTTTGAGTTCAGCTTAGCATAATTCTCGTCTCAGTCTGTGGTGGAAGGGGGAGCGGTGTGGGAACAGGGTGGCATATGCTGCCCCACACCATGTTCTGGCAGCCTGAAGCTCTGCACACATTTGTAAACTGTGAGGAGAAAGGGAGCAGGTGAAACTACAGCAGTCTGTCTTTTCTGTCACTCAGCAGGGTTTATACTACACTCCCTGGAAGTGTTACTGAGAGCGTCCATGCCAGTGTTTATTCTGAACGTGATGTCTCTATAATGACTGACCTGTGGTAAAAACAGATGGCCGCAGTAGGGTTTTCCATAACTGTGGAATTCCTGCATATCATAAAAGTTTTTGCATGTTTAACTGTGCACAATTAAACTAAGCAAACTTCTTTCCGCTTTTCCACTTTGTATTCACATCAGCACGCACAGATTCTAGCACCTTTACAGAGAGACAGTCTCCTGAGCTCAACACTCAGACAAGCAGAACACGGACTGTCAGATGTTCTAAAACATAACACAAAATTTAGAAACAAAGAAAAACCTTTGAGATTACACAAACAATATTCCACATACATATTCGAGACTATGCATGTCTGATAATGCATATTTTGTGTGCGTGTAGGTGTGTGAATTTGTTAAAGGAACAGCTCACCTAAAAATGAAAATTACTGTATGTCATTGTTTACTCACCCTCATGTTCCAAACCTGTATAACTTTCTTTCTTCTGGGAAGTATATATAATACTTTCAGTGTATTGAAAATCTAGCTCAGCTGTATCTTATATGTCATGTAATGGTGATTAATGCCAAGTTCCAAAATGATATGCAAATCTGTGAACATTGAGCTGAAGGGGGAAAAAACAGGCATCTGAATGTTTGGATGGCATAGGCTAATAGGTCCTTTACAAGTAATCTGCTAGAAATCAAGGCATTTATTACACGGCACAAGCTGATTGGCCTTTGCTGATTCTACAGCCCCTGAACTTGCTTGCTCAACGTTTAAAGGGATAGTTCACCCAAAAATAATAATTCTGTAATTAATTACTCACCCTGATGTCGTTCCAAACCTGTAAGACCTTCGTTCATCTTCGGAACACAAATTATGATATTTTTGATGAAAT
>JAUZSZ010000137.1:1722990-1734900 GCA_034780575.1 Labeobarbus marequensis
TTCTTGAAGCACTGACTCCAGCTGCAGTCCACTCTTTGTGAATCTCCCCCACATTTTTGAATGGGTTTTGTTTCACAGTCCTCTCCAGGGTGCGGTTATCCCTATTGCTTGTACACTTTTTTCTACCACATCTTTTCCTTCCCTTCACCTCTTTATTAATGTGCTTGGACACAGAGCTCTGTGAACAGCCAGCCTGATGATATTCTAATTATATGACCAGCACCTGTATGTGCATGTATACATATTTGTATATTTCTATTTCAAATAAATGCAGTTTCCCACAAATATTAAGCAACACAACCATTTTTAACATAGATAATAATAATTGTTTCAAATAAGAATTATTTAGTTAGTTAGTCAGAAGGTGAAGGGTGAAATTGTCAGGGGAAAAAAGAGGGAAAAAATCATTCATCACGGAAAAGAGCATCGGAAACATACTTTTTGTGGTCCACTAAAAAAATGTTAATCATTTAGTTTTGACCAAATGTAACCAAAACCCATAAACCCCATAAAACTGCACAATAAGAATGAGAAGTTGTATTTTTAGCATCAGGAAGTTGTTTTCGAGAGGACCCCATTGACCTTATAGGCTCATGCTGTTTTCTTTTCTGATTGCAGCACAGGGAGTGGGGAATCCAACATCACCGCCTGCATATTCAGCTTCACAAAGAGACTATTACCACCTTAATCCGCCAACATGTCCGGTTCCTAGTTTAATTGTGCAACAGCACACTCTGAAGCTGCTTCCTTCTATCATTTTGACTCAACAGGCATAACTGCCATTGTGAGTGGGGGAATAAGAGCAAGGCAGTGGATCAAAGCTTGCTCTGCATGGGTTAAGGTCGGATCACGGAGAAGTAGTGTTATGCACACATTCGTCAATGGTTCCCAGCAGGCAGGGTTTTAATGAGACAGAGACATGGCTCCTGTGTTGAGTGCTTGGGTGGTTCTCAGTGGCCCTGGATGGGAGCTCTGAGAGTGGGATAACAGCCTCCGCTCCAACGGGCTCACCGATCACCCACACCAACCAGTGCAAGACCGCTAGAATGATCAATCAATATACACCAGCGGGGATGTCGGGTGTGTGGGCGGAAAGAAAAGCAAGCCAAATACACAGTTATCTCTCACTTGCTCTGCTTTTCGCAGAATGCATTGTCATTGTCGTTTCTTTTTCCTGAGAGATATGGTTGCAGTCTTATTCAGTAAAAAATGAATAATCTGATATGTGATAGAGATGTGAAACCTTAATAATCAAGAGTGAATGACAAGAAAACAGAGAATTCTAATGCTCACCAGGCGTTCAGACATGGGGGTCTTGTCCATGGCGGGGAGATGCTGTTCGAGGGCCAGTACGATGCAGTTGGCAATGATGGTAGTGAGGATCAGGTACTCAAATGGAGTGGATGAGTCAAGGAAAAACACAGGAATAACAATACAAACAACAAACATAAATTCAAAAACATTCTGAAGAGGAGGAATGTGCAAAAAAAGGTGCATGACATATCAATAGCCCAACAGCCCTTACATTTGACAGGAACTGTGCTGATACGTGATTTAAAATACTGGCTTAAAGGGACAGAGCACCAAAAAAGATCATTATTCACCCTAATGTCATTCCAAACCTGACATTCTTTAAAATATCTTTAGCGTGCCATATTTAAAAAAGCGTGCTGCAGCCATGACATCAAAACCTAAAATAATTCACCATGGGTTTCCTATAATAGGGTTTTCAATTCATAAATAAAGTAAGGTCTGTGGTAAACATAACCTGACAATACTTGAACATTTACAATGAACATACAATGTAAACTGCACACACTCACACCCCAAACATACAGTTTAAAAAAATTAAATAACTTTGTTTTCAGTATGAATTGTGTAATTTACATTGTAAAGCAAAACATCCAAGTATCATAAATTTATACATCAGACCTTGTTTTACTCATGAACTGAAAAACAGGTGAAAAAAAGTGTGCGAAAAAACTAGTATGTCCAAACCAATAGCATTCATGATAGGCAAAATGTACATAGATGACCCACATGACCCCATGAGGCCATGGGAGAGGATTTGTGTAGGTCAGGTGACAGTAAAAACATGGTGGACATCGTACATCATACATACTACCCATATTATAGAACATACTTTTTAACAGACACAAAGTAAGTTATAAACCAAACTAGACAGTATGCGATTTTGTATGCAACTTGTGTGTTCTAAAATCGGCTCAAAATATCAAACATGACATCCTCCAAGAGGATGGAATCATATTCTAAATCTATCAAAGCTGTGTCTATGTCCATCGTATATTTTGTGACTTTCTGCATAATCTGTGAAATCTGATTGCCCAAAATCAGCAGATAAGCTAATCAAAAGCCCATCCAGACTGCAAATAATTTTTTTTTTTTTAAATCAATGCAAAGTCATATAGTCATACAGAATTAGAATGACATAAGGGTGAACCATCCTTTTAAAAGTACTCCTCAGGAATAACTACTTGTGAATTTCCACCACATATCCCACCAACGACAAAAGGATTGTGTCATCTAAACCCTCAATCACTAAATCATTAGGAGATGAGGATAAAACAGCCCCAGCAGAGCCCAACTCACATACCTCCAAGCTCAATCAAGAAACTGACATTCATCTTGGTGTCCTTAGTCTTCTTAGACGACCATGTTCAAACCAGCTAGAAGTAATGCTGAGTGCATTTACACCACCTCGCTCTATGCTGGAAATGACATGCAGAGGTCTGGGCATAAAAGTGAGACATGCTTTCAACACTGGAACATTGCAGTGCAGAGATCATGATTACCCTTTAGACTGGCATGGTGCTTTCTCTCAGCACAGCCATTTGTGCAACCTTACTGCATCTGTGAAATAATCTTTTTCATCCTTTTTAAAGGAAACACTGAAAGGCTGCTAACATCTTTATGGATGTTCAGCCATTATAGTGCATTCTTAGGACAGGATCCATTTTTCCAACTCATTTTCCATGCCCGTTCCCTACAGCTATAGGTCTTTATGGAATCACTATTCATGGAGGCAACGAATAGGAAAGGAAAGGTCCAATGGCCACTTCAATCACATTCTTGTCACCCCCTTGAGGGATCTCCACATGCTATAGAAACCTAATTCTATGAATGCCTGAATTCCATAAAGACGCATTTTAAATGCGCAACAAACTATACGAATTTATAAAAAAATAAAGGCAGGATATCTGACTGCACAGTGCTTTGAAATTCTAGTAAAAGTTCATAACTGACACATCAGTGGTGAGCTTTCAGGACCCTGGAGAGCGCTACAGCTTTTCATAACCATTGTGTTGTAAAATGAAAAATGACCTGCATTCATACATTTGTTCTTGAAGAACCATTTGCTAATGTATATACTAATGATGAATATGCTAATGAACTATTTTTTTTTTTTTTTTGCAGAACTATTATTACTACTACTACTCCACTAGTAGGCCTAATAGTAACGGTAGTTATTAGTGAAGGTAACTGTTTTACATTGTTTCCGCCAAAAATTTCGAAAATCTCATAACCGTTAGTATTTGCCCATTTTTAAGGCCAATAACACTGGAAAAATAAAACACACGACATGCAACTGCTTGTCTGTCTTTGTAAACATACCAACCGCTCTGAAACACAGCAAAAACAGCAGTGAATCTTCATCGTTTGACGTTTTAACCGGTTAGATACTGAAACTAAGCAGCGCGTTAAAGTTTCTGTGACTAAACCAAACATATAAATATTCAATGAGGAAGCGCTGTGCCAATTTATGATTGGCTGTCAGTTGCTAATCAATTAGACGTACGCAGCTTGTTTCTCACTGTATGCATACATTTGGCGGTGACAAACCCCTTTAGAAACGTTGATTACCAGATGGTTAAAACTAGTCTGTAAGCCAGGTTTAAACATAAAGGGGGGGAAAACCCCTAGCCCTGGGTTAAGTGCAGTATGAAAAGCCCTATCGAGCGCTTGAATTTCCCACGTTTGAATTAGAAAATAAAAAGGCTGATCAGCCAACACCCTGACACGACCACCAGCTGCCAAATTGCCTTAAAGTGCGTGAACACGTGAAAACAAAAGGCATTTCAGTGTCAATCACCATTTCAGCACGCAACAGTTCCATATCTAAAAGCGTGTATTTATATGCTTTCTAAACAAGAATGAGACCATATGTAGAAGTGGAGATGCCATGAATCTAGATCCATTTTGCATTAATCTTGAAGATTAAGGATATGGCCATTCGGTTATTCTTTTGGCGTATTTCCTGAAGACATTGTCCTCACTGAAGATGAACAAAGAGCGGTTGACAGTGAAGCAGTTCTGTTTGGTTTGTTTAGGATTATATAAAGCCATTGTCCTGGCTCTCTGAGCCATCGACTGTTTGTACATTCTTTGACCGCCCGAGGGACCTCCTGCCCGGGCTCCCCCTCTCCCGGCGCCCGCTGGACCTCCATAGCGGGTGGGCAGATCGTCTCCAAAACGAGCCATCCTAGACATGCAGATATCTAACAGGTAAAATCCAAACTGCCATTAAGCAGAAGATGAAGAGCGCACATTACAGTACAGACATCTGTTACCACTTAGAGTCCCCATCAGTGTATGTGAAGTGAAATAAAAATATAAAAGTCCCTTTTAACCAGCTCCCCGTGCGCCCTCGCCTCACTCCACTGCTCAGAAAATTGCACAAAATAGAAACTAGTCATAGAAATGTCATTCCCGTTGAGTGCATTTCAAACAAAGGAAAATGTGTAACCATCCAATTCGTGCCACATCCATCCAACAACACAACCTGATCTAGCTGACAGGTCACGAAAACAAAATGTGCACCATCACTTACGCGTCATGCTAGACGGAAAAAACGAGTTGGTGGAATCAAAAGCGCGAATAAAGGTATTCCATATGCACGCACAAACGTTTGCTCTCTTTAGCAATGATTTGCTTTCCGCTTCCACACAATAATTGCACTTGGAGACGCGCACGGTACGAATGGTGCCAAATGAGTGGACGCTGGTGCTCGAGACTCTCACACGTGACGCAAACGGCCCTATAGGCAGGACCACCTGCTGGAGAGCGCTTGAGGGGGAGGGTGTCTTAATTGATCATCAATGAATGATATTTATTTAAAACTGTTTGTCTTATTGTTTGAATAGCGTCCATTTGACTAGGATAAAAGCGCCAAGCAAAAGCTCTTCTTTGTTACTAAATTACTCAATTTGAATCCTAAAAGATTTTTGAATGGTTTATAATAGAATAAAACATGGATAACTAAAATCGGTGGCATCATTACACAAAAGCAAAAGAGAATTGTTGTTGCCTATTGTTGTCAGTCAGTAAATTATCAAGCTGCATTGTTTGCTTTTGTTTAGTTATTGTACTGCATACTATTCTCGGTCATATATACACTTTATTTATAGTTTTGAAGGTTAAGGGGGGAAATGAATAAGAAATATTCAAGATTCTGCTCTACCAAAGAAACTAATTTGTTAGAAGTCACAAATACAAGGTCACATTTTGAAATATTCTCTTTGGCTCAGTGAGTCAAACCATGTTGTATCATGTAATTTTGTAATAACAACACAAAAATATTTACATTTTTGGGGGTTTTTATATTGATCTAATTATATTTTCTATTCCTTAAATCTTAATTAAAACATTACAGTTAGAATTGCAATGAATTAAAGCATTACATTATCTGATCTTCACATTTGGTCTCCATATAGTCACAACGTGACTCCACCCAGGGCATCTCCACCTCTCTGAAGGAAAGATTCTTGAAAGAAAAGTATCCAGCATGTCCAGATGTGAAGCTCAAGGCATTACGGTCAGTAAGTGTGAAGGATTTTCTGTGTGCATGCAGCCAGTACAGACCCAGAGGCACAAAATCTCATGACAGACTCCAGGCTGTTGAGCTAATCTCTGGATGTGTGGCATACCAGAGCTCCATCCTACAACACCCTAGGGCATTGCAGTGGAAAGGATTCAAGACATGCACACACACGTTGCCAAGTGGAAAATACTGTACAAGGGAAATCGGTTTTCAATCGCAGGACTGTTCTTGGAACTTTGTATCTTTCAAGAATATTTTCCTGTTGACATAACTTCAGCATTATGATTTTCTCCTTTTTACAGTACACTGGTCCCAAAAATTATATTATTATATAAAAAATTATATATAACGGTATATACACACCGTTATGCTCACCACAGTAGAATTTATTTGATCAAAATACAGTAAAAACATTAATTTGTGAAATATTATATACAATTTAAATGTTTTAAAATGTAATTTATTCTTTTGATGACAAAACTGAATTTTCAGCAGCCATTATTCCAGTCTTCATTGTCACATGATCCTTCAGAAATCATGCTGATTTTATACTTATAAAACATTTTTTCATATTATCAGTGCTCAAAACTGTATTCAGCAAGGATGCATTAAATTGATCAAAAGTGACAGTAAAGACATTTTTATTTTATTTTACAAAAGAATTTCATTTCAAATCATGTTAATTGAAATTTTTATTCTAAAAAATAAATAACTAGATCACAGCTCCCACAAAAATATTGAGCAGCAATACTTTTTTGAACATTGATAATAACCACTCTTAATAATTAAACGAGAAGTAAAAGCAATAACTGGACATCAGTTCAGCATATTAAAATATATAATGCACTAAATCAATTAAAAGTAATTTACATATTAAAAAAAATGTTAGTCTTAAAAACAAAATTCTGATTACATGAGGTTCAATATTTTATCTTGCATAATTCAGTTAATTCCGGATATGTTTAAGTGTCCAAATACTTTTTAAGGCCACTGTACAGTTATTTATATATTGTACATATATTTTTCTTGTTGAACATTTAGGCCCCCTAGTGGCTAATAAAATTAATTAAAAATGATCAATTGTAATTTTCTGTGTAAAGTATTCACTATTGACCTTTAACAGCATTGAGCTTTAAATTTACAGCAGACCATGATAAAGTAGTTAATAAACCTCAGTGTGGGTAACATTACAAATGACTTTCATTCCCTGCTGCTCACCTCTCCTCCCATGGTGCTACCTGCTCTTGACACATTTCATGGGTGCTGATGATATCGGTGTTCTTCAGGTCTCTGGGCCTCACCAGCTCTACCACCGTGTCATATTTGCTACATTCTGCAGTCTTCTGGTCATCTCCGGCTGCTTGGCTCTCTTTGCTGGATAGTTCTACAAAAGCTGTTCTTCCGTTCCTCTGATTGTCAGGTGGCTCAGAAGACTGAGCCCAGGAACTGAACTCTGTGCCCAGAGTTAACATTCGCCATGTTCCAAGTGTGGCCAATCGGGCGGCTTTATTTTTGAAATGAGAGATGATAAACAGACTGACTCAAAGAAATCATACACATTACAGGGAAATTTAAAGGAGTTGAGACAAGTGCATGCTTAGAATAGGGCTGATTTTAAAGGACTTCCTGTATTGTACATTTCATTTTTAGGCTATATAATTCTTACAAAATTAATGTTTAGGATCTATAAGCATTTCTGCATTGTGACAGTTTTCATAACAATTACAATTAAAGAATAAAAAATAAATAAATAATTGTCCTACAATTCTCGTTGCTACTCAGGAAAAATACATCATATTATCATATTGAAAATAAATAAATAGATAAATAAATCAACAAATAAATATTTAAATATAACTTATTTATAATAAGTTGCTGTTTATATTTATACATTGATTTAAATACAAAAATGTATTTTTTCATTGTATTTTCATTGTATACGGTAATTCTTTAGTAATAAAAAAATTATTATTATTATTAATAATAACACTGAGAATAATAGGAATGAACAAGGGTAATGATTTAAAAAAAAAAAAATTTTTAAGCATATTCCTTATTATTGTTAAAGTAAACATCACTAAGCAAAAAATCTTTTTTGTTGTTGTTTTTGGAATTTGGGGTGAAATTTATGAAAGCCTGTTTCGCCACAGGATGAAAATTAGCACAATTCAG
This sequence comes from Labeobarbus marequensis, assembly GCA_034780575.1. Lineage (NCBI taxonomy): Eukaryota > Metazoa > Chordata > Actinopteri > Cypriniformes > Cyprinidae > Labeobarbus > Labeobarbus marequensis. The sequence continues at coordinate 1,731,002 of JAUZSZ010000137.1, forward strand.
ACATTTTTTCCTCAAAATTGAGGTTATATCTCACAATTCAGAATGTTTTTTTCTCGTAATTCTGAAATCTTACAACTCAGAATTTTTTTCCTCAGAATTGAGACTATAAATGCAGAATTGTGAGACAGAAAGTCACAATTACTTTTTTAATTGTTTATCCTTTTTGTGAAATGTAAACCAAGAATTAAGAGAAAATAGCCAGAATTGCGAGATATAAATTTGAAATTGTGAGGTGTAAACACTGATATTATGGAATGCAAACTCTGAATTTCAAAAAAAAAGAAAGAAAAAAAGTCAATTGTGATAAAAAAGGTTGGAATTTTTTTATCCCGTTGCGGAAACAAGCTTCAATAGCAATGTAACATGGACATGTTTTTGTGAGATTCACCCACAAAAAGACATTCAGTCTCAGCTCATCATTTAACGTCACTAAACCTAAATGCCACTAAAGCAAGTTATTTACATCATCATCTATCATAAAAATAAGTGAAGAGTTCACTGTGATACAAAAGAATAACAATCCACAACCCAGTTAATGTCACAGCAACCTCGAAAGACAAACCCAATGAATATCCTACCATAGATAACAGTGAATTTTCTCTCCTTCCAGAGTTACGCCGTGTTGATTTCATCATGGCCCTGTCTACTTGTTAACCTTGTGCAGCTCTATGAATTTTCACGATCCGGTTTCTCAGCCGTAGCACAAAGCGTGATCCTCATAATTACGCTGACCGCTGTAAAAGTGAGACATACTCAGGTTTTAAAGTTTGCAGCTGTGGAATGCGGAAAGGCGGTTTCCTGTCTCATTAGTTAAAAGCGCTTATCGGTAAGTCAGAAGGCCTCAGTCATCAGCTCGCATTTCATTGGATCAATTACAACCAAGTAACTCAAGTAATCAGGAAGAGTATAATCAAACAGTTTATAAAAAGAAAAAAAAAACACTTCTTGATAAATAATCAAAAGCCTTCCTGCTTTGCATCGCAAAACTCCTTTGGTCTCATTTGTGGCCACAAGTGTAAAAAAACTGCTTCCTCAAAACGCGTTATGGGATGAACAGCAGAGATTGTTCATTTCAGATTTGCATCGTACTTGATGTTATTTTTGCATAATAGTGACAGAGAGGTTTCTCTTTTATTAGTAGTAAATTTATTGAAAAAAAAAAAAAAACACAACCAGTAAGATTGTGCATCATGTTTCACTGTCCAGAAATATGTTACAGTTTTCTTTTTTTCCCCCTCAGTTTGCAGTGTTTTGTATCTATATGTCTGGATTTGCACAAAGGACATGACTACACTATCAACACTTAAAAAGACTGTAATAGTTTCACCATCAACATGAACTTATGGAACAAAATTGATACAGGCTAATTATGTCAAACTACAGTTAGAAAAAAGAGGCCAATTTAAAAATGAAAAAGTGAAAAAGAAAAAAAAAAATGAAACACTTGCTTCCTCAATATATTTTACAACTTGTATTCACTTAGTGAGTAATAAAAAAATAAACATAACAAAAACCTTTTTCAGCACCATTTGCATTTTCCGACACCCGACTGCATTTCATTCCACCAGAGCGAAACGTTCCAGTCTTATTCCTAGGGAACGTGTCTCAAAAGCATGCTAATAGTTTCCATCATTGTGACCGAAAGTACGTACAGAAATATTTTACAGTTTTCATTTGCATTGGTGGGGGTGCAAGTAATATGCATTTAACAACAGCCGTGTCTACCCAGGCCTGTAACATGCAGGAAATAACCCATAGGGCTTGTTTTTAGACTCGTCCAGGATTAATTTGCACTTCCAGTGGCGATTTGCCATTAAAACGCATTTATACTCAAGAACTGGGCTGAATATACAGGCCAAAAATGTCCTGTTCAGAGGCTTTTCATGATTTTGGTAGCACTGACATGACGTCCTGCGTCTGTGAACCAATCAGAAGACATGCGCGATGGGCGCTAATGTCCAATGACTGCTAGCCTACAGCTCATCTCGTTAATACAGCCCACTGAAGGACTCAGAAAAGGCTACTGGGGGAAAAAACCAAAAGAGGTTGGTCTTTGAATACCTTTACATAATTTTCTGCATATTCCGTTAATGTACAAAAACTAAAATCAGAAGAAAAGTAAAACAAACAGATGCATAAACGAACATTATTTGAAACTCATTTTGGATTTGGGAATCAATCGTTCAGTTTTCGCTGACCTTGACGGGTATAGTAAAACTTTGAAGAATAAAGTTCATAAAAGATGACAAGAAATGACGCAGAAGTTCGAGTCGGGCAGGAGAACACATTGTGCGACAAGAATAATATTCAAAGGAAATCTGTTGCAAAATCCATTAATTGGCTCAAACAGGTTCAAGAGGGAAAAAAACTCCACTTTGAGCTCTTTAGATGATGTCAAACAAGATCATGGTCCAAAGGGCCTGACAATAAAAAATCTATACAAAATGTGCGTACTGAACACCTGAAAAACCAGTCCAGTTGTGCACCTCTCACCTTCAAGACTTTAAACCCCTGAACCGCTTCAACCAATCAGGCTTCAGACCACCAGAGCTAAACATGGCACTGTAGGTGTAGCATCAAAGTGGCCCGGGTTGGGAACCGTAGCTGATTAGAGATGGCAGAGCTGTGCCTGTGCTGGTGATGGGAGGTGACAGGCTGGCAGAAGTAGGAGAACCGGATGTTTTATGCTAGAATGATGGGCTTAGCTGGGGCTGGATGGGTTGGACGAGCTGGTATCGGGCAGGGCGCTGGGCTGCTGGTCTCCTGGAGTACTGTCTGCCTGTCTCTGGGCGATGGTGGCGGCTGAGTGCTTGCATTTGGATGAGCCACACTGACAGCTGAACAGCTTCCCTTTCACGTCCCAGAAGTGATCACCATAATCAAACCTGAGAAAGGGAGAGAAATTCTAATTTTCTGTTGTAATAAAAAATAAATGAGCATCAATGAATGCTTTCGTCAACTGCATGATGGGAAACTAACATATGGCGTCGATCTAAATTGAGAATTAGCAAGTAAACGGATAATAATGTGAATCAGACCCAAGTTCGTCTCCGGCACTGATGTTCTTGCAGGCGAAGAACGCGATGTGAGGAAATCTGAGGTCCTGGTGAGAGGTGAACACTCGACAGGGGAACAGATTCGGCTCACAGTGATGGTTTATGAAGCGGCTGATGTTGCCGTAGAAACGCGCATCAACGCAGTACATATCACCCACCTGCAACAGCAGCGACAGAAAATAAATTGAGGTGTATGTAGAGTGATCTCAGACTGAAGAGAATGGGATATGAGATTTATCCAGCAGTGATCAACAATAAAAATGTAAAGAAAAACAATGAAATATATGATTTTTGATAAAATTGGTATGATTTTTTAAAAATAAAAAAACATAATATTGTGAAATATTATTACAATTTAAAAGAACTCTTTTCTGTTTCAATATATCATAAATTGGTAAAGCTGAATATTTAGTAGCCTGTCTCCAGTGTTGCACGATCAGTCAGAAATAATTCTAATATGCTGATTTGGTGCTCAAATAACATTTCTCATCATGGCAGAAACCATGACATGTTTTTTTAGGATTCTTTAATGAACAGAAAGTTTATTTGAAACAGCATGTATTTTAAATAATTAAAAAATAAAGCCCCTTATCAATTTAATGCATCCTTTTGGAATTTAAGTCATTAATATCAATGTCATTTAATAATAAGTAATAATATTATTATATACAATATATCTCCCTATCTATCTATCTATCTATCTATCTATCTATCTATCATATATATATATATATATATATAAAAGAATAGTAAGATTTCTAATGTTTTTTTTAAATAATTCTCTTCTGCTCACCAAGCCTGCATTTATTTGATCCAAAATACAGCAAAAGCAGTAATATTGTG
>JAUZSZ010000137.1:1755002-1765485 GCA_034780575.1 Labeobarbus marequensis
CAGTTGTTTCCCTGGATCTCCCCCTACAGGCCAAAGAGGGAACATTCTCAGTACAGGAAAGAGGAGGGAAGGGCCTTCTGCTCCTTTCCACCATGTTGTAACCACAGTGTTTACTGATACGACGAGCCAGACAGGGAACATTTTCCACGGAATATGGGGTACTGGATTGGGATTTGGCTTGACTGGGGATAGCATACCAACACATTTAGAGTTTATATAAAATTTTTTTTAAAAACTCCATGATGTAATTTTTCTCATGAATAATTTCAGCTAAAATACAGAAGACTAAATCAGCTCACTGTTTTATTAAAGCTGGGTGGGATATAGTTTTATGACCTATTTTGGTGTCTATGGAGAGCACAAATTCAGCATTACTTTTCAACTCTCCACCTATAAACAGGTTTTTCCATTCCACATGCATATGATCAGCTTCTCAGGTATCTGCCAAGAATAAATCAGCCACCCGTGGGATTTTTAAGACCTGACTTCATTAATCTGAGCTGTGGATTCTGAAGTAAACAGTGACTGGGGTTTGTATCATGCCGTTTGGCGGCAGAGATCAAGGTGCAAACAACAAAACCCTTTTGTTGACCTCACCTTCCTAATAGTTTCAACACACATCGCAAGCCATGAACGCAATGTCTTAATGAGGACATATGAAACATGAGAGTGCTAAAAATTATTCACACCTTCATTTCAGTTTAATATCCATTTACATGTGCAACCAAACGTCAGAGCTGAAGGAACCATACGTTGTGTCAGATGCGGCTGTGACTCATGCATGAATGGCAATCAATGAAGACACCAAATTACAAGCCAAGGCAGAGGGCAATGTGACCAATCCATGCAAAAGCAATAAATACGCTAAAAAAGGGCTGAAATCATTTGACAATGCAAAATGTTTACACCATACATTACAAAACAAAGCCAAAATGCATATAGCATGAAACCCGACACAACTTAGTTCCACTGTTTTTAAATTCACATTTGGAGGAATAAAAATGCGGGGAAATAAGAAGATCGGGAAAAAAAAAAAACAACAGGCCTCATTCTTTAGGTCTTGGAGCAAAGACTAAGCACTAAACTGTGTCATCAGTCTTGTCACAGAACCTGTTTCTCATTAAAGCCTCTCTGCAACAGGACGGGTTTAAATAGTTCTCTCAGGAAACATACAAAAAGCATGTTTTCAGATTTACTGTAGTCTAGTCTCCTGCATTGGCAGTCTAGGATCCCTCAACAGGCCCGGGCCTGCAAATTTTTATCTTCCTCAACAATATGTCTATGTTTGGAAATAGCATACTACCAACTACACCACCATTTCTGCAGTACATGGTATGCATACTGCGACAATTAAGCATGAAATGAAATTACTTACAATACTTGGCAAAAAGAAGAAATATAACAGAGCACACAATAAGAAATACTGTACTCTACAATTGACTTGCCATTTTCAACATCGATATTTGATCTGACTGCCAAAAATGTAAACATTTTTCAGACAAATTCAGATTTAAATTGCAACCTAACCATATTTGTTTTTAAAACTGTACTGCACTAGTTTCATTAAAAATGTGTGTGAAATCTGACAATGTAGCCAACTAAAGCATTTAGCCTATAGTAGTATAATGTCTATGGTTTCCAATGCTATTTAAAGTCGGCATGAAGCAGAAGCTGTGATCGTCTTTCTGTGATGTATATCCAAGTGAAATAGCTTCTCGAATGAGAGAAAAAAAAAATGTAGGTGAGAACTTGATTTTGCCCATTTAGGATTGTTTACTTCATTGAACCGTTGCAATATACGTCATTGGAGAACAGATATCGTTATGAAGGCGATTTTTGATTAAAGATGGCACAAGAATTTTAAAAAATAAAGTTGTGCACAAATAAATTGTTTATAATAAAAAGTAAGAATTGAAAATGTAGATTTCACGGTGGCTTTATTAAAGAAAAAACAGCGGATAGAACGTTTTGGGATGCTTGCTAGGTCTCCACTCTTTAAAGGCATTGAAAAAAATTCTCAGGATCCAGAACAATGAAGATGTCAACACAGGCAGAACGAGCAAATACAAACTAAAGAAAGGTCCCGGACATTAAATCGATTGATAAAACTGAACCACCACTTGCTTGCTGCCCAGTATTCAGAAACCACTCCTCTTCCTTTGCTTTATATTTTTCTAAAGATTTGTGCCAACAGAAGCAGCAACCATCTGACCACAGATGCTATTAATCCACAGGATTTTTTTTCAAGACTTCAAACGTTGACTAAGACCTCTGTGAAGGAAGGAAAAGCCACTGTTGAAGGCTTCAAGCTCAAACGGATTTTGACACTGCGTGCTCTTGTTTCAGCTGAGAGGGCCGTTGACTACAGCACTGGCTGAAACCTTAAGAGGGAGACTGGCTGCCATATTTCAGTCATTTCTCAGAGCCTTCCTCTCCTCTGAACGTCTATGGACTGAAAGTGAATGGTGAGATGAGTAAGTGATGACAAAACACAAGGAATCAAGATGACGAGTCTCAAATGATGAACATTAAGAACCAGCAAAATGAAGAACCCAAGCACTTAATCACTGAAGGTGTTCCTCCATTGGTTTCATACCTGCTTTCACAACGATGGCCTCCGTTGAGGGAGAAAGAGCTTCGAGCTGACTGCTCCTCTTTTCTTTTCTCCTCCCGCATGCAAGCATTCAACCGGCTTGTTGATCATGTGACCTAAAGGCTCCCTCTATCGGTCGAGCTAGCTAAAGCTCACACTGAGCATGCTCAGTCAGTTCAAATTTCAATTTTTTTTCTCCTGAGAGCAGGGCAACAACGAATTCAGGCAGCCATTTCATTGCTGGAAAGGTATGGTGAAGCTACAGAAACATGAAGCTCTGCTGTCTACTACAGGAACCAGAAGCAAGACTGTGTTATCCTTAATCTGCTGTCATCTCTCCAGAGGTCTTTATCTCTTTGGAGTCCCTTAGTAGGGCACGGATGTCACAAGAGACACAAGGCCCAGAGAAACCAGTGGCAAAAACATTACTTAGTGTTGGTAGTCAAATCAAAGCGGTCTAAAAACAAGCTGTTTGGTACATTTGTATATTAATCAGATGCAGAAATCAACGTGCTTTTATGGGTTGGTGGTCCAGTATGTAAATGCATAGGCTAATGAAAAACAATGAAGATTGGATGTAGTCTTTACGAATCAGCTTCAGTTTCTCTGTATCCAAAACTGAAATCGCTTATATTATACAAGGGTTGTGTACTGGAGGCCATGAAGGTAAACTGACTCCATCAAAAGAGCATATTTCAAAGATACAGTTTCAACAGTACAATCGGGGTATATTTCAACCAAATATTGAGTAATCATGAGGAAACAGACTAGCTCAAGACAAAACTATTTAAACTGTGGTTGTTTCATTTCATTCTTTCCAATGAAAAAGTAATTTAAATATCCAATGAAAAAAAAAAAAATAGGCTTTAAGTCCATGTTATGAGCTTTTTGCTCTGGGATTTTTAGCAAATATGTGTATTTACAGTCATTTCAGGGAAAACAAATCAACGATTAATAACTCATCCAGCCCTAAACTATTTTTTTTTTTTTCATTTTTTGGAACAATGCAAATGTCTGTCACTTTTTTTTTTTTTTTTACTTTTATATGATAGGACAGTTTTAGCATTCACAGGAAGTGGGAGAGATCGGGGGGTGGGATCGGGAAAGGTATGTTGGCGCACTGCCCACAAGGCTATTGGCGCCAACAAATGTCTGTAACTTTTGGTCAATTTAATGTCTCCTTGGCAAAAATAAAAAGTATTATTTTATTTTAAAAAATCTGAGCCCAACTTTTGAACGGTAGTGTATATACGTGAGTTACTGTATTTCCTCCAAAATTGCCAGGAACCATGTAGATCTTCACAGCCTCATCTTCATGACACAAATCAAGCCTACATCTCCATTTTATCAGGGCAATACAAAGCGGGAGGCCTAATTAGTTCATATAACGTAGCTCTGTAGATTTCACTCTGAAAGAAATCTAGTGCTCTCATACTAACCAGTACTGATATTGATAACAAATGTGGGTATACATAGCTGTTCTATTGCTCTAAATTCTTCCACAGTCCTAATACATTTCTCCAAGACAGATGCAATACAGGGTTATGAATATATTCAGTATGAGAACTATGAATACTCTGCAAAAACTTTTGCAGTAATGGAATAGATCTTAAATATGAAATTCCTTTTGATTTTGTAAGAATCATTTCTCAACACACGTCAAGGCCCCGTCTTGCAACCTTGGCAGGGGCAGAAACATCTCTTGATTTTTATTCTGGCAAAAACTGCACTACTGCCACCACCACAGAACAGAACTTCAACTGAACCCTGCATACTAGGAGTTTCACTCAGCCATTTTGTAGTCACCTCATACTACTGACACAGAGAGTAAAAGAGACCGATTTCCCAGAAGCCATGATTATCATACTGAAGGCCCTCAAGATGTTTCTTTTTGTTTTTTAGAGAGCGACAATGTAGTTTCATATCTTCCAGCTGGGAAACGGCTAACATCTTCTATGCTTTCCTGGTTTTCTATAGCACACTGGAGGAAAACAATGAGAGGGAAGGAGGGAGAGTTACAAACAAAAAGAAAAGAGAGCGACAGTGTGGCTATTCACGACTCGTTTGGATGGCCTATCATTTCTTTGCATTTCTCTTGAATCTACAGCTTTCTATCACCCTATCACAAAAGAAATAGCAATATAAAACATAAACACACAGACGCAGACTTGTGTTTTGAGAATATAAATCCAGATGGCTCCAGGCATGCAAATAAGCTTTTTACAGATGCAGAGGGATCCTAGTATTCACCTGAAAGGAATCTACAACAGGATCAGCCAGCGAAACCAAGCTCATTGCCAGCAAGAGTAGCAGCGGTCTATGTTTTGCACTGCTGATTATAGGCGGCCGATGTCAGCACTCGGGTATCAGGAAAAGCATCAAGGATTGCCTGCATAATCGGCTCGATTTGCTTGGCTGCTCAAGTTTATCCCATTTGCAAGTTCTTCTTTTCTGCCATTGAAGACAAATGCAAAAACATTGTAGTAAACCATCTAATAATGCCAATAACTTTCTTGTTTACAATTTGACAGGAACTTGTGCTGCATTTGAGAGGCTGCAGGTTTTTCTAAGTTGATGACTTGAATGAGTGATGAAATAAATCTATCCTGTAAACAGATTAAGAAAGTTTGTGGTTATTCTTTCAAAATCGTTAAAGTTGAAGAAGAGTCATGGTAGGGCAATTAAATAGGGTTTTGGGGTACAGCTACACCCCAAAAAATCCTTCCAAGGAAAACATTCGGAGGTCAGATTTGGGATGAGCACAGGACCAAGTCTTGCAAAACTGAGATTGCTACAAGTTCCTGTCCAAATTCAAGCAGGCCCGCTCTTCAGATCCTGGAACGTGAGCTTAGTCAGTTCATCACAGATGAATCAAATGAAATCCAAAAGAAGAAGAAAAACTCATTTCCAAGCAGCAAAACAGTGGATTTTTGGAGCACCGAGTCCATTTCTTTCAAAAAACCTACAGCAAACCAGTTGGGAGCAGCTATCTGGAAATACTTGTTCCTTTGACCACAAAAGCAAAAATGGAGGTGGAAATAATCCTACTTCATCAGAGGTCAAACCCTCCAGCAACATGGCTGTACCTGCCTTAAGCAGTGGTCTTCATTCATGGGGGAGGAGGAAACAAATTTACACACTCCAAACGACTAGCTATCTTCCCACACATGCACTGTCCCTGAGCACAGGTCACATGACCAGCTCTCTCTGTAAAAAGCTCTGACATGGCCCATACTGAGCATGCTCAGATGGAGCTCTACTGTTCTTCACGAAGAAGGAAGAGCAGAAAAAAACAACACTGCAGCCATTTCATGGAACGGGCTCTAGCTACAATCAATGGGCTCTTTGGTGTGTTTAACGCTGTTACTGTTGCTCAATCTAATACCCTTTCTAACTAGAATGAGAAGCAATACATTACAGCACATTTTTGAATGTGCATATTTATCAATGTTTCATTGGGTTTTGAAGTGTCAAACCTGTGCATTTACACATAATAAAAGTATTAAGCATCAAACCTTGTTTCCTGCAATAAAACAAAAGGGCAATTTCAAGCCATGTGGTTTGGATTTAAGCAAAACACATCCTTGATACAAACTGAAACAATTTTTTAAAAATGCAAAAGGAAACTGTTTGAATCATTTGTCTCTTAAAATTGGTTTCACGCATCTAACATTTTTATCCAGCTGCTTTGAAATTTGAATGTCAACAGGACTTGTAAATTAGAGATCATTAAAATGCACACTATCTGGAAATGATTATGATCAACTGTATATGAAAACTACTCAAAATAATCAGTTAGACTAGATATGTTTTCCAGCAGGGAAACTGCGGCTGAGACCATTGTCTAATGTAGTTCCTTTTGATTTCCCCAAAGCAAGTGACTTGAGTAGATCTACAAAATAAAACATGAAGTCTTAACTATAAGCAAACCATAAAACAACAAAATAAATAATTGATCATTTTTTGAGGCCTGAAATCATTAACCAAAAAAAAAGAGCTCCTCTCTGACAATACACTTTGTGCAGTGTCTATTTCTTGCACACAATGTGGATAATCTACATTCACGACCAACAAAATAAAGCTAGAGTAGTACGGCCCTATGATTTCTGCAATATTGGAAATGTGGACAGAATCATGGAATCCAGTTATTAAAATGGAATTTACTTTATAACATGGAATGTCGTGGAATTTGGCAAAATTTGGATGAATAAATCAAAAGTAGTGCTGTAGACCGAGTGTGTGAATATTAGGGGGTAGGGCTTGGCGATATGACCCAAAATCAAAACCTCGATTAATTGAACACTTACCTCGATTACGATTATTGAATGACTATTTTATTTTTTTTGCCCTCATAGTTCATTACAGGTTTGTACCGTAAATACACTCAACTAAAGGTGGGATTTTTTTTGAGTACATTTCTTTTCTTTGTGACTTTAAAATAATCGAAGGAAACAAACTATTTATAGTTATTTGCTTCAATATTTCGAACAATAAATTCAAAGCTTGCTTGAAATGAAGACGTCTTAAGTAAAATTCACATTTCAGTTTTATTGTAAAAGCAAGTTTCTTAAAAAAATTGAAAATAGCTTTTATATTTTGCAATCAAAATAAATGAATATTGCCATGTCAAAAGTAGAAAATAACCAGCATCCCTTGCAAACAAAATATAGTTTAAAAAATAGTTGTCATGTGAAAAGTAGAAAATAATAACTTGCATTTCCTGTAAACAAATGTTTTAAATAATTAATGTAAATAAAAAACTGCTGATTAAGAGAAAAAGCAGGGCACCATCTCAGTGATCTTGTCCTGTCACACTAGATGCGCAAGTATTTATTCTAGGTTCTTAATACACAGAACACGTCTTTGTGTCTAAAACCTCAAGACGCGGTGGAATGTTTTTTTAAAAAGTGCAGCGCAGAATGCCTGCTCCGTATGAGAAGTGATAAGGCCAAGAAATTATTTGATATGTTTAGTAAGTATGATTTTGTTTAATCCCCTATATTGTTTATGGATGCATGATTGTATTTTATTTTAATTTATTTATTTCACTTTATTTTATGTTATTTTTGATTAATTTCTTGTATGGCGGTTTGTTTTTCTGTTATAATATGAGTAACATGAATATCTCAGTCTGTAAGAACTTACAGGTGTGTTTATGTTAGCCTATTTTGTTCTGTAAAGATGTTGTTGAAATGCAAAAAAAGAAAAAAAGAATGCCTACTCCGTCATGTTGCCGCCAAATACAAAAGCTACCATACCAACCAAAGCTCACAACGCTTGCCCCACCTCCGGGGTCTTCTGATTGTTCCACTGTATTAGAACTTACATTGATGAGCAGCTCTGCGTGTAAAAGTTTCAATTTTAATGCGGCACTCATGTGTGAGACACTGCAAAAGATGCGAGCGCAATAGTCATATAGCACCAACTATACACGCGGTAGTATGTTTTTTAAGGGGAAATTATTAATAGTATTAAAAAAAAACGGAATATCCGACATGGAAAAATTACGTCAGTTAGAGGTTCTGAATTTCAGTATAAATTTCTTTTCGATTAATTGTCCAACCCTATTAGGGGGCGCTTAACACTGTTTTCAACTAAAAATGAAATTTTTTATGCGTTTTGTTTTCTTATACGACAAAGACATTTTGGGGCCTAAAAACAAAAGCTTTTGAAAACGGGATTCAAAGTGTACGTTTTTGAATTCGATACCTTGCGTATTACGTATTGCGCATGCGTATTACGTGATCAGTCTATAGGCATGCGCAATTTCTTTACAAAATGACATCGTCATCTGCTGGCCTGCCATGCATAATACAACGTTTTAGTTGAATTCGTATGAAAGGAGATTGTTTTGTACGTGAAACTTTTCAAAAGCGCAAATGAATTCTATTTAGCCAAAAGCATGAAAGTATGAAATGTAGTATGAAAAACCATCTCATTAAAACCAAAGACATACATTGTTTGGTTGCTAATTTGGAAGGACAGCCCGATCTAACTATTGTGTGTATTTTGCATTTTGTTGCAATAAATGGTTGCCTAAGGCCACAGTTCCACTAGCCAATTTTTAAGCAGATTCTCAGTTGCAAGTTTCAAACCACCAAAATAAAAGCTTGGTTTACCTTGAAGAAATTATGACAAAAGTATATTACTATCATACAGTAGCATATGCTTCTCAAAATAATAATAATAACACAGTTCATTAAAATATCACACAATTTTGCATCCATGTTTTAATACAACTCTCTGTAGCGCAGCACTTTTTTGGCAAAAAATTAATTCATTAATTAATTAATGGAACTGTTTAAATTTCATTTGATCTCATTTAAAGGGATAGTTCACCCAAAAATGAAAATTAATTATTATTACATTTAGAGGAGAGCATGCGCATGCGTTCTGATACTTTATAAAATGACGCCCTAGGGTGACGTGGAGGAGAAAAATTGTTGAATAAAGTTATTTTAGTTTTCTTTTCACACAAAAAGAATTCTCGTAGCTTCATAAAATTACGGTTGAACCACTGATGTCACATGGACTATTTTAATGATGCCCTTATATGTTTCAGTGCCTTGATCGTTGTAGGAACCTTGCTGTCTATGGAGGGTCAGAAAGCTTTCGGATTTCATCAGAAATATCTTAATTTGCGTTACGAAGATGAACGAAGGTCTTACAGGTTTGGAACGACACAAGGGTGAGTAATCAATGATATAGTCTAATTTTCATTTTTGGGTGAACTATCCCTTTAAAAAGGTGACATATCATGAAATGCTACTTTTTCCCTGTTAAAGTGCTATAATCAGATCCTCGGTGCATCTACCAACCCAGAAAACGTGAAAAAGAACAACCCAATCATTTTTTTTAGTAAGCCTTTCTCTGCAAGCTTGTGAAAAAATTAGCCGCTCAGATTTTGCTCCCTCTGTTATGTAGAAAGTGGATTTTATTATAATATTACCACCCACGGCACCGCCATTGTGTTTTCGCAAGCAACAACAGTGTACCAGTTCTAACGCCATGGCGAATGTTTGAGCAAAGCATGCAAACTGTTCTGTCTTTGGCTGCACTGAAGAGCACAGAACACTATTTAGAGTCCCAGACTCAGAGGAGACAAGAGAGCAGTGGATTTACTGATTTATTTACTGTATATTATGCTGCTGCCATGCCATTTCTTTCCCAGCTGTTTACCTTCACAAACATTTGTAATTCAAGTGTGTTAACAAACTTGTGTGTATTTGACAGTTAAAGAGCAATAAGACGTGTGCTTCAGATGTGTGCGCTCAGAAAACCGTATATCAGAAGTTTAAACTAATATGGTTTAAAAAGCATGATTTCAGCATGACAGACATGATAATCAAAACAAAACATATTATTTCATTTCAAAATGAAATAATAAATGATCTGTGTGGAATTTTGATCTGAAACTTCACAGACACGTTCTGGGGACACCTGAGATTTATATTACATATTGTAAAAAGGGGCATAATAGGTCTCCTTTAAATCTAATTTTGTGTAAAAATGGTAGTATTTATCAATGAGTTATAAACCAAGGCTAGTATTTCTTTTGTTCATACCTTATTTACCCCTAAAAGGTGCATATTAGCACCTTAAGGATGCAGGTCATGACTCTAAATTACTAATCTGCAGCTTTTCAAGGTGAAACAAGTCCTTTTAAGGGAACTGCTCCAGTAACAAGATGTAATACCCTTCCAGGTACAATTTGTGCACATTTTTTTTTCTGACTGTGTAGGTTGAGTTGAATGCTTTGCATTTTAAGGATGTAGTGGATTACACAGGGTGTTCTGGTAATATATTGCATATTTCTGGCAAATGTAGCAAATCATTCGTGCATATTATAAATCAGAGTACAATGCACGGTAAACTTACTGCAGAAACAGA
>JAUZSZ010000137.1:1792778-1804565 GCA_034780575.1 Labeobarbus marequensis
GTGAACTAACAAGCACTCTGACAGGAAAAGACCTGCCGGGACACATATGCCAAAGGCTCACACTTCACCTCATGGCAGAACATGATGACTCTGTGTGACCGGAACACAGAGGTGAGAGACGAGAGGAAGAAGGCGAGAGGAACTTCTTGCAGTTTTGGCAAATTCGTGCAATCTGAAAACACCTAACACTCTTTTCTAATCAGGCGTGATGCAATAAAACTTTTGTGTAAATCTTTATTTTGGTTTTACTAGCCAGCTGCTAGAGAGAGAGAACGTTTGGTTTATATGGAGTGCAACAGTCAGTTTTTTAAGTAAAAATTCCATTCATTTTCTGAATTGGGGAACTGATTTTTAATGATAACTTATAAACCATTAAAGACAGACCTCCTGTGAGCTACCAGAATGTTAATCGCTGTTATATATTTTTTTATTAAAGCCATCAACACATCATTTCTACATATTCTTGAAATAATTGCATTTAACATCGGAATTCCTGGTGAAAAACTACAGTATCCATGATTCTGCTAATAAATCTCCAACAATCAGAATAATGGCAAACAAATCACGCCAAAAGAACCCATCCACTCACATGAAGCACGGTGAAAACATAGAATTAACATCTTTAAATCAATATTTTTGTATATTGTCATTTGCAGTGCTTCTTATGATTGTAGTTTTTGACTCAATAAAGTTATTAACCCTCTCCAGGCACTGTTGCATATATGCAACTCACCCACCCCTCCCTTATAATAAGGTAGGGGTGGGTGTTGCATATATGCAACAGTGCCTGGAGAGGGTTAAGAACAGCGTCTATTACCTTTGCTTTTTGGCTGATTTTCAAGTATTTTTTTGCTTCATATCAAGGTTTGTAATGCTTGTTGGTTTGGTTTATGGATTATAAGACATCTTTAAAAAGTCCCTATTGGAAAAATATTTCCAGAACCAAGGCTGCTGAAAAAGTGGGCGGGGCTATTGTGGTGTTCTGGGTAGTTCAGCCCACTATAAAATCTTATTGGTCCAAAACATCAAGTAACTTTTCATTGGCTGTGACCATGTCATGTTCATGCTCAGTGTAGACAGAACACTTGGTAAAGATGTAATAGTTAAACAAAATAGCTAAAGAGTAGTTGAAGAATAATTTCAGGGGAAAAACAAGAAATCATCAGACATTATTTTTTAGCAAAAATAACCTGTTTCTACATAGTGTCTTAAATAAACAGACAATCCCACCCTTACTTACAGTACATGATTTGCAGAGAGCCACCTCAAAATGTTTTCATTGGCTAATGCACAGACTTTTTTGTTGTTGTTGAGCGTTGACAGAGCATAGGGCTGTCACAAGTTGTTTTTCTCAATCTATTTCACTGATATCCCTCAGGTAGTCCTGACTAAAAATTGCTTTAAACTAGATCTTAGGGCTTCATTTGGCAACAGGAAATGTATCCTCTTAAATATACAGACATTTCCTACCATACACAGACAACACACTTTCAGACAGACAGGAATAAACCAGAAAGACACGTACTCAGAACAGGAAACTCTTCAGACACAAACAGTTAGTCAAGTAAAATGAATTTGAGAAGTAAACAATAAAGTCCTTCAAAGTGAGCAAGGTTTTTTATTGCAGAGTGGAGCCATTAAAATCCATTTATATTAGGATATTTTGACTAATAATATTAAGAATGATTGAATTTCTGAACTGAAGGAAAGCTTAAAGTTAATGAGATGGTGAATGGAAGTTGGCCTCCTTACCTTTATCGGCCACAGACAGCGTGCTGCTCAAGTACTTCTCCTCAAGCATCCATGATGCATCATTCAGCTTGGACGAGATGCCACATGACCCCACACAATTGACTTTAATGGCTGTATAAGGACAAAAAGACACAATTCATCATTTTTAGTTTCAAAGTTCAAAGTCATATCATTCAGAAAGTAAAAAAACAAAACTTAATCAAAACATTTAACACTTACAGATGTCAAACTCTATATATTTTGTAATATAATAACAAAATTAAACATTACATAATATTTTAATATTGAATGTATTAGTTTTATATTATATAGTATCCATTTAATTTAGATATTTATTTTATGTGACCTGTTAAAGTATTCTATATATTGTCCTATAGTATTCCTGTCAAAAATAAAAAACAAATAAATAATAAATAAAAAGAATTTAAAAATTATTGCTGTTAAGGAAGTATTATTTATGAAAGAAAAACATAAAAATCTATTCATATCTGACACACCTTGCCATTGCCATGCTGGCGAACCTTCCTCCACACCTTCATAAACTAGAATACTTTTAAACACTCCACCATTCAAGAAATGAAGCTGGGACAGGTCTGATAAGTCTAATCGCTTTGGATTTTCCACAGTAAACAGATCTGATGTCAGGTTCTAAATGGCTAGAGCAACATAGCAAATGTTGAATAGGAATGTCGATTGTTTTCCTTTCATCGAACAACCTGTCTGATTTCTACCGATCCACACAACAGACATTCCGTACGAATTAAACATTCACCCAGATGGAAAAGCGCCTTTGTCTGGAGCGTCGAGGAGAAACAGCCGTCCTTATTTGCATCATAATTGTTTGATGCTAAGCTCTCCACGCAGGCTTTATCAGAGTGTACCCAGAAACATAAAGACACCTGAATGTACAAAACCCAACCAGACAGACCAACGTCAGACCCTTCAAAGATCAAAATTTAGGTTGAAATCAGATCTAAAGGTCAAGGTCACAAGATATAGACAAAGAAATTTGCTTGTGTATGGCTAAGGAATTGATGCTTTTGCCATTATTGTGCCACTAATAGGCTGTAGAGATGAACGTTTGATGCTTAGACAAACATATACACCTTACATGACCCCGTCAGGCAGTTCACAAATATACAGTGTGCACAAATCTGAATTTGAGTGAAAAGAGACAAACTGACTCAGCCATGTGACCACATGCTGATCTGATTATGTAATGGGCCAGTGGTTGGTAAAGCCCAAGAAATCTCAATTGGACTGACTCAAAACAGCAGGGCAGAGCATTACAGCTTCACTCTCACATATACATTAGCTCAGGAAACAACCATCTCAAAACATTTAAACAACCCTCACGGTTTTCTGCAAGCATGCAGTCTTGGTGCATCAAATTTCGTATTCACATTCAAAAAGCAATAAAGCGGTACTGTAGAAAAAGACAGAGTGTGATTAACAGAGATAAAGCAGAATGTGAGAGACAGAAAAGATAACAAAAAGAACAGTTACAGGTACATTTAGGTAGGAGGTACATTCAAAATTGGATTGGCCAAATATTTCCATAAGCCTTTGAATGAGTACAAGAAAAGGCATCAGTATTCTCATTTGTTCTCCCGAAAGACAAAGACCACTAATTTTAAATGCATATATATGCTGAAAGCTAGTTTTGGTTATATGTTTATAAGTATATTAGGATACAGTTTACCACATGGACTACAAACTACAAAAATCCTATTTTGTTTTCATGGGATCAAACACATGCATGCAGCATATAATCAATGACCTGGCAGCAATTTTATCACATACCAAACTTAGCAAAACAAATGTATTGTACCATTTAAAAATTGCAGTAATGGGATCCTTTGTCCTGGCGCAAGCTTACGTTTTAGTAAGCAAGTCAAACTCCAAACAGACAGATAAACTGCTCAGTGGCCACAGCAGACCCATCATGAATGAAACCATGCATCATTTTCACAGAGAAAATCTGTCAGTTTGCATTTTCAGACAGAGCTAGAAGGGGGGTTCGAATCAGGGCAGGCATAACACACGGCTGGGGAATGTTAAAGCCTGTTTGTGTGTGGCCGGCACACAGTCTAAATCAGCACCAGTTCACCACACAGACACAAAACACTGGTGGCAGATGGCAGCATATCACTGGACCGGGCAGGTGCCCTCCCTGGCACACTGGCATGAAAGCCCTTCCATCTCTAGCACAAATAAAACAACTAAATCCAATGGAGAGACGGTCCTCCGAGTATCAGACGACTCATGAACGAATAAATAGGCATTAAAGCACCAGTGCCATCTGCTGTGTACCATCTGGGCACTTCTGCTTGCATAAGGAAACTTTATGCTGACTATATTCTACCCCTATATACTAAAAAAAGCAGTAATGAAAATGAAAACAGTACATTGTGTTAAAATTATTTTGCTTTAGCTACAGGACTTTCCATGACTTTTTTGTGACCTTTCCAGTCCCGTGTAAAATATAATATTAATATTAATTTATACTGATTCACTAATGACTCATTCAGACAGAGTTGAGAACCAGCTTGATTTATTGAAAAGAACAAAAGAAACTCAGCTGCAGCTTTCGAAAGAATTTGAAAGAATGATTCATTCCCAAATTTTGCTATAGTAAGTTTTACTCAATTTCTAGCCGATTTTTTTTCTTTTAACTAAAGAAATGTCTTTCAATTTTTTTTCAGACCTAGAAAATATTATGTAAAGTTTTTACAAGTATTTTTCAGATTATGACCATGGAAATATATAGCTAACATGCTTACAAAGAAAGAACATATTAAGTATAAAATATAGGAAAATATGAAATATGAAACGTAAGTATTTCATTGCAAAAAAAAATGTTTTGTTGTCTTTTTTAACAACTGGGCAGCTGCAGTAAACCCTTGTAAAACAGACTGATTCACACCATGACAAGTGCTACTGTATCAGCCATGACTGAAACACTCAACTATTACAGGAAATAACACAACCAAAGAGAGGATGTAGAGACAGCTTTACTTCTGTTTGTCAGTGTATAAGTAAAAGGTCACGTTGACACTGAATGCGGCTATTAAAATGAAAATAGTTCTTGCACAACATGGCGAGGCCTGCTGGATTCATTGTAGCTTCACACAAGAGCAAGATGGAAATGAAGCTTTCATGAAATGGAAATACGCCTCACAGCCGCAGAGTGATTATAAAGTGAGATTGTAGCATGTGAGTGGTTTATGGTGCTCCTCTTACAACATCTCTGTCATGTATTCTGTCTTTCATTAGAAGCAATGATCATCTCACAAGATTTCACATGATCTTATTTTAGAAGACAAATTATGCCAAATCAACATCTGTTTTTTGGTCCTTAGAGGAACACAAGTAATAATTCTGAAGTATTCTAAAATCTGAATGGTCACTGGTGCTTTCAAGGTTCATATGGAATGAAAACGCACTATGATTTATGCTGTATATTATAAGAAGTCATAGCTTTGAGTAAGAAACCAAGTCAAATTTAATCCTTTATTCACTGAAAAAGTGTTCCATACTTGAGACTATATGAAAGAATCATTCTTTTGAATCAGATCTTTTTAATGAATCAATTGATCTGAATCAAGAAGCGAATATTGACTCAAATTCCAGTTATTTTTCACAGCCAAATATGACTTCTGAAGACTTGTAATATAGAGCTTGAGTCATATGGACCGCTTTTATGATATTCTTATGATGCTTTTACATTGCTTTAAAGCTTAAAAGTCTTCAGTTCATTGCATCTGACATTCCATTATACAAAATCCTTTTTTCGTTTTATAGAGGAAAGAAAGTCAACATCAGGGTGAGTAAATGATGAAACAAAATTAATTTCTGGATGAAATATTCCTTACAAGCTGAACACTGTGTGCTGGGATCTGACTCAGAGTCTACGGGGGGACACGCTGGAGTTGGTCCAGGCCTCTTGGCAGCTTATATGGTTCAGCGCATATGTCAGAGAAACACCGCAGTGGGCGTCCAGAGCGTCTCCTGTGTTTATCACAACCATTCCACATGGGAAGACAGCATGGGCTGAACCTGCTTCCTAACACATGCAGCGTAAGCAACACTTTTGCCAGTTATCAGACGCCTGTGAGAAACCACGCACCCATCTATTATCAATAAGTTTATATCTAAGAGCACTCTAAAAAAATGCTGGGTTAAATATGGACGAACCCAGCGATTGAGTTGTTTAGATCCAGCGGTTGGGTTACTGCCCAGAAGGTTGAGTTAAACATTTAACCCAACTGTTGGTTGAAAACAACCCAGCATGTGTTCTGTCCAATATTTTGCCAGCACTGGGTTGTATTTAACCCGGCATTTTTTTAGAGTGAATACTACATACAACAACCTATTCAAATACTCTTCCAACGGTATATTCAAACACACAAACCTAACTGCTAACAAAAAAAGAATTTAAAAAATTCTCCTAAAAACCACAGATCTACAAGAAAAGTTCATTATCTGTTTGAAATATGATTCTGTCCAGTACCACCCATGTCCTTTGAGAATGTCCCTTCCCTAGGACAGGAATTTATGGGTGACATTACACAATTAAGAGTTTCAGGTATGCTCATTTAAGAAACACATAAAAGCTTATAAAACTGTTCGTCTAAAATTACAAGATAACAAGGCTGTTTAACTGGCTTCCTTATTTTAACTTAAAACACATACACTTTAAACATGCATTAAAATAATAACATTTTTACCAGAATACATAATTAGATTTTTACATTTCTAAATAAATTCTAAAAACCTTTTATTAATTTATTTTTATTTATTTATTTAGAAATGTAAAAATTGTATTAAAAACAATAAATCTATCTATCTATCTATCTATCTGGCTGTCTATTTGTTTTTATTTACCTGTTTTTGTTTTTTATTTAGAAATGTAAACATTTTATTGGGCATTCTGTACATAAAATATTTTATTATTTATTTATTTATTTATTTTATTCATAAATGTAAACATTTTGCTGGGCATTCAACAAAACAAAATAAAGGCCTTGTTAACTTATTAATTAGCTTTGTATCCAATCAGTGATGAATTCTGAAACTCGTCAGAAAGAATTTGACCTTGTGACACTGGAGAAATGCAACAGTGAGTCAGCACAGTGAAGGTCCGCCTGCACTGGCATAGAAATGGACAGCTGGGTTTGGGGAGAGACTGATATTTCCTTGTTTACTGTTTACAGTTCAGCTGGAGAGGAGACACACAAAAGAGCTACAGTGTGTTTGTCTACAGTCAGGTTTTTCTTTCGACAATGCACACAGAAGAAGTCCTTGATCCCTAGGCCAAAACACAAAGAAGGACTGTATCACAGCAAGCACAGGGTCGATTTCAATTGGTCAAGAGTGTGATTAATGAGATTAATCGAATGCAATGAATTGACTAAAAGAAGGAGGTTCCATTAAACATGCTTAATTCAAAAAGAAGAAAGCATCATGTGACTATGACGTTCAGCAGAAGATACAATATAGCCCTTCAAATGTCTGTTTGAGATCAGACTTGATAATTATAGGGTTTCAGCAGCTGGAAGCAATGAACTGGTTTATTTCACCCACTGACACATTAACTACATCACCACACAGCACACAACGGATGACATTATGTGTCTCACAATGACACAAAGTTTCACCGCAGATTGGTGAAACTTTATGACTTTCGCCCATCCAAATCATGACAGAAGTGTAACACTAGACATCATTAAAGGAGAAGAATGTAGAGACAAAATCTTCAAGAAAATCACAATGGTTTTGAACAACATCAGGATGAATAAATGATGACAGTTATTTCCTTTTTGGACGAACTACCCCTTTGAGTAACGTTAAATAATTTGCCAATAGAACTGAATGCTGAGGCTGAACTCTAACACTACATTTCATCATGAGCATGGCATCATCGACTGAGGAGTTCCATCATCCTTGATGCTCGAGGGTAACTCAACTCCCATGTCCTCATTAAAACTTCAAGAGCAATTAGACGCTCTTGCTTTCCCTCTCCAGTCTAACCTCGCTCCTGACCCTGTCACGACTCCCTTTATGAGCTTATTACAGCATTTAATCCACTGGCACCACAGATCACAAAGCTCAATTCAACTATAATTCATCTGCCATTCACATCATTGGTCACACCTTCAGCTGCATGGTAAAGGATGAAAATGAGAGCAGTATGGTTTGCAGGTTTATATATGGGAGATATAAAGAGACTTGACCAAAACAAGAAACCCACAGCATTACTTGATGGGAGTAATATGTAAATATTTGCAATTATTAATGTTTTTTCCATTTATATTTAAACTTAAATATGCTTTTAAAGGAATGTGTGTGCGTGTGTGTGTGTGTGTGTGTGTGTGTGTGTGTGTGTGTGCGCGTCATGTTTAATACATACAGCAGTGTTGTTTTAGTGTGATTGATAAGAATTTTTGTTAATGTTTTGAATTAATTTTATTTCAAAATTTTCTGTTTTTATTTCATTTTTAGTTGAACTTTTAGTCATTTTGTTATTTGTTTGCTCTGTCATTTTCATTTTTAATGAGCTGCAGCCATAATCATAATGTTGCCTCGCAAACTAGAAGAAATAAAAAAATGTAATATAATATTTTCATATTTTATTTAATTTAATGTTTATAAGTAATGAAAATGGTATTTAGTTTTAGTTTTAGTTAACATCACTAAAGCTGATGACTGTAGTCATAAAGATAATCTAAAGGTTTGTAAAATATGAGTAAAGAAGAATAAAGATACATCATACTAGGACGAGTTAATGCATTTGTTTCCAAATTGAATCAGTAAATTTTTTCAAGTAGAATAACTGACCACATCTTATAACAATTCTCATAAAAAAAATCCATAAAAAAATAAATACATGGAATATCAATTATTGACAATTCAAATGATTTAATTTGACATTACTGACTTGTTAATCATTACTGTTTTTAAATGTGACGGATAAAATTAAATGGAATTTATTTAACAGCACACATTATCAAACCCATAAAATAAGAATCTACCTATCCATCTATCATGTTTATGTATAAGGAGATTATCCAAACCGCATTACGCAACATGCTCTGGTCATTCAGTCCTTGTTCTACTCACACAGTACCTCATCTCACTGACCCCAAACATTCCCACCAACTACAGCACAAGCCCATCCTGTCCCATGATCCTCTGCTACATGTCATGCATCTCCCTGAGCTTTAGTAACCTCACCTAAACAAAAGCCATCTCTCAGCCGGCACAGCAAAATCAGTGAACTGGCGTCCACAGAAAAAGACTTTAAATTTCATTAGATTATTAATTTACGTTCAATGATGCATCACCACATGTCGAATGAAGCTATAAAGCACAGAAAGGGAAAGATAAACACTCAAGCTAGCTGTAATCCTGATTTTTATGACTTGGTTCGGTCAAATCAGAGCAGTGTGGGCCACGTGAATCCACTTCAGTATGAAAGAGGAAGGTTGGCCAGACACTTGAAGATTTCTCCTTCGCTGTTAGTCTAAAGGCACTTTAACATTACAGCTTTTGGTGTTGACCATGACAAATGAGTCCATTTGGTTCAGGCCTAATTATTGAGTGTGAAAATAGTCTAAGTGCACCATTTAGGCTTTGATTCCTCAAAGATATTTAGTTGAGCATCTAGTCCATGAGCCCTAAGTTTCTGCCAAGCTTCAGAATATTTTTTTCACAAACCATTTGGCCAGACAACACCAGTTCTCAGACTGAAAAGACATCGCAGAATGATGCATTAGCGGTGCCTGTCAATGAGATAACAAGAAAACGAATTTGTTGTTTACCACATACATGAAAATTTTACATAAACATGAGAATTTATGAGCAAGCTCTAAATCATAGAGAGCCGGTCACGCATTCAGAGGGAGATTTACTCCAGGGACGGTAACAACACACCTGCTTTGATAGGGAACAGGCAGATTAGTGCAAGCAAACTAAGAGTTTCAACTGAGGCAGGTCACCTTGCTTTCTCCCTATATTTATGGACGCTATCGCTTAGTAAAAACCAGGATCTCACTAAAAAGCATGGAAATAGAAGCTGTAAGTGGATTAATTTATATTTCAATAAAGAGACAGAAATAATTTATCAGGCTTTTGTTTACTCGTTGTATAGGATCCTGTCATGAGGATTACAGTAAAAGCTTGTGCTGACTATTCTATATCATAACAACTCAAAATACTATTGGAAGAGAGCTGCATCCATAATTTTATGGTTATGCTACAGGTCATGCTACACAGAACAAGAACATTTACTAGACTACATGTAATATGTAGGTTATATAATTTTAAAAAATATACTTTTGTATATTTTACATGTATAGTACACACACACACACATATCCTTTTAAAACTATTAAATATAAATATACATAATGTTAACAATATATTTAAAATGTTATTTTAATTTATATATACTTCGTAAAATAAATAAAATTAATATTTCAATATACATGAAATATTGAACTGTTACAATGCAACAACTATGATGCAAAGCAGTGGCAAACTCATCTCTTACAAGTACTGTGGCAGTATGATAAAACCATAATACCAAACTTTGAAATACTTGCTGTTGTACAGAATGATTACCATATCCTTATACAGTATAATTGCATTTACACGGTTTCTTAATCAGAAAAAGCAGGGAGATTTTCATTTGGAGGGTAAATTCTGCATAGAAACAGTTCTTACATCATTTACTGTAAAATTTGTCTAGCTCACGATTGCCTGTTCAAGTGGACTTACAAAGAGAGAAAGTACAGTCCTTCCTTTGAAGGATGATGAGCTTCTAATGAGCTACAATGAATGAACAGAGAAAAAAGGCCTATAGTGTGCTTATTTCTGTAACATGCATTGAAAAATCAACCATCACTGTCAGTGATATTTTTGGTGTATTATGTAGTCATGTATTTTATGTTGTCCAATGGAAAATGGGTTTTCAGGAGAAAAACAGAATTTCAAATATATTTATCTTGTGTTTGGCCTGAAGTGCCCTTTTTTAACAGACTGAAAAAGCCTTGTAACAAAGGCATATTGAAGCAGTCAATATATAATGAAAATCATGAGTGTTCTTCTGCACCCAGAGGAGGAGAAAAGAGCCTTTCTGGGTGGTGTGATGGAAGAGCTGTAATTAAATTCTGTATAATTAAATAAAAATGACACAGACAAATCGGCCCCTCTCTTTACTTTATAATATCCTCAGGGCTGGGGGGACAGGTAGCATAACTACCTGATTTAATTAATGATAGTGTTTTAGAGCACATGGTAAGTTGAGATGGTTCAGATAAGCTGGAACAATGTCACCCAGATGTTTAGACCTTGTCGAGAAGACGTGTGTTATTATGTTTCTACATTTTCTATTTTTACACTGTCTAATATTGGATTTTTAAAGGGCTAGTTCCCCCCAAAATGAAAATTGTCATCATTTACTCACCCTCCACTTGTTCCAAACCTGTACAAGTTTCATTCTTCTGTTGAAGCCAAAATAAGATATTTGAAGGATGCTGCTAACCAAACAGTTGCTGGTAGCCACTGACTTCCATACTATGGAAATGAATAGCTACTGTCAATCTTTGGCTACCAACATTCTTCAATGATAACAGAATTTTCATTTTTGGGTGAACTATCCATTCAATTGTTAATGCTCATTTCCCCCATTTTTACGTTTAGATTTTTTCATCTTCCATCATCTAACATGCACTTAAAGATTGTCTTTAAAAACATTAATAATTTATTATCTTTTTTTCTTACTGTGTACGTTACAATATTATGCCTAAATTATCTTGTACCAATTATAATGATTGATTTCAGTACTTTATTTTTGATTAATTTACACAAAATAGTATACAATTTCTATAGCATCATTTATTCGCTAAAAAATAATATCAGATAATATCAGCCAGAATTTTAAAGTGCCCCTATAGAGTGGTGGAACTATGATGTAACTTTGTAGGCGAAAACCCGGAAGCGAGTTAGCATTTTAGCACTTCCGGTTCCATC
>JAUZSZ010000137.1:2276752-2289221 GCA_034780575.1 Labeobarbus marequensis
GTTCTACAATATACAAATATATTGTGGAAACTTAAATTCCTGTAGAGCTGCTTTGCAACGATCTGTATCGTAAAAAGTGCTATACAAATACACTTGAATTGAATTGAATTGAATTGAATCATTGGTAGGAATTTTGCACTATAATAGTATAAGTTATTATTTATTTTATTATTTAATAATATTGCACTTATAAATTTGATTGATGTGAGGACAGAGAAATATAAAAATGACTATCCATTCAGTTGTTTTATCTTAGGTAAAGAAAACACCTCTCAGAAGTATGTCTGGGTATCTGAGTTAAGGACTTGGTCTGGAGCTCAGAGCTACTGCAGAGAGAAATACACAGACCTGGCCAGTGTGAGGAATGAGACAGAGCGTCAACAGATACTGGATATTACACGTTATTATTATGGTTATGATTATTATTTTGATTATGGGGTATTTTAATTATGATCAGACCAACTCTTCTTTCACTTATTGGCTGCCATGGACTCAAGGTGTTGCTGCACAACCAGATAATGGTGCAAATGTCCCAGGACTGTATGGAGTTCAACATAGCACAGCTGTGTCTTTACAATATTTTGGGCAATGGACAGATGAGAGCTGCTTTGACAGATTAGCTTTCTTCTGTTACAGTGGTGAGCAAATATACCTTCTGTAATTAAATAAATTAAAATGTTAATTCAATTTAATTTAATTAATAAGGTCAATAACCTTTTATACTCTGACTTTCGTTGGCTTTCTGTTGAACATGATGATCATCATACTGACCCACCATTTCAGATGAGTATGGTAGGTTTGTGTAGGTTTCTGTCCAATATTATTATCTTAATGCATATATGCACAAAATTATTTACCTGTTTTGTTTTGTTTTTACTGATCAGTGATGGGACTAAGAGTGAGAATTACAAGTGTGGAATATTTATCAAAGTCCCAGATTGAAGAGCTGGTGATTATAAAGGTAATAATAAAAATCACAATGTGAAACAATTATAAAGGTTTCTAGTAATTAATGAATACCATTCAAAAATATCTCACAAACACACAAAAAAAAATAACGTTTTTAATAAAATAACATCACAATGCATTTGAGGAACTATCGTAAAACCAGTCCATGAGAGACAAAGAAAGCATTCCAGCACAGAAACAGAATGGTTTTAGGCTTCATGTTTGTTTGTTTTTTCAAACAATCACAGTAATTCACTGTTTGAGAGTTTTGCAATACTATAATACATCTGATCTTATGATCTGACCATAAGTCACAGATTTTTTACAAATACAGGTCTTTTTTATAGTGATTATTTTATCTATTATATTTCTGTTTAGAACTTCTGAGCTATAATGCTTAGTTCTGGAATTTTAAAAGATTTGCAGTGATTTGTTGCATATAATCTAATAAAGAATGTTTAAAATAAATTTTAGTTTTTCTAATTATTGTACAGTATGTTTCTACTGTATGTTTCTTGTCTGCTTGTTTAAACAGCAAACTTCATAAGCTATATCTGGTTGTATGAGCACACTGTCCCTTATTTAAGAATAAACCTAATTTAAATTCATTTAAAATATGGGGAAAATTATTAAAGAAATAATAGTTTAAGTAGTGTGTGCAGTTTAGCTTGTTTTAAGTATGTTACTTTTACTAGCAAGTAAGACAAAAACTAATGATTAAGGGTGTTTTTTTTCAGAAAAGCATAATGAATTCTGCCACATACAGTAGTCCTAGGGGTGGGCGATACCGGTAGACACAATTAACCATTAGAAATTTGTCAACCGGTAATTTTCGACTACCGCTTCTATCGTGGTTACATGTTCATGTGACGTTATTGTGCTATGTGGTCACGAAAACGTATTGTTTGCACCCGTTTTTAAGCTTAAGTTAAGTTTAAAAACAAATGATTTTAAGCCGTTGAGTCACAATCAGCAGCATAAAAACGCTAATTTCACTATGTGCATGCACTGTCTGAGAGACTTGTTTCTGAGTGCTGTTGGAGAAGCATGCACACGTGAAGACAGCTCATTTTTTGCAGCTTTATAGGCCTTGAACGGTTAAATACATGTGTGTGTCAAAATGTGTGTATCCTCATACACAGTAATTTAGGTCATAAGTGAAAGCAAACATCTGAGAAAGAAAATGGATCCTGGCAGCTCTTAAAGTAACAGCAGTCTAATATTCCTGCTGTCTGTCATTCATGTTAATCAAACAACAACAGAGAGAAAATCCCTCACTGCTCTCACTGTTTTTATACATTCTATTACTTTATACAATATATGAAGCATTTCTTATTTATTTGTTCTACAGCATTTTTTTATTTTATTTTTATTTTTTTTTGTCCTATTGCTTGTAATTATTTTCTTATTTGTATTTAATCGCTGACTGCTTACTTGTCTTCAGGTTGTTGTTTTTTGTTGTTGTTTGTTGTTGTTGTTGTTGTTGTTGTTGTTGTTGTTGTTGTTTTGCTAGCATTAGTTTTTTTGTGATATTGACACCGGTGACAAGAAATATGAAATTTCCATGGTATAAGAAAATCTTGATATCATAAAGACATTATTTAAAGCAAAAACTGTGGTGCTAGCATTTCATAGACTTACTCTCTGCTTCTGCATTGTTCCTGCCAACTTATTGTATAAAACCCTGTTTTTCTGTTCTGTGAGAGGAGAGGCTGCTGTTAAACTTCCTCTTCCATTCATTTACTAAAGCCTTTTGTGGGTAACTTTTTGTATGCACACTAACAGCTGACAAATATGAATGCCACACACAATATATTGTTTTAGCTACGGAAATATATATTCAACATAATCGTTATTTATATTGGAAAACTGAACAATACCATAGCTGAACTACTACTACACACACCCTTTTGAGTCACTTTTATCCAGAGGCATTTGTTCAAGCTTGAATTCAGTGAATCATTCAGGATAACACACACAAAAAAAGTCTGATTGAACAGTGCAGATGCAAATATTAACAAGAAAAAAAAACAGTACAACAATATTGGTTTCCCCTTTCCTCATCCTCTATCCACTGATTTGCCCTTTCTTTGTGCTATCGATCAACTTATTAAGTGTCAAATCAAATGCACTTTATCATGGCTGCCTGCTTGTTTTCCAGGCGTCATCTTGAGCAATGGAGGCAAAACGCTGCCTGTAGTTTATTTCAGCTGATTAATTCGACCCCGGAAACTTTTATTTGTCACATACCTGTGACTGACTGACTTATTGTGGATGGGTGAGACTTTCAAAAAATGGTTGTTTCAGGCTATGTTGACACATATATGCATAGTCTGATTTTGCAGATTAAAAACTGAGCTTCTTAGAAGGAAACAAAAACTGTTGCAAATACACTGTGTCAGATAGACAGACGTACAGATAGCCTAGATAGATAGATTTGGAGATACACCCACACACTCTCACACAAATTATATTTCACATCTGTTGCCATCAGTAGGGTATAATAAAGTACATGATGAGATGAAATACAGAAGAGAAACGCATGACAAGCCAGTTGGTGACATTATTTAGACTGACAAAGAGTATTTGCACAACAGATTGGGTGAGCCAAAGCAATGTCAAAACCTGACTGTGTCAGATGAGAAATTAAAAATGACAGACTCCAGTATGTTGCACAGAAGGACGGCAACAAATACAAGGCTTTGAGAGAATATGACAGAGGCTCTGTAAAGGAACCATGGTGCCTCTGTGACAGCATCTTAAAAGTCAATACCACCACACAAAGACCAGGAGACGCGTCACATTATTAAGCCTCTAATCACATGGTAAAGGAGTCCTTTGTGCTGGTGAGATTCATAAAGTGCTGTCGGATTCAATTTTGGGGCAATATTTTTCTCATATCTCAGAGGGCAAATCATATAATAATGTGCAAAAACAAGCTATTTATAGAAACTGAAATAATTTACTCTTGTTTGAACCTCATATGCATACAGTACACACAAAAATCAAAAGTCTGCCAATGTAGAAAGTTGGCAGTCTGAGAATTTTAATAACATGCTGCTATGTTAATGTTGGCCAAATATAACAACATTGACAGTACTGACCTTTTCTCTGATATACATGGTCACAGGGTTGCTTGTGTAAAAAGACACATCGACTGAGCCTCAAACAAAACCAAATGTGTTATGCAGTGCCCTTCTGGGAAAAAAAATGCATTTAATTAATTAAAAATGTCAATTATGTACCAATAATACTATAAAACAAACGAAATGTACAAATATTAAATAAAAGAAAAGAAAAAATAGGGTGTTTAAGGCAGGATTGTTTCAATTAATACGCTGCCAAGTGAACTCGACTGATATATAAAAGCACAATGAACTGAAGACATCTAAACGAACCAAAAACAAGATGTGATGTCACACTTTTAGAATGCTGTCCTGTTTTTAGCACATAAAACATTAAATATGTACACTTTACATATGACTACACTAAACCTTATACTATTTAAAGATTCTCTTTGCTATTTCTTTGGAATCCCTGACTCATCTCAAATCAGAAGTCATATGGAGCCCGCTGTCTGGCTGTATTACTTCTGCTTTGCGGTCTCTGAGGTCCCCATTCCCTTTCTCAGACCCCCACTGACTGAATTTGACCTTGAAATATGTTAAGAACTAATGGAAACAAATGGGAGGGTAGGTGGCTCTGTGAATAATGATATTCATTTCCATAGCTTTTTGCTATGGCTGAATGCCAGCGAGAGCCAGCAGTATGACTTTTATGTTATTAAAGTAACTAGGTGGATGAGGAAGGGCCAAATGGCCCTCATTACTGCACATATCTCAGGCTTCATCTACTTTACTTATGAAGTGGTCGATCAACTTAACACAACACATCATGACTAGCGTCGCAAGAAAGTGCATTGGAGGGGGTGATCTGTCTGAAATGCAACTATTCTGCTACAGCATATTGGATCAAATACTAACAATTTCTTACATCTTTTTGTACTGTGGGAGCCATAATAGAGTCTCTGTTTTATTAATCCACATAATATACACACAAATCGAGAAGAGTACTTCCACATGAAATGCACCAAAAGCACTAGTACATTAAAGTAGCCGAGTCGCTAAATGAAACTAAACTACTGATTAAAGAACTAAATTACTTGCTAATTTACTAGTAAACATCATTTTCTATGCAAGTTGGGCTTATATGTGATGTAATACTAAATTTCTCCAAATCTGTTTTAATGAAGAAACAAACTCTATTGGATGGCTTAAGGGTAAGTACATTTTCAGAAAATTTTCAGCTGAGCTATTCCTTTAAAGGCTAACGTTTATTCCATTTTTGTGCTGAAATAATATTCGCTAAATTTGATTTCACCCTTTCTGCTGTCTTCTACTCTATTCATTTCCTGTTTGCTCCATTCAGTTCCACTGGTGTTACCTCACCTCTGTTTTCTAAACGTTTTCCTCCCCAATTTGGGGACAAATGTATGGTCAGACTGTATGGTTCTCCTGTCTCACACTATGCACACTGTTACCGTGCTGCCCTCCAGGCAGGCTTTGTGTCATTGTGTACTGCCGCCTGTCTCCATCAGACCTTTAGAGCGGTGGAGTAATGAATGAATCCATCTCCACACACTGCCACCATTGGACCAGATTGGGCCATATATCACATTGTTATAGCAGAATATCTATACTTCTTATAAGGAAACATCTATTCACATACAATGGGTTCCAAATGTCTGCGGCTCATTAAAATGCATCTATTGTACTTTTTTCTAATTGAATTAAAACAAAAATAATAATTATAATAAACTTCTACTGCTTTTTTGGAGCACTGGTGGACTTCTGAAAAGTACTGCCATGAAGCTAATTAGCTGGTGAAAAGAAATGACCTGAAAGGTATTTCACATATTTAATGTTTATTTCGTTTCAGTTTCATAACCCTCATGCTGTAAACCAAACGCCAACTGATTAAACTGAAACAAACCTCCAGAAGGTTTGAAATGCCACGATTTGTCCCTCAGTTTGACTTCTGGGTGGATGGAGTTGTGTATTTTTTGAGACCTGTCCAGCTGGGTGAGTCTGTATACCTGTAATTTCCTCCTGCTGGTGTGGAATCTCTATTAAAGCTCTACCAAAGGTCAGAGAGAAAAGGCCAACCACTCCTAAAAAAAAAGAAGAAGCTTGCATTGATTACTTAAAGTTCATTTAGAGATTGTGTAAAAAATATAAATTCAAACAGGCTTCCAAAGGATATCCAGTGAATATATATTAGTCATTATATCCTTTATTAGAATGTTTAACACACATTTATTGATTAATAATATTGATTCTCATAAACATGTTAACATATATGGCCACTATATTAGACAGCTAAAATAGGTGAGTAGCGCACTGCTTGAAAACATTATCAACATCATTAAATGGAGAGCTACTAAACATTCATACATTTCCCAACAAGATTTGATATTTGAAATATTGTATCAATGCATTCTATGGCACCTTTAAATAAAACCCAGGAAACCCAGGTGATACAATTACTTTATCATATGTAATATTTCATCATGAATCATATTTCAGCATATATAAGCCTGCTCTTGCATGTGCATGTCAACATCACACTTTGCACAGCAAGTGATTCCTCAGTGAACACCTAAAAACTCATAGTTTGGTTTTAATATGTAGTGGAAATATTTAATAACCTGTCCATATAACCTGTTATCTATGGCCAGTTTTGTAGAAAATCTGATTTCAGGTTGCTCTAATTGTTGGTACGCATTTTTAAGAGACTTCTGCAAATTGACTCAATATGCAAACTGATATATTAAACTGATCAAGATGCAACTGAGACAAGTTTGAGCCATTTGACAAGTTTCTTGCTGAGCTACCTTTATAATATATTGTATAATAAATATTTGTAAATACACCACCTTCTACAGCAAAACTGTCTAAAAGCTTAAAGCAAATCCAAACAGTCCAAATGCATTTGAAAACTTTTTTCATTCATTTTTAGCAAAGCCACTGAATACAGAGTGGAAAGACATTGGGGATTCAAAGATATCATTTTATTCAAAGCAAAGCATATCCATTCAATAAGACATTTTAATCCTCTCAGAAACTATTCAACATGAGGATGGGAAGAGCCGACACAATACTTTAAACTTTGATGTGTTCCCTAAACGGTCTGGTGCTTTAATTTAAAATTACAATTACAAAAATAACACCTCCTTTCCCAAAAACCACAACACTTGTTTTCCTTTAAAAAAAAAAAAAAACTGGTCACCAGTCACATTTTTTTATGATCGTTCTATTATTAATGATGGAATTTGATTGAAAAGACTTTTTGATCAGCTCAAGAGTCCATATTGTTTTTTTCTGGTCAGTTTTACTATTATTATTTAAAGAAAATACAATGATTTTGAGGTGCTTTCAAAAAACAAATAAATTGTCAGAGCTCTCGAGAAGTGAGAAGGCATCTAATGTGCTCATTTAAAAGCCTTTTGATTTTCGTTCTCATGGTAGTTTGAAAGCAAAACCCTTACTGATTCTCCTGAGGCTGATTGTACAGGTCGACATGCTCTCTGGGCTGCTACTGATCTCAAGTCTTTGATTGTACAGGGTGAGCATGTAAGCTCAGAAGATGAAGTTTTTGATGTTTAAAAAAGAAGACTTTAGAATGACTTTAGTCCTCAAACAGTATTCTCAATGAGACTTTGAGCATCCCTTTATTGAAAATAACATCCGTTGTGTTGTGTTCACACTGCTGACAACGAGATCTTTTTTCTTATTATTTATTGCAATGGAACTTGTTTAAATTTTCAAACAGGACATTTTCAATCAATCAGAAACTTGAACACTTTAAGGAAGTTCAGATTGTGCCACTGCTGTGTAATGGTGTTTCTTCAATTAATGGCACTTTCATATCCCAGGGTTTGATTTTAAATCTAATAGACTGCAACTTTTTCCTTTTTGTTATATAAAGGTCACATTAAAACTTCTTGAAAAGTTTTTTTTTTTCAATGCTGTCATTAATTCTGCTACTTTTTAAGTGGCTTACAAGTTTTTTTTTTACTCTTGTAATAGATTTTAAATGACAAAATATAAAAATCCATTATAAAAATACAAATTATTAAATGTAAAAAAATATGGAAGTCTATACAGGATAAAAATATATATTAAATAATATTAACATGTAATATTTAATGCCTAAAAAGATTTACATACATTTTTATATACCCAGCACAAAGGTTTTTTTTTTTTTTTTTTTTTTTTTTGTTTTTTTGGAAATCAGGGAGATATAAACTTTGAAATGTGCTGAGTGAATTAAAAGACATCATCATTTTGTCCAAGTATGTAAAAAGTATAAAAAAAATATTACATTTTACTTTATAAAATGAATATAAGAAAAAAGTGGTGGAAATGGCATTTATTCATGATAGTTCAGGGGAAAAATAACAATAGTGGAATTCTCCTGCAATGCATGTATATATGCTAAGAGAGCTATTTTTTGTGCGTTTTGTGCAGGTCTGCCTGATTCTATTGATTTGTTTCACACCAATCACTGATGCACCTCCAAGACATGATTCCATACAGATTTAGTCTTCTATTCAGTATATGAAACAGATGGCCACAGCTGATGAACTCAATGCAATAAAACAATCACCTCTCAGCTATTATATAATCATTCAAAAACCATCCTATATGGGCTTTGTGTGAAGAAAAAGCCAAGAAAAGCAGATTATATTCAAATGACTTTACTGTTCTTTCTGTCCCCCTCCCCTTTCCTTCTTAATCACAATTATCTTTTGGTATAACCCTCAGTATAAACCAAGCCTTAGCACAATTATTTACAGTGTATGAATAATGCAGCAGAGAGCTGAATAAGCAACAAGCAACAAATCTGCAGGTTCAAACACTGGTCTACACTGGTCTTCAGCTGGTCTGGTTTTACCCACGAGTCAGGGCTCTGAAGAACTATCCACCGTTTAAATAAATACATAAATAAACAAATAAATAGAGAAGATACTGGTAACTTTCTGTCAAGAACGTTATCCGGTAAGTTTACAGACATTTCCCCAAAACGTAACACAATGCAACAGATTCCAAACACGGCTAAAACACCTGTGAAAAATCAAAATGGGAAATCATATTAATACAGTAAAGTGGGCCCTATTTTTACAAACTTTTCTTAGAATGTAGATATGAAATGCAGAGTTTCACTTGTAACCATCACTGATTATGTGTAAAAAGAAAAGGATAAGAAAGGAAGAGAAAAGAACATTACACTGAAGCAAAGGCAATTTTACCCCTTTCATACTATAAATTTTTCTGCTCCTGGACAGAACCTTATCAAACCAGCCAAGAAATAATTTTGAGTCGATTGAGTTGATTGTCCAAATCACATTACTCTCTGGAGGCTGAGCTTGATGAGCTTTTTTATCTTTCAATTGAGCAAGGAACAAAATGTCATTAATACAGAAGGGGTGAAGAGCAGATGCCTCACGGTTTTGCATTATAGCTAATATCTGATTTACACCATGCATAAGAAATGGTAAATTCAGCTTGATGATTGGTGCCTCACACTATGTAAGGTGATTGGTCTCTCCATCTCTCTCCATCTTTCTTGCATACTGCCCTCAATGTAATGCCTCACTGTGTAATATTTTAGCAATAGGCTTACATTTTTTCTGGCTGCTACATGCTCTAAGGGAAACAACACTCTAACAGTCTTGCACTATACGATATGTATTTATGACATTTTAATTTCATCTTAGAGTATTCTTACTAGGGATGGACAATATACCAGCAGGCACAATTTACCAGTAGAAATCTGTCAACCGGTAGAGATTTTGAACTATCGTCTCTATTACAGTTACACACTCACGTAATGTTGCTGTGCTATGTGGTCACGAAAACTTGTCGTTGACACGCGGTTGAGCTTGAGTTTTTTTTTTTTTTTTTTTTTTAAATAAGCTAGTTTTAGTTTTTTTTTTTTTTGTGTGATATTGACACAGGTGAAAAGAATTGTGAAACTTCTATCAAAAATCTTGATATCATAAAGACCTTATTTAAAGCAAAAATAACTATATCATGAAATATATTGTTACCGTGAAATAAAATTACTCATATCATGATAACAATAAATAAATAAATAAACTCAATTTAAATGTTTGATGAATAAATTTTAAAAATTAAAATAAAATACAAATTATAATAAAAATGACAATCTTTGCCTTACAACTAACTGAAATAGGTTACTTCATTATTACTACATCACTAAAACATAAATATATAGCTAAATAGAACTACAAAAACAAAAACATAAAAAATAACACAACTTAAAATAAAAACTGAAAATATAAGTCAATACAAAATGTTAGCAAATACTGTAGCTGTTTATCATATAAATAATAGATAAATAATACATATAGTTTAGTTTAATCTAAACAGCTCTAAATTTTTCATGCATAAACAAAAGTCAGTTTTTGTTTTTACATTTATGAGATGCATTATTATAGATAATGACAGTGAACAACATTCACAGTAGCTTGTTGCTGACAATCCAGAATGATTACCCTTTTTTCTCAGATTGGCTCTCTTGTCAATAAGAGTCATTTCAGCCTATAGAACCATTTAAAAGCAAAACCAAACTCATGAAAACAGGTGTTTCACCCCCACATACATACACAGACACAAAGCATGCTACCCACTGCAAGTGACCTTTTGAAAGGAAGCCACCTGTGGATTTGCATGAAGGGAAATGGGACTTTCGTTATAACGACTCTTCATTGACTTCTATTGTTTTTATACTGAGCTAATCCTAAAACTAACCATAACGGTAACCTTTCCCACTTTAGAATTTTCATTATAACATCATTTAGTATCTATTTAAAGTCATTTTTCATTGGCTGATCCTCAGCAAGCTCCACAATACCAGCATAATCTGACTCACTCACACATGTAATTCTTAGTTGTTTAAATTTGTCTAATTATGTAATTATAATTTAACCTGTATGATGTTCAATCACTACTAAAACCATGCTTTTAGATATGAAGACTGAAACAATAGGCATCATTGTTGCTGCATGCTGAGATCAGTTTAAAATAACTGCAATATTTCCCTGATAATGTAAATGAATATGCAGAAATGTCTCTCCTGTGGTATTAAATCATGCGTTGGAAATGTAAATGTATCCCGCAGTCACCAACTGCTTGTAGATGTATAGTCACATTCATGTATTTAGCAAACTGATGGTTTAAGATGATTTCCATCACAGCTTGATTAATTCAGTTGATAAGATCAGTTGTACGAGCTGGCACAATGATTACAGGCCAAACAATTCATTCTGAATTCACTCACTCTCGAGCCAACTAAAATGTTTCTTAAATGTTTGTTTCTATATCAGAATAGATTTGGAGAAATTTAGCTCACTTGCTCACCATTGGATCCTCTGCAGTGAATGGGTGCCGTCAGAAAGAGAGTTTAAACAGCTGATAAAAATATCACAATAATCCAAACACAACTCCAGTCCATCAATTAACTTTGAAAAGCTGCATACTGGTAAGAAACAAGTCCACCAATAATGTGTTTTAATGTCACGTCTGGCCAAAATTCCAGTCGGCAATCCATATTAACACTTCCTCCATTGTTTAGAATTGCTTTGTATTCTTTTCACTTCTAAACAGTACTTGATTTATGCATAATTCTCTCCTGCTTCAGACAAGATTACTTTTCCCTGGAGAAAACAATATTATGGATAGAGGATTTGTATTTTAGCCAGAAGCAACAGGTTGTTTTTAATAATTGCAATATTGATTGATTTTGCAATG
The DNA here is from genome assembly GCA_034780575.1 of Labeobarbus marequensis. NCBI lineage: Eukaryota > Metazoa > Chordata > Actinopteri > Cypriniformes > Cyprinidae > Labeobarbus > Labeobarbus marequensis. The sequence goes on from JAUZSZ010000137.1 coordinate 2,288,536, forward strand.
GTTTCTTAAATACACACAGCTTTTCACTTTGCAAGTTGTTATTTGATGGACTGGAGATGTGTGGATTACTTGTGGATTATTGTTATGTTTTTATCGGCTGTTTGAGCTTTCATTCTGACGGCACCCATTCACTGCATTGGTGAGAAAGTGATGAAATGCTAAATTTACCCAAACTGCTTTTATCATGAAACAAACTACATTTTGGATAAATTTTAAGTAAATCGTTTAGCAAATTTTCATATTTGGGTGAAGTTTAATGTATATGACTGGCAATATACAACATAGACTCAAATGAATTCTGAGGTTATGTTTTGTTAATTCATCAGCTGTCTTGTGCCATCTGTCATCACTGTCTTAAAAACTTTTAGTTTATTTCAGTTAGTTACCATCCGACACTGTTTACATTACAGTGCTAACAAAACTGGGATTATTTGAAACGGAGGAGCTCAGTCTTTTCATGACAGTGAAGGGAGCAACACAAGTTACAGATGCACAGCAAAATGTCAGCCTGGGAATATTAGTGTATCCCTGATCTCAGACTACTCTCCTCCATCTATCCTAGTCTTCATCTGTCCCACTGATTGGGTGATTTGACAGTCTATACCCATAAGGCACTGCTGTCTTTGACATTATCCATTAGTAACCTGACTGCCCACTCTTCATCTTGATGGTGTCTGTCTCTGCTG
>JAUZSZ010000137.1:2289321-2307759 GCA_034780575.1 Labeobarbus marequensis
GGAATTGGTCCTTGAGTGCAATGCAAAGAATGTTGTGAATGTTTTTCCGTGCTATCAATATTCTTTGTCTTTGTCTCTGTCAGAGCGATCGAAGTGTTAACAGGCTGTTGTTCGAATCTCCGTAGACGTGTGGCAAGACTTTGATATTATCAGCTCTATTCTATGCCAAATAGTTTCTCTTACTGCAGGAATTTGCTGCATCCTTGCTGAAAATATCATAACTTTTTGCTGGCTTGTGCTGAACGACCAAGAGTTTTTTGCTGTATGTTTTATACTATGATGTTACATTTGATATATATTAATATTTAAATTTTAAATATTAATGTAAATATATATATATATATATATATATATGTATTTATACTTATGTATGTATGTGTGTATGTATATATTATATATTACTGTATATATTACTGTTTTTAGTTCATATGTAAACCTTTCTTATTTTACATTACAAATAGTTTTATTTAAATTACAGCTTTTACTTCTTTTTTTTTTTTTTGGAAATAGCTAGCCTGTTGTAATGACAAAATAATTTAGTGGAATTTTAGAGGATTTTTCATAACAATTTGAGCAGTAGAGAGACTAAGAATGCAAATTAACTCTTACATTTAGTATTTTCAGTCTCTAGCTCTGAGACTGGAGTCAGAAATGAACCAGTGTTTTGGGCAAAACTGCCACCAATAGAGACAGAAATGCCCCAGTTACCCAAAATAAGGCAAAAGTGCTCCCTGAGGGAATTCTCTTTTATCTAATATCAAACATTTGATATTTCATATATATAAAATTAAAAAATGTTACACTACCAAAGCATGAAAGTCTGAAACTGCCATTCCACTCCCTAGCAGTGTTTTATAGCATTCAGTTGACCTCATCTGAAATTTGTCGTAATATTATATTCTGTTTTAAATCTAAAAATGGAAAGTAGTCTTATTAATTTGGCTGCTAAAGCTGTGCATTCACTTTGTCAGCATATGAATGCACAGCATTATTATGCAGTCCATTAATTAGTCTTTTATCTCATATGCCTTTCTCAAGAAGAAAATTCTTCCCTCCCTACATGTCAGTCTTGTATCCAGCCATGCCAGGACTGCTCATGTTTATGACCGACCCAGTGAGTCATTCTTATGCAAAACACCCACCATCTCGACGAGCACCACTCGACTTAAATGTTAAACCTGTTAAATGTGTGAGTCACTAACTGAAAGCTATTCAGCTGTGTATTTCACCAGCACAGTGCCATATGTTGCAGATCTTCAGAAACATTCACAGGTTAAGTCCAGCGCTAAGGGAAGCCTAGGGGTTTTCCTACCCCTCATTTTGGTCATTTCCTCCTGCAATCATCAGCCATCAAAGCAACAAGAACACATCCTGAATGTGATATGTTATCTTCTGGACCTCAGGGGGAGATATGCAGAGTTCCTGCTGTTATGGGAGTAGACAAATGTTGAATATAGGCATAATCCTTGTCCCAATCAATGCAGGCTTTCCCTGAGCATGTATTTAACATGAAGCCCGTCCGTACAGTGCCGACTACGCCCCAGTCCTTTTCATCTCTCTCTGTTTGACTTTCAAAGATCCAGTTAATGAATAGTCAGGTCGGCTCTCGATTGAAGGCCCCGGCCATTGAAGATTGAAAGAATTTTAAAGCGGCTGTATTATTTTTGATGAGAAGAAAGTGACTTCAAAGCCCGCTTACACTTTGTTTTACCTTTTCACTGGAATTTGACCTGAAGCTGAAAAATGGCAGTCTTAAGGGATCAGGAGATGAGGCAGTCTTCCGAGGGAACTTCGCTTGTGCGTAAAAGTGACTGGTTTGAATAGCAGAAAAAAGATCAGGTTTGGCAAAACATCTAGATCTGCTGTACAGTCAGATTCCTCAGCCTGGAACTTCACTTCCTGCAAAATTTGTAGTTCAGTGTGGGCCTCACCTAGCAATGTTGGGGTCAAGCGGAAAGTGCCTGGTGGGATTAACTCAGCGGAACGTGGTACACCGCTAGGAGGACCAGGAAGCTGATGCTATCTCAACCAGTCACAGTATGCTGGTCGCCCCAACCGGGCCACTTCCATTAGCGGGGCACTGAAGAGGTCCAGACAACACTGAGCAGCTGGGCTGGAGCTCCACTGTCGCCACCATGCACAATTTATCTTTTATTCCCTACTTCTTCCTCTATGGGACAAGTCGACGCCCCCTTGAGATATGCGATATGGCATTGACGTGTATTCCAGATGTGTTTTTCTATGGTGAGGAGAGTTTGAATTACAGGAGGTCAGGGAAAACAGACTGTGGTATTATTGTACTGCCTTCAGAGAGGGTTCACAGAATCTGAATGAACCCGGGCGAATGTGTCTCAGAGTGCTGATACGTATCTGAGTATATGGCAACACAAAAAGATAGCCATTCCCAGAGAAGAGCAAAGGATTCCTCGCAGCCTGTACTAAAAATGCCCTCACACTAAAGGAATGAGCTAGTTTGGCAAGTCCAGGGTGACCAGGAGGTTATTTTTTTTATGCCTCAACGGCTTGATCACCTGAGGCAACTCAGAGCTCAGTGTTGTTTGAGATCGCAGGGTTTAGGGTCAGCACTTAAAGAGATTCTCACTAACAGTTCGAACCACTGCAAGAATCGTATTTACGTCCTCTCCTCTTTTCCACCAAGTCTTCTCTTGGGAATCCACAGAGGGATCAATACCTTCAGCTGAATGTTGCCACTGCCCAGCAGAAGGTTCATTTGAAGTACTGTTTATTTTGTGAAGTGAGAAGGTTCTTAAAGCAATGGAGTAGCCAGATGAGCCTTCACGTGAAGATAAGATCTGATGTGTCAGGAAGTCCCATTTGCACCGCTCTAAAGATTAAGGATTTGGGATTGAGTTAGATTATATATCACAAAGTGTTTTGTGCAGTAAGTAGGAATATCTATCTATCTACTAACCAGTAACCTTTGCATTCATGTTAAATCCCCTATTTACAATTATACTATTTTAACAAAGGGAGTATTTCATCTCTTTGAACAACATCAAAGCTCATGTAATGGACACACAGCCCTTGAACCCACAATGGTACGCAGACTTTGTTTTGCTAAGGCTCCGTGACTCGATGCTGTCTCTTCCTGTTGGAATGAGAAATCCTCTTCATCCCCTGCAGTAAACACAACATCTTTTGCTGTTTCTTAAGCAGGAAGCACATAAGCAGCTCTTGCAGCAACCCCTAAAGGTGTCAGGTTGCTCTGTAGAAGCTGTCATGGAATTTCTGCGCTTGCCACTGCGCTTAATCCTTCCCGGTTCCCACCTCACAGGGTTGATCCAGGCAGAAACACGCTCGTCCCAGAGGAAAACAGCAGCCCTCCTGTGTAATTTCCTTTTTGCATGTGACCAGCTTCACTTTGTCCTCTCACCGTCAGGAGCCGCAGGACTAAAAAGTGTAGCTTTATGACCCTGGGTTTGTGTTCTTTCTCAAGAGCCCCTTTGTTGTTTGTAAATGCAAAAAAACTGATCAGTTAAGAAAGAGTGTCGGAAGGAACACCCCCAACTTCTTAATTTAACTTAGGGTAATGAATGCACATTTGCAAATCAATTCCCAGATTCCAGTGAAAAAAAGGACGGGTGAGGTTGTAAAATAATCAACTATTTAAGGGGGGCGGGAAGCCACTCAAAAGAATTGCAGATGAGAATTGGGAGAAAGAAAGTTGGCCATTTTTGTCTTTGGTGTTAAACTTTGTGGTTTGAGCATCAAAGCTTTGTGCTTTTATGTAATAATGAACTTTGACATGCTGCAAAATTGTTTTAGATGTCAAAGTTCTTCTGGACCTTGTCTTATTCATCTAAGTAAAAAAAAAAAAGCTTTTGTTCAAGATTTTATACTAATTTTGTCCCGCGCTGATAATTCCTCCTAATTTTAATTTGCGCTTCTTTAGAACTGCTTAATTCATCTTTCTTCTTGTGACCTCCAGGTTTTCACACATACTTCAAGGGATGGAGGCAATTATTAGATCGACATCTGACCTTTCCTTGTACGGTTGTCATGGGGATGCTTTGGCATTGACACCTTCTCTTGGAAGACTCTGAATATTTGCATAAGTCGCTGCACTTGCTGTTTGTGAAAATTTCCCAGAGCATGTCTTGTTACTGCAACATGGCTTGCATCATATGTCTTTGTTTAGCTGAGCCATGTTTAGAGGTCTTATTTCCTCCCCCCAACACTGGAGATAAATATTCTTAGTGCTAAAAGCCCCTTGGGATTGATCAGAAGTATAGCCAGATGCATGTGTTTCCTCCCAGAGCCGGCCCGTCTTCCCGCTCTTCCTTCACATAACAAGGTCAAACCCCTATTACAGTACAAGGGCTTGATACCTTTAAGAGCAGATGAGTTGTAGTTGCAGCACCTCCCTTTATGCCCGAATCAATCTAACTGCTGGAACCATTACTAGTGTGTCACACAGTGAGATTGTCACTTGTATGGGTTCTTCCAGATAGGACATGCTCTAATTTCAGCAGCATTTATTGGATGTAATCCTTAACAGCTGGACTGAAGTTGTGCTACTAATGTAGCATAGAATTAGCCTAGATTTTTGTGCTCTAAGTACTTTGAAAAATTCAAAATTGAAGAATGCATTTATTCTTTCTATTGAATTTGCCACATCTCTGTAAGAATAGTTATAATAGTTATATTCCTTTTTTGTACATTTTAATTGTACTTGATTCAAATTTGAATATTGTTTTCAATGCTACCTCAATTAAAATTCTATTCAAATTCTGGAACTGGCCTAAATTGGAATCTAAAAGGCATAACAACAAAAACCCTGTTTCTGAGTCATTGTTGACAAGTTGCTGTGGTTGTTAGGGTATTCTGTTTGGTTGCTAGGTGGTTACTTACTGGCCAAGATTAAAGCTTAGAGGTCTCCATGAGATTCCCAACATATGACTCAGGTTCCTCCTGTAACTTTATGGTCTGCTATGTGGAAAACATAAGTCTGATCACTTAGAAATGTAATCCTTAACAAGCCGCATGGTTTGAAGTATCATTCATGTCTGTAGTACAGACGTACTTGAAAAAGAGTGACTTGCCTTGGCGGGCACCATTAATAATTAATGCAGGCAAGATTGTGTCAGTTTTATTTCACTCGGCGACCAGAAATCAAAGCACTTCCCACAATTCACAATGGAGCCAAGCAGCCTTTTGTGACGAGGTTATTAAAATTATATCACCTTTGTTCTGCCTTATTCACTTCCTTGTTTGAGCACTTCTTTCCTACCTTGTCAGTACCAGAGACATTTTAATGCTCGTTTCCAAGCATTGTTATATAAAAGATGCTCTTGGAGATGTGTTATCTGCCTCAGAAGGCCCTTAAAGTGTTTCCCAGAGGGTTGATTTTCTCTGACAGGGTGTGAGACCACAGAGTTCCTTAGAGTTGTCAAAATCCCCCCAAAAAAGCCCCCTTTTTTTAAGTAGCAGTTCTAGCACCTCATAATGGACGACTGGTCTAGAAGACTCCGAAAGCTCAGGGCGAACGATTAATCAGCTTTTCCAGATGTTGTTTTCCACTTCTGTATGCACAGTCGGTCGCTCTCTTAGACTGTCCCAAGTCCCCCTGGTCTTCTCGAGGTCACATTTAGGTGAGATAGCTTCTACTTTGGTAGGTGTTTAGCTCAGTCTTTACTTTCCATCTCTTTCACTGCTTTACATCTCGTCTGTGGCAGGTCGGGAGTGTTTGGGCTGTTTTATTTATAAGCCTGTTCTTGGATTCTTACCCCACTGTTTCTCCTCCACCCCCTGCCAACCGCAGTCTGTTCGGCAGTCCATAAGTGTCCGCTAAAAGCTATTAGCCAAACCCTGGCGGTCTCCGCTCCCTTAACCCATCGGGGCCATGGGGCTTTTTGTTTTGAAAGAGTGGAAGGGCAACAGTTCTGGGGATTCAGAGGTGAACACAAAGCTTGCGGTTTGGCCTTTGCCATCTCTTGTGGATGGAGCCCAATGTACTACTACTACTGTAAGGTCATTGTGTCATGTTATTCATGGCTGGGGTAAAGTGGTTGGGAAATGGGTTTGTTTTAAGTTGCATTAGTCTTTGGCCCAGGGGTGTTTATCCACTCGACTGAATATGAAGTAATAAAGCAAAGTAAAGCTTTGCAGATCTGAATGTAAGAAATAATCCTTAAAAGCACTATTTTTAATGCCATGTTGCTGGTGTAAACAGAGGACTGTTAGATTAGAGTTTATCTCCATGTGCGTAAAATGCATTACTGTGTTTTCCTCATAATCCTGTGTAACTTTTGTGTATTTTGAGATGGTGATGGACGTTTCCCCAGGGGGATGTCTGTAGCTTTTTGTTAGAGCTATCACACGTGATTCATTTCCAACTGAAAGATATTTTCACCATCCCTCACTCTGACTGCTGGAAATCACAGTCTCTCTCCTGTCATGAATTTTAAACCCCAGTATAATTGTTGCCGCCGGGATCGGTAATTATTTCCAAAATCACCATGCACAATGACTCACTTTCATCCCCAGATATCTCCCGATGGCTGAAATTCCCCGGTCTTGTTGAGAATCAGTTTGTGTTGTTGTTATTCATCCGTAATTGTCCCACCACCACACTGTCATTCAAATTGGGAGAGAGAAAAGCAATTTCAAAGCTTTCTGAAAGCCTACCTGAATTACCATACCACCGGTTTCTTCCTCCCTCCCCTCAACAACTATGTGAAACAAAAAACCCTTGGCAGTCAGCATGAATTCGTATGCACCTTAAAACAGAAGACAAATTATATATACATATCCCAGCATTCCAGCTACTGCGAGATTGAAATGAATTTCTGTTTTCTTTGATAGCTGTTGAATTTAGAGCATGTAATTTTCATACTGCCAGTTTATGACATGCATATGAGCAATACATATATATGACTTCTTAATTTTACCTAGCCGAGTATTGGCGGAAATTATATTTTACATCCTTGTCAACAGTGACATGAATAATCAACTTGTAAAGATGGCATTGGTAAAGCAGGTGCTGGGTCCAAGAATGTGCATCTTGTTTGCTAACCTCCAACTGGAATTAAGAGCTGTTTTGGTGTAACGTGAGAATTTTTGCTCTTTGCTTGGAATAAATGAATGTTTCTGGCAGATTATTAGTCATCAAATTACTTTATTTATACAGATTTTGTATACCATGTGTGAAGATTCTGACGACCGTGTCATGTCCACACTCAAAGCAACAATTTTGTGTGGAATTTAACAAGCACAAAACTTAATGTCTAATTGACAATTAAGTGGAACTTGATTTTAGAACCCTAAGATTTCCTGTTGGTCATGTCACTTCATAAATATGAATATAAACATTAAAATATGACTTATGTTGGTAAATAATTATAAAATGAATTATGATTTGTTAAAACAAGGTGCAATATTTATATCATTTATAATATTAAATAAAAATTGCATATGTACATTATGGAATTATTTCACATATGTAAATTAATGTCAGAAACGCTCTCATTTTCCGCTCTGTCCAAAGTTACTTTTGGTGCAATACACTTATTCTTTCTTATTTCTCTTGATCAGATACATTAGAGGAAGTATAAAAAGAATCATATAAATAAATATGTAATAAAATAAAATGTAATCAAATTATGTATTGAATTTGCAAAAACATCAAAATCACTTTGATGTCAAAGATTCCCAATGTACTTGTATTGCTTGTTGCATTGAATCACATCTGGTTAAGACACTGAGCACGTTTACATGCACACAAGTAAGCTGATAACTCACAAATATCAGCTTATTAAAATAAGCAGTTTTCCCCATTTACGTGCACATCAGTAACCTGACAATGCAAGTAAGCCGCGTTTACATGACCACGTGTGGTTTCTGCTTATTAAGCATAATCGCCTTAAGAACGTGCATGTAAACACACTCACTGTTACTGATTTATCATGCAGCTCAAAGCATTATGAGTAGAATCTCTCATTAATCTATTCTGATTCATCAACACAGTTTCACTGATGATCCAGAACCAACATAAAACCCAGGATAGAGCGGCTGAGTGAATGTGGTCTGGACTGTGTGGATGAGGGTCATTGTGTCAGAGACGCTGTAGAAGGACAGAGTTCCTGCACTCTGATCCACAAACACTCCTATTCTTCTGATGATGGGCTTTACAGGGAGAACAGTCTTTATGTTATTGTGTCTGAATGAGTAACTAACAGGAGTGCAGTACAAACTCCAGGACTGATCATTAGATCCAAACCAACATTTATCACCCTCTCCCTTCCTGCTGATGCTCTTATATGACACTGATATTAACACATTATCTCCACTCCACTCAATCTCCCAGTAACAGCGTCCAAACACACTCTCTCTACACAACAGCTGAGGCCAAAGATCAAATCTGTCTGGATGATCAGGATACAGCTGGACTCCGCCAGTTAATGTAATCACTCTGTTGTTCTCAGACAGATGGAGGAGTTGATTCACTGTATTCAGATCCAGAGTGAGCTGACAGGAATCTGATGGAGATACAACACAACGGAATCAGGAATCAGGAATCTGTTTGATCTTTTTATGTAGCTGAACTCTTCATGTTCAGTGTATCATCAGTGTCTCAGTACAGATGACCACATATCCTGTGCTAATCATCATTTACATCATCAGTTATCAAACTCTTCTTTCACTTTCTACAGAAAGAACATGAACACGGTGAGTTTTTATGCTAATTTTCTTAATGACTTACATTGTAGGAAGTCATTCCTGGTGCTTGGAACAATGTTGGTGAATATGACTGTGGAAATCAACAGACATGAACAGTGTGATTCTCATGTCAAGAGAAAATGATCCTGCAACCATTCGTAAGACATTTCTAATATAATATTCTCCTTGATATGAGATGATAGACTCGTTTCTGAGAGCAGAAGATTCTCCAGGACTTTACCTCTGTCTTAGATCTTTTTAAGCTCCTCTTTGCACAAAGTTTCCAACACAAAAACATATATTTTTAAAAAAATGTCTGCTGCTTACAGAGCTCAAGTCATCATAACACAAGAACAATACAGGTATTATGTTATTGGTGGGATTTGGGCTCTGTATACATGAGCTGATCAGTGATTGCTCTGTTCATCATACAGTGATTATATCACTTCAGAATACTGGATTACTTTGTGTAAACGTCTGTATTATGTCAGTTTAATTATGTTTTTAAACCACTTTTTCTAATGTCAAAATTATATCCTATATAATATCCTATATCAGTGTTTTGCCCTGCAATGCTGCTTGCATTTATACTTCCTCCAGCATCTACACAAGAAATCAATATGACTAAAATAAGAATAAACCCAAATTTGTTGTTTCTCTGTGAAGACAGTGATCGGTCTTCACCATTTATCGGTGATGATTCGGCTCCAGCAGAAGAAGGATCTTCTCTACTGCCCTCAGCCTGAGCTGTGGGAGATAAACGGATCAGAATGAAAATACAGTGACATCACATCACACAAACAACACATCAGCAAAACTAAGAGGACAAAAACAAGTACATTTATTCTTAAAACATTCACTGTCAAACAATTATAGAAAAATAGCATATCTGAAATATGAAAAGGACCTTGCTATATTTAGAAAAAATAAATTCTTTAGCTCAACCTTTTTTTTCAATTATTATTTTTAAGGCACAATCAACAGTTTCATTTTCAGTTTAAACTGTTACCTTGCTTGTGTTTCTTCTCTAACTCTTCAGCCAGATGGTTGTGGTTCATCTCCCTAAGGATGTCCACCGTGATCTTCACAGCTTCTTCTGGTCCAAAACGCTTCATCATCAGATCCACCGTGTCAGAAGCACCGTGTCTCCAGATCAGCAGCTGAAACACAGTAATAATTCTTTAAGTGCCACTTAAACCTCTTTAGTTCACCTGTGACTAAATTGTCCAGAGTGTACAGAAGCTGCCTTGAAACAGACGCCATCACCCTTCTGCTCTGAAACAGAGACGCCATCACCCTTCACTGATTCACTCCTGCAGGACAAGCAGAAAAACAGCATCAGTTTTGATAATTAGCATAATATATTGTATCAATCGATATCTCAAAATAAGTATCAGTCAATGTCCCAAAAGTGTCTGGTACTGAAGGTCTAGAATCAGTGTGAACTTTAGGATGTATTCACACCAGGAAAGTCTGCTAGTTCACTTGTTTTGGTCCAGACCAAATACAATGTTGATTTTTTTTTGGTTTGGTGCAGTTCGCTTTGACACTAACCTTTTTGCAATTGAACCAGAAACTGTCCACAAAACCACACGTGTGCTTAAGGTCATCCATTCAACCATACCAGAGTTAGTTTGGAAGCGAACCGAGACCACCTCTTCAGCTGGGTCTCGGTACGCTTGTTTGGTGCACACCCGAGTGCGATTGCTGCATTCACACCTGCCCGAAACGATCCGCACCAAGAGGGGAAACTAACTTGAGTTCGATTCAATCGAACCAGACAAGACAGGTGTGAATACACCCTTAGATTTAGACAGGTCAGTATTTTATGAAACAGTATTTACTAACTTACCGTGAAAAATGAGGATGTTTGTCGGCTTCTCGTTCCACCTCTGAACTAGTATCTCAAGAAAAAAAACCTCCGAAACTCAATTCCTGGGAAAACCAGTGAAACCAGTATTTCAAGAGGCATTACAGAAGCTCTAGGTCAAACACACCTATGTTATATCTGATGTATGCAGCAGGCTAAGAAATTACAGGTACAATAAGAAACAGATAAACAGTCACAGACAGACAGAACGAAAGTTGAAGATTCACTCTTGTATAAAGATTGATGGCTGTTGAACTCTGTCAGGTCAAATTTGAACATTTCAGAGTCATTTTTGAACTTCTTAGGCTTGTTTTGAACTCTCACATCCAGGGCCATCTGGTATCCCGCATGTCCGCCACATTCCATCGCATGGTCACTCTACGGCCATGTGAGAAAGATGCTGATTTTAAGGAAACATTTTTAACAGAATATAAGGGCATATCACAATATGTGTGTGCGCACACACATACAATCTCATGATTGTATAAAATGAGCATTCTCAGCATTAAAAAAGGATTTAAATAAAATATGTAACATGACTAATAATGAACTGAAAATAAAACTATAAACAATAAAAAGCTTTTAGCTTAATGAATAAATAAAGGAATGGTTTAAAATATAAATCCCTTACATTTTCTAGAGAGCCTGAGAAAAAAAAACATCTTTACGTTATGTAAGCCATGCCTCAAATGAGATGTTCACAAAATGTGTTTACTTTAATTTGAAAAATGAAATCCTGCTTAGAGCTCCACTCACATCTCTCTCACAGTCAAACTGGGGAAGTGGGGGTTAGCTGACACTCTCTCTCACACACTCTCTCTGTTACACACACACACAGGAAACCAGAGAGCTAGTGGAAAAACCTTTTTTTTTATATTTTGTCTGTGAAAACAATGATTTCAAAGTGTAACATTACTTTAAAGTTTAAATAAACAGCTTCCCTACCACATCTTGTCCCGTATTCACAAAATATCTTAAAGGGATAGTTCACCCAAATATGAAAATTAGCCAAAGATTTACTCACCCTAAGGGCATCCTAGGCCTGTGCTACGTCCCGTAATGCTGTGGGACTGTCTTCACTTTCAGATCCTGTGATTGGACACCAGCCTGATTGATCTTCCCTGTCAACGTGATGACAACCGTCTCTGAACCAATCAGGCATCCTCGTCTCCTATAAGGACTCGGAAGTGACGCAAGACGGGTTTGCTCAACTTTGATTTGATTCTGGCTATTTGCCCGATTGTGCTGTGACTCGATTCCCACTCTCTTGTCAAGAGTGGTTGACTGGATTTATTTCTTGACTCAGTGTTGAGACAAGGTTAGTATGTCACGTGACCTACACAATGCAACATTGTAGAGTATCGCTTAAAAACACTAAGGAAGGATCGGGATCTACTGTTTGTATTTATGTTTTGTTAGTGAGCGTAGTTAGTAGGCATTTATGCTGAAGATTTTTTTTTTCTTTTTCTTTGTTTAGATTAGCATTGAATTGGTCGGAGTTAGTATGTGTTTTGTTTTATTAATTTCTTTGCTTTCAGCTCCGCTCATGTCTCACACTGTTGAGTTTTCTTCCAATGTATATAATTTGTAAATATCACTTCTGTTCCTCTTTGACGTTTCCGTCATTACTGTAAATATAAAAAGCAACTGAACGTTTGTTTTGATGGACATAATTCCTAGTTTTCTGATAAAGCATTTTTGGTTTCAGTTTGATTCATTACTTCACACATCTCATTCTTTAAGTAACAGACAGCCTCCCCGATTCTAAAAACATCTTTAATTCTTTTATTAATTTATTCTTTGTGTTGACTTCCTTATTACCCTAGACACTAATAACAACCATATCAACAGCCAAAAATAGGAAGTTGTAACACTGATCCTATTAATTTGTTTCACAGCAATCACTGGTGCACATCCAAGACATGATTCAATGCAGATTTTGTCTTCCATTCAGTATTTGAAGCAGATGGCCACTGCTGATGAACTCAATGCAATAAAACAATCCCCTCTCAGCTATTATATAATCATTCAAAAACCACCCTATGGGCTTCGTGTGAAGAAAAAGTCAACAACAGCAGATTATATTCAAATGAGTTTACTGTTCTTTCTGTCCCCCTCCCCTTTACTTAATCATAATTATCTCTTGGTATAAACCTTCAGTGTAAACAAAGCCTTAGCACAATTATTTACAGCGTGTGAATAATGCAGCAGAGAGCTGGATATTTAAAACAAGCAACAAATCTGCAGGTTCCAAGTCTACACTGGTCTTCAGCTGGTCTAGTTTTATCCACAACACAGGGCTCTGAAAAACTATACACTGATTAAATAAATAAACAAATAAGTAGAGAAGATACTGGTAATTTTCTACCATGAACATTATCCGTTAAGTTTACAGACATTTCCCAAAAGACAACAAAATGCAGGGCATTCAAAACACCTGTGAAAAATCAATATGGGACATCATATTAATACAGTTCATTGGGCCCTATTTTTACAGACTTATAAGTGTAGATATGAAATGTAGAGTTTCACTTGTAACCATCACTGATTATGTGTAAAAGAAAAAGATAAGAAAGGAAGAGAAAAGAACATCCCACTGAAGCAAAGGCAATTTTACCCCTTTCATACCATAGATTTTGCTGCTCCTGGACAGAACCTTATCAAACCAGCCAAGAAATAATTTTGAGTCGATTGAGTTGATTGTCCAAATCATATTACTCTCTGGAGGCTGAGCTTGATGAGCTTTTTTTAATCTTTCAATTGAGCAAGGAACAAAATGTCATTAATACAGAAGGGGTGAAGAGCAGATGCCTCAGGGTTTTGCATTAAAGCTATCTGATTTACACCATGCATATATGGTAATTTCAGCTTGGTGATTGGTGCCTCACACTATGTAAGGTGATTGGTCTCTCCATCTCTCTCCATCTTTCTTGAATACTGCCATCATTGTAATGCCTCGCAGTGTAATATTTTAGCAATAGTCTTACATTTTTTCTGGTGTTGTTTGAAAGACATTTGAGTTTGCCACTGCTACATGCTGTAAGACTCTAAGGGAAACAACGCTCTAACAATATTGCACTATAAAATGTGTATTTATGACATTTTAATTTCATTTTTAGAGTATTCTGACTAGGCATGGACAATATAAAAGCAGACACGATTAACCGGTAGAAGTGATGTTGCTGTGGTATGTGGTCACAAAAACTTACTGTTGACACGTTTTTAAGCACTGTGGTTTAAAAACAAGTGATTTTAAACCGCTGAAATGCAATTAGTGGTGAAAGAGAGCTAATTTTGCTATGAGATACTGTTTCTGAGCGCTGTCAGAGAGGCACGCAAACATGAAGACGGTGCTCATAGAGCACGGGAGTATTGAATGGAGTTATTTTTGCTGCTATATAGGCCTTGAACTGTTAAACACACACACTTGTATGTGTAAACACAGTAATTTAGGACTTAGGTTAAATCAAACACTACTAAAACCATGCTTTTAGATATGAAGACTGAAACATCATTGTTGCTGCATACTGAGGTCAGTTTAAAACAGTTTTCCCTGATAATATAATACAAATAAGCCGAAATGTCTCTCCTGTGGAATTAAATCAAGCATTGGAAATTTAAATGTATGCTGCAGTCACCAACTACTTGTAGATGTATAGTCACATTCATGCGTTTAGCAAACTGTTGGTTTAAGATGATTTCCTTCACAGCATGATTAATTCAGTTAATAAGATCAGCTGTATGAGCTTGCACAATGATTACAGGCCAAACAGCTTTTGTATTGAGATTCATCCTGAATTGACTCACTCTCAGTTCAACTAAAATGTTTCTTAAATGTTTGTCTCTACATCAGAATAGAATTGAAGAAATTTTGCTCACTTGCTCACCATTGGATCATCAGCAGTGAATGGGTGCCATCAGAATGAGAGTTTAAACAGCTGATAAAAACATCACAATAATCCACAACACAACTACAGTCCATCAATTAACTTGTGACATGAAAAGCTCCATATTGGTAATAAACAAATCCACCAATATGGTGTTTTAATGTCACTTCTGGCCAAAATTCCAGTCGACAATCCATATGAACACTTCCAGCATTGTTTAGAATTTCTTTGGATTGTTTTCACTTCTAAACAGTGCTTGAGCTGTGCATATTTCTCTCCTGATTATTTTTTCCCTGGAGAAAGCAATGTTATGGATAGAGGACTTGTTTTTTTAACCAGAAGCAACATTTTTTTTTTAATAATTGCAAAGTTGATGGATTTGTTTCTTAAATACACACAGCTATTCACTTTGCAAGATGTTATTTGATGGACTGGAGTTGTGTGGATTTCTTGTGGATTATTGTGATGTTTTTATCTGCTGTTTGAATTTTCATTCTGACGGCACCCTTTCACTGTATTGGTGAGAAAGTGATGTAATGTTAAATTTATCCAAACTGCTTTGATAAAGAAACAAACTACATCTTGGATGCAATGAGGTTGAGTGAATTTTTAGCAAGTTTTCATATTTGGGTGAACTTTAATTTATATAACTGGCTCAATATACCACAAAGACTCAAATGAATTCTGAGGGTATGTTTTGTTATTTCATCAGCTGTCTTGTGCTGTCTGTCATCACTATCTTAAAAAAACTTTTAGTTTAGTTCAGTTAGTTACCATCCAACACTGCTTACATTACAATGCTAACAAAACTGGGATTATTTGAAACGGAGGAGTTTAGTCTTTTCATAACAGTGAAAGAAGCAACAAGTTACAGAGGCACAGCAAAATGTCAGCCTGGGAAAATTAGTGTATCCCAGATCTCAGACTCCTCTTCTCCTTCATCTATCCCAGTCTTCATCTGTCTCACTGATTGGGTGATTTGACAGTCTAGGCACTGCTGTCTTTGACATTATCCATTAGTAACCTGACTGCCCACTCTTCATCTTGATGGTGTCTGTCTCTGCTGCTCGGTTTTGACATTTAGGCTGTTTTTATGTCCCTCTGAAACACGGTCTGTCCATCAGTATTATTCCGACTCTGACACTGAGATTAAAATCCTGCTCAACAGCTCTGCTAAAAAATAATCTGAATTTCAAATTCGTACTTTATATGAACAGGTGATTATTATTCTGTTTTGCATATTGTGTAACATCAGTAAACTAAACAAAAAATTAAAAAAAGTACTTTTATGAACTTCATGAAAATATTGACTCACTGAGAAACTGAGAATCAGCAGTCATTCAAAAGCATTACAGATAATGGATCTCATTCACCACCAACAGGTCAAAACTGGCACTGAGTGAATCAGAGCATTTGCTGTTTATCTCTACACTTTGATTTGTCTCATCTCTCAAATATTCTGGGAATATAAAACTGCCTGACTTTATGGTTTTATTTATGCATAATACTATAAAATCTGAATAACAAAAAAGACTATATCATCAGCATGGGCCAAGAGGACAACGCAGCACTGCAACATTACAGGGCTCTCGAATAGAAAAAGGCTATTCTATTCTGTGGCTCGAGTGAGCTGTGGTTCACAACTGCTCCATTTCATATTAAAACTTCTCTTCTTTCTGTCTTCTAGCCGCACACATCTAGTTTTTAGCCCCTACAGAATCACTCTACTGTATGTACAATGTCACATATAAGAGGAAAACATTCTGAGTCTTCAAGAATATTGGCGGTTCTCCCAGTTCCAATAACAGCCTCATAGATAGACCTGAGGTGTGGGAATCACCTCTCCTTGGCCATTGATTTCTTCTGTAACACCAAACCAATAATGTTAAGGCTGTATTGAGACTGCCAAAACATCCACATGACTGGTAGGACTGAGTCAGCCTGAGCTAGGTCACTATTGCAGTCTGTAATACTGAAAACGCATTACTTTTTGCGACAAAAAGCCCCAGTAACATGTTATCACACTTTATGGACTAAGTGTCACAGCATATTATACAGGATTTTCAGAAATATGTAAACATTAAAAAAAAGAAAGTAAAAAAGGCCCGAAAAACTTTCTGAAACAGCAAAAATGTCAAATATGAACTAAATAGATATGATAACAGATATGAACTAAATTAATAAATTTAATACAATTACAATGCAGCAACGCAACCTATACTGTATATATACATATTTTTTAATCGCTATTTAAATAGTTTTCCTGACATTCTTTGTCAAAACTTTCCATTGTGACAACTATTATTAACTGACACACGCATGTGTACACCCAATTACTAATTTGTCAGCATCTTGTGACACATTTATTGTGGACCACCAATGCAGCGGGTCATGATTGAGCATATAATTGATTGTCGTAATGGTTTAACTTGTTATTCAGTGTTCACAATGTCTAGAACATTTATGTCCTTGAGTGACTAACCGCTTGCCTGTAATTACGTTGAATGCCAATTCATCCACAATTTGTGACATTTCAACTGCTGTAGGCTCCTGGCTATATACATCAACACAGTCAATTTGAACTCATCGGGGTCATAAAAATCTCATGGTGTCAGTTAAAAAAAAAAAGTGTTGAGTGAGGAAAGATAACTTTAATAAGTTCCTCCCCTTTGCAATTACTTTGTTGCTAAATGCTGGCATTGTGTGCATGAAGAACAGCAGGCAATTATTTATCCTAATTTAATGGGATTCTACTACAGCAGGTTTTCAATTTGGGCCTGAGCGGTCGTACATAAAATTTTAATCTTGCTTCGAAACTGTCACAGAGGTGTTATGACAGTTCAGCTCATAATAATGATGGAAATTATGTTTTAGTTGACAAAATCAGATAAGTAAAAACATCAAATAAACTGCGAGGACTAACATGAGCTAAGATACACATGCAGACATAAAGAACCAAACAGAAACCAAGATCTTTTCAAAGGCTGAGGTCTTTTGTGGTTGTTTTGTTGATGCATGGTTATTCTCAGTTGAGATGATTATGAGTATATAGTGGTATAAAAACTATAATGAGCCAACATGTAAAAAGATGCTACATGCCACCTACAAACCCATGCACTTACACCTATAGATCATTACATTCAGCTATTTTTATTATAAGCATGACAATGTGAAACTAAAAGAGAAGACAGGAAGTTTCATCCACATCTAAGTTGCATACTGTAACCAGCAGGATACTCATTAAAAGTTTGTCCTAAGTGAAAAAAGGGCCCAGCCGTGAGCGCCCTGCTTTCATTTCACACATGGTAACCAAAAGGGCATGTATTCGTTAAGGAACAGTAAGAATTAGACTATTAGATCAAAGTATAGTTTTACAGAATTTCTCCAATCAACACGTTATTTTCTGATTGTGACATGAAACGGTATTTTACATACCACTCTTTGGCAAGAAATGATAATATTACTAATGATACAGGAGAGATAGTTGTCACACTTTATACTCCAGAAAAACTATCATTCATTCATTCATTCATAAATATCTTGGAATGTTTCCATCATTATTATCCAAGAAAAAATAGGGTTAATTAACACTTTTTATGTAACAACATGCCCCAGTGATGGTACTGTCATAAAACTGTCTCCAACCTGTCATTAAAAAGCCCGTTTTTGTTTTTTCAGGCAAATTTAAATGTTAAAACAATTATGAAATAAAATTCATCAAATAAATTAATTGACTAATTAATTATAAGAGAGAAAAATTGTATATATATATTGAATTGTATTTAAAATACATTTCTTTACATGCTACATTTAAACTGAAAGGGCAAGGGTATTTGTTTCTGTGAAATATAATAAAGGGTGCACAAACAGAATGAAAAAAAAACAAGTGAATGAGTGGGCTGGTGGATAATAAATGAAGCTTTTAAAATTGCTTAGAGAACAGTTGAATAATTGATGAGTAAACATTAAATGTGAGGATGCTTTCACAGCTGTATCCAATAT
>JAUZSZ010000137.1:2338614-2349302 GCA_034780575.1 Labeobarbus marequensis
CAGGTAAACAGATGGTGCACCAGACCAACACAAGTGTCACACGGTTAATCCTTGGCACATGTTTGCCAAGATTAAATATTCCTCAGAGAATCTTCACACTGCTAACAACAGCCTGTTTTACCTTCAACTGAATGCTTTACACAGCATTTAAAGAGGTGGAGAAGCTCACTGCAAAGTCTTGTAAGGTCAAAACAACAGAATAATACTGTGAGGACTGTAATGTACCACCGTTCACTGTAAAGATGAACATTTCTGCAGTGTCTTTTTTACACTTAGCGATAAAAGCCTGACTTGTTGGCAGAAGCTATTTACACTAACTCCACGCACCAACATGTGTTTGTACTAGACAACATTACAAAAGACAGCTGCCAGTCAGCAGCTCCAGTGGTGAAGATGGTAAAGCACGTAAAGAATTCTTCATTTTGAATACATGGACCCGAGGTCGAATCCGCCTTTTGCCAAACTCAATCTTATCGCTTTTCAAATCTCATATCACATCAGAAAGGCCCTTTTTTCAATAAAATGAAAGGTGTTGTATGTAGGATTTTGACTCTAAAGCATAAAAATACCATATGTTTGCAGATATTTAAGAAACATGCTAAGTTAACATACTTGTATATTTGAAAAACAATGCTACAGTCAGTAATTCTGCTTTGAAAATTCCGGGCCGGAATGTCTGTATATGTTTTGGTTTGTGAAATACGCCCACTGCCAGTTAACCCAATTGTATTTCTGCATCCCGGGTTGCCAGTTGGTGGAAAGCACAGCGTATTTCATTTCATTCATTGTCATGTGTCTGAGGAAAAGGGGCTGGTGAAAAAAACCCTCTCCAATATTTTGAATTTGGACTGCAATACCTAGTTCAACCGCTAGTTCAACCGCTGCAATACCTAGTTCAATCCTACATACAGCACCTTTAAGCAAATAATCATTTGTAGGAGTTTCAGACGCAAAATTTATGGGAGGAGAGTATTAAAATGAATTATGCAACTTGATTTACTAACGTTTGCAGTTGTCAAATTACTGGTATTTGCGTAATTATTTAACGCCCAAAAAAAGCATGACTTAAAGTAGGCGCTAATTTGTGCTTCTCTTGGTACATTGTGCTGGTCATTATGGAAATGATCTGGCTGCATCTGTATTCTTTAATGTGTGCATTGTTAGTAAATTACCCGCAGAAATTTCCCCTCCCATTGTTGCTTTTATGGAATTGCGCTCTAATTTATCCTGCTTAGTAAATCTGGGCCCGGTTGTATGAAAGCCCTTAAACTAAGAAATCCTTAGTTATAATTTTAAAGGAACCCTTAGTGAAACTTGGGTTGCAAGAAAAATCCTAGGGGTCAACTTGAGGTCGACAAAGTCCTTAGTAACTATTTCACATTGCTAAATTTAAGGGACCAAAACAGCTCCCTTAAATCATCTTAAACTCAGTATTTTTAAGATTTTTAAGCTCAAATGTAAGACTTAAGACATTTTTAAGACCTGCAGAAATAAAAATATATGAGCGTAGTATATGAGCCTGGTAGCAATAACTACGGTAACATATTAAACCGTAAAATGACTGTAAAAAGCATGACTTGCAGGTTTTCACAAAACAAAAAGTTGTATATAATTTTAAAAAATGGATGAGTTGTATCAATTATTTTATAAATTTAAACTATTGTTAATCCATTATTACTTTAATATAAATGTAATGTTTATCTTAATTGTTTAGATTTTTATAATTTTTATAATCTTCTTGTCGATCCACCTGTACACATTTACAACTCTGCGTGTTCGCAGCATCAAAACATGGGTTAATTTTCAAATTTGGTAAACCTTCCGTCATTGATCAGCAGGAGGCGCTTTCACAGCAGAAACAAAGCGGTTTCCTCGGTAACAGCTGTACACAAAGCAGCGCAGTTATGGGCAGCGCTCGTTTATTTGTTTGTGTTTTAGTTGGTTAGGTTTATATTTTGTTATGTTCTGTTTATTGTCATAGATATACATATCTATATTTATTGTGAGATGTAGTAACTATAGTAACTGCAGCTCACATTGACGTAAGTTGCCAGAACTGTGAAACGCTTAGTATACACACTTAGGTAAGGGTGACAGTTAAGACGTTTGTTGCAACACTCTTAGAGAAATCCTTTACCTCAGGAAATGTTTTTCCCCTCAGGGATACCCTTAAGTCAAATTACTTAAGGACTTACATGCAACTGGGCCCTGGCAACTTAGTGTAAATAGAATCCTTTGCTATTTGCACTTAGTGTTAACTTGCCATTCCTTTGTAATTAATTGTGAAATTCAAACATTAATTAATTGCAATTAATTGCTAATCGAACATTACAGCCTCCACTGAATTTGTTGTTGCACAGGAAAAACAAGGAAACACTGGCATGCATGAATTCGCATATGGACGAACAAAATACTCTCAGTGATGGTTAGATTTTAAATTACTGTCACACAATTTTATTTTTATGTGCTGCATGTGTGACTCTTTTAATTGCAGTCTAGAGCCCAGTTCTTTCCTGTCACTTGTTGACAGCAGAAAAAGGATAGTGTGTGTGTTAATTCTGCCTTCTAGAACTTACTCATTCTGTTGCATGCAAGCTAAATTTCAAGTTGTTAATTAATACAAAGGTTTGTTTTTGACATATCTTTGGTGCTCTTTATCCACTGCCTGGGGCTGAATAAAGCACTTCTGAAATTTGAAGACACTGCCAGATCAACTGGACCGTCAGACCCAATTTGAGAAGATACCCTTGGCCAAGGAATAGAGTTGACAGAGGAGTGTTATTATCAAAGGTGTATTGACATGAAAAGGTAGTGATGAAAAATTAAACATGATAGGAACCAAATAATTTAAGATGAAAGTATGCACTACCGGTCCTGGCTAAGAAGTAAAACAAGCCTCAATGAATTCAGATGTCTGCTCCTCTGAATTGCAAGTGAAATGTGTTGTTGTTGTTTTTTTTTTCTTCCGGTTTTAAAATGCTTAAATACGCTTCCCAGAATACTAGATATTGGTGGCCATTCTAATGTCTATCAATTTCTTTTCTCAAAAGCATGTATCATAAAACAATGTATCATAAGCCTGTCTGACAGTTGTTTTGCTGGTGTTACCTTTGTAGGGTAGATCACAAAAACCTTGATTAAGTTTATTCAGCAGTGCATATAGAAACAAAGCCGTCACAATGGCATTAGACATGTTGAAAAAAGGAATTGCTCACCTCACGTTTCAGCGAGCACTTCATTATCTACCTGACTTCCTTCATTTTGTGATGCATTTCCTTTTATCTGCAGAATTTCTCATTGTGCTAACACTCCAACTGAAACGCAATTAATAATGCATGAAATACAGAAATTAACAAAAACAATATTTTTACTTCTTCCAACAAAAAAACTTGTCACATCTTTTATTGAAGTCTTCTCTAAGTCAGTGAAATAGTCTTTTATAGGGAGTCTAAAGACAGTGATGTGTAATGTACCACTACATGGAGCAATGAACAAAGAAAATCTATGGATTTCTTGAACAGCTCTTCTCTTTTTTTCCAGCCCTCATATCCAACAATTGCCTGCTGCAGATTCAAATTTAACCAAAGCCTCTGAGAGAGAAACATGCGCCCCTGTCTTAGAGAAATTATAGTTGATATTCTTCCGCCCCTGCATTTGACCCTGTCTCCACATACTCTATAAGAAAATATCATTTTATAAAAGGCAAGAGAGGTCTGGCATGTAATTGGTGTGTAAATGCAATCACTTCAAATAAAAGGCATGGTAATTCAAAAATGTAATTCAAAAGAAAGGAATAAAGCAATATGAGAGACAGAATAAAGTGGAAGGCACATAAAAGGCCTCTGTTAGAAAAAGAAACAATATTTTTCAGTTGGTTCTGTATAAATATAATTTATATGAAGTGTTATTATTAAATTGATCAAATATGATCAATAGGTTTATGTATTTCAAATAAATTATGCTCTTCTGAATTTTCCATATACAGTATCTAAGAATGACTAAGACTGTTTCCAAAAAAACAAAATCTTAAGCAGCACAACTGTTTTCAACATTGATAATAATAAGAAATGTTTTTTGAGCACTAAATCACCATATGAAAATGATTTCTGAAGGATCATTTGATACTGAAAACTGCAGGAAATTCAACTTCCCATCACAGGAATAAATACCTTTCAAATTATTTCGAAATAGAAAGCAATTTTAAATTGCAATATAAATATACACAGCAAAATTGCTATTGAACTTTACAGTCAGTGATCATTTATTTTCATAATATGGATAAGAGCAGCTTTGACATTTCGTTCCACAGGAAAAAGTTAGACGAGTGACATTAGAGCAACACGAGTGAGGCTAGATGACAGCATGCCAGGAGTTCAAGGAAGCTTTCTCTTGCTTTCTCTCTTCCTAAGAGAAATATGCCATTGTATTCCACATCTGTCCACATGACACTTCAAATACTATTCAATTCAATTCAATTCAAGATTATTTGTATAGTGCTTTTTACGATACAAATTGTTGCAAAGCAGCTTTACAGGAAATTAAGTTCCCACAATATATTTAATAAGTTAATTTTACTGTCTACTTATTAGTGCTATAATACTGACATGTTAATGTCTGTGAAACAGCCTTTGAGAGTAGAGTCATGTTTGATAAATTAAAGTGCATAGCAGGCCGTGACCTTTCCTGTGTGGCTTTATTTTGTTTTCTGTTTTCTTGTGACTGCAATTAACCACCAAACATTTACAAGTGCAGCACTCCAATTCAGACACAACCTTTCATCAATCTGTTCCATTTCAATATTAATAGAGTTTAAAAGGTCATGTTGACTTGTCCGGGACATATTGTAAATCTTTATATGTCTAGTGGATCCACTTAGAAAGAACTGCGCAAGGATGATGCAAATCAAATAATCACAATAATCAAAAATCAAACTTCTGCTGTAAAAATATTCAACTGGGCCAAGCTCTGAAATTTTGTTCTGGCTCTTTTTCTACAGGAAATATTTGAAAATGTCTGTTGAAGAGTCTTCTGTGTAAAGCTCTTGATGGCACACTGGCAGAAATAGCACATAGACTGCATTTGCGTTTCCATTCGCCTGCATTCGTTGCCCAGTAATTGGACTGAACTATGGAAAAGGTAGCTGTGTGGCAACTCATAATAGATCACACCAGGCCAAATGGGTGTATTCTCAACAGGCCCTCACACAGGTAATCATCTGTGTTTAAATGAGAGGGCCAGTCTGGGCCAGTGCACAAGGGAGCCAAGAAAACCAGTACAACAGGAGTTCAGGTACTGCACCTGGTCCTGATAATGAAGCTTATGGTAAAACGAAGAGCTATTACAGTTCCATCGAGACTGTGCAAGCAGAGTAGTCTGTCAGCTCCTATAGTCTTAATATGGAGTTTTAGATGACTTCCACATTATCGAAATGTTCTAGCCCAAAGATTGAAGCCTACTGCCCAAGGGATCCCTCTATGAGTGACCTCTTGTTCCTATCCCATCTGTAATTCCTACACACACAGATTGATATAAAGATGCCTGTCTGAACTTCAGAATGTGCCTTGAGGTCAGGGAGGAAGTAATTAGTGGTGGAAAGGAAAGAGAATGTATTAAACCAAACCACCAGAGAGAAAACCAGGGAAGGGTAGTTCACGGTGTGAGCTAAATCAATAGTCGTATCGAATACCGAGACACCGCAGTGCATGTATTCCTTCAAGCTAGACTCACAACCACATTTTTGATGCTACCATATGGCACAGTGAATGAATGATTAATGCTGTCTTGGCTATAATATATTCCAAAGGAAGATGTTAGATGCTTCTGCTACGTGGAAACAAGTTGGGTTTTGATTTAATAATGCCAAAAAAACTGACCCTTATATTCAAATTACTGATTTAAACCAATAATACGGGTGACTGCTTACAGGGTGCTGGGGTGAACGGTACAGCTACAGCATGTTTCAAAGCACTTGAGGGGGATAGGAGCTTTACATTTGAATTTCATTTTTCACAGATGTGAAAAAAGGCGAAAATGGATTGGGGAAATTGGAAAAGACTGCAATCAAGCATGCTGTGGCTCTAAATAAATCCAGCCAAGAAAAAGGGCATTTGACAAAACTGTCATGGCAGTGATTTAAAGGCTTACTGAAACACAAAAAAATTAAAGGGTTAGTTCATCTAAAAATGAAAATCATTTACTCACCTTCTTGTCATTTCAAACATGTTTGGCTTTCTTCTGTGTAACCCATTTTGTCTGATGAATTCAAAGTCAGCAGAGTGGTGAAACAGCTGAACTGATGAAACATTCTTCAAAATATCTTTTGTGTTTGACAGATGGAAAAAAAAAGACCATTTGACCTTTTTTTCAATACAGGTTTGAAGAGAAGAAGGTAAATGACCATTTTCATTTTTGGATAAACAGAATTGCATGCTAATTATTATCACGATAAAAGTCTTTAAGATATTTTGCCAATACATAAAACAGTAACGAGACAAATAAGCACTGAATTATGTTTTTATGAAATATTTCCTTTGTCTAACAAGTTACTCGGTGTGACTTTCCTAAAACCTTGCTGTAGAGGTTAGCTTGATTTTTTTTCAACCCCAAGTAAACCTGTCCTAGTGGTGAAGTGTGAAGTTAATGGCAGTGAAGTATGCCAGTGCCTCTCCTGAATAATTGAGCTATAATGAGAAGCATTTTTCTCTCAGAAACAGTAGGAGGTGGAGAGAAGAGTGCAGCAAAGTGGACTTCAGCCATTACTCAAAGAGAGGAGTTCAAAAGAGGACAGCAGTTAAAGAATTGCAGGCATATGGCACACCAATCACCACATGGGGTAGTATCACAACATTTATGAAAAAAATGGTGCCGCTAATTCTGACATGGGTGACAGTTTCATTCGGTGTATTGGTTTTGCAATTGTTGCATAGTTCATTATGGCTGCCTGGTGAGAAACTATCATGTAAGTGAAGCCATTTGACAAAGCTCTCCGTCAAAAGAGGCACCAGCAGAGCTTATGGCTTATTAGTGTGTTCATGTCCAGACGCATCGGGCATAAAAATTAACCATTTTGTTCCTAGAAAGAAGAGAAAAACACAGCCGTCCATCCCAGTCTGTGGGCTATATTGTTTAATCGCTTTGTGAGTACATTTGTATGGAAAATTATGCAATGCCACTCATCGTGCATAACCAGTGTGAGTCTGAAGATCGTGAAGGGAGTTAGGGAAGTCTATTTATAAAATGCAAAGCAATCTTTGATTATTTTCCTGGGCTGAAGTGGAGCGATGAAGTGAAAGGTAATTGAATGCAATGGAAGTCACCTTGGATAAGTGTCTGTGTGACCGTTAATGAGATCAGACTCTTCAGAATGAGAGCGCAGGATATCAACTGACAAACATGCATTCATGCACTGATGAAAACTCATATCTTATGATGTGACAACAAACTTAGTACTCATTAACGTCAACTGGACTCCAGTCTATCTAGGATACAAAAGATAATATTTAGAAACAAACTTATTATGACTGTGATTCCAAAGAAATTGTTACTGATAATATACACATTATGCCTAATGTGTTCTGATAATGGAAACATTACTACAAGAAAATGGACTTGGCTTCTAGTGTGTGCATTTATAAGTAGTGCAAAATGCAGATAACTATAAAACTTTAGCTTATAAAGTACCCTCAAAAAGTCTTTCATTTTCTTTTTTGTTGAGTTCATTATTATATAAAATGTTGAAATTACTACGTTTACCTTTGGTCTGTACATTTGACCAGTTATTAAGTAAATCGTGAAGATATGCAATCTTTGCCCTCTAAAAGGAATCATGCACTGGTAAAATACTTATTATGAAGTACCAAAATATTAACAATGTATATCACTTTTTTATCATTTTGAATAATTGTTTTAATAAAAAGACGCATTGTCCAGATGGCATAGTTACAGCATTCACCAGCTTTCCTTCCAATTTCCATAATAATAAGAATTTAATAAGTGAAATCTTTGCTGGAAAGAGAGGCGGAAAGAGAGAGCACATGGTTTACAACATGTGACAACCTGGGTATTCCCCAGCACTCATTCTAATATATGTTACAGCCATATAAACGCCATATTAGGGGGATAGTCACCCCATTCTGCCAACCAGAAACCAACATTTAAAAAGTGAATTATCATTATTGTTATTATGATCAATATTATGTGTATTTATTATCAAATTTAATACATAATTAGCATCTAACAACAGCAGTGCATTATTGCTGAACCATATAGTGAAGAAACAGCAAATCCTAAAATTGTATTCTTCAGGTATACCATATACCATAACCTTTCTTGAAAGTAAATGTGGAACTGCTGTGCTGTTAACACAGATCCAGCTCAAGTCTTCATAATTATAGATTAAGATCCATCTGCTAAGCTCTAATTGTGCACTTTGCCCCATGCAGACCAAATTTAAGCCTGCTCGGATTTAAATTAAATGATGCGGCTCATTCCTCAGTCTTTATAGAGCCACATATGTCATGATCTTATGGCCCTTCTAGCCCACCCTCCAATTTATCCCATTTTAATTGGCAGTAAAAGAAGATGAAACATGCTTTATGTTCCCCTGACCAATTGTCCCCTTCATCTCCTGAGCTGAAATGTGGGACTGTTTCTAAGACTCCCAGAACCTGCAGAAGACAAAATTTGTTGCAGAGAAAACAAATACAGACTTTCAGTTGTTAAAAGAAGAAGAGAGCAATTTAAAGACAGAAAAAAGATAGAGAAAAGTCCTCCTGTCTTTTACAATGAATAAAGATCTTTGCACACTGAAAAAAATTAATCTGAAAATTTAGATCAGGTCCAGTTGCGTTTTCACATCCGTAGCATGCATTTTGATAGGAAAGGATGAGGAATACGAAAAAACAGAAAAATGCACGCAAACATTTCGGACTCAGTGTGCAATGACCTTAAAGCTGGTGATTTCTGATCTTGTTTAAAATATTAGAATCTGATTGACACGAGCAACTATTTCTCTTCTTCGTGAGGAGACGGACAGGGGTCCACAGCGCATATTAAATAACCAAAAAGCATATTTCTGGTAAATCATGTCTGAATTTCTGATTCTTGAAGTCTGATATGCTTGTTGGAAATAACGTGCCACCTTGAAGTGAGGAGATAGCTGATTACAGAACTCTTTTTGCAGATGTTAGCATGATTTTTTTTTTATTTTTTTTTTTTTTTGTTTGTGTGAGAGCGAGAGATAGAGACGGAGGTAGGATGAAGTGTCTTGAGCAGCACAATTAGTATGTCCTTTACCGCCTCTCATTATCCTGATAAATCAGTCCAAGAGGCACCTAATTCTGTATTCAGCCAGGGATGCTGGCTATAAATATTCACTATTGTACCATGCAGAAGAGATTGCAGCAGATTACATCTTTTGTTTACACTTCAGAAACATTGTGAATAGAACTATTAACGAATACAAGCACTGATCATTTGAAAAAGCTTGTTCCTTTACATAAAAAAAAATATATTTTAAAGAATGTTAATTAAAAACATATTACTATTACTGTTCAAAATAATTTTTTATGGAAGCCCATTTTTACCTTTCACAAGTAATCACAAGAAACAGTCACAATTAGCTTTTCGAGGCCATAATTTTACATTATGTATTAAATCAGCAGCCTCCAGTCTATGGAGTAAATTAAAAAAACAACAACCTGTATTACATAAGAAATAAACAAAACATTATAAAATGTTCTAATTTGCTGATTTGGAACTCGATAAATCTTTTTTATTACAATTATCCCTGTTCACCCATGTTTTGGCCTATTTGCCCCATTTACGTCTGAGAAAAGTCTCAAGAGCATCTGACTCAGACACAACAAACAGTTTCTACCCACAGGCTATTTGGCCCTTTTACCCGACTCTCAGTCCATAATCCCTGCTGATTATCTTAGACATGCTGTTTTTAGTAAAATCTTACTTGTGCGCCTTGTTGTGCAGCATATCCCATTTCTATGTATACATTGTTTTGTTTTTAGCCTATGTTTTGTTAGACAATACACTACATTGGAAAAGAAATACACATCTGGTTACAGAAGCATGAACCAAAATTCAAAGACTTGCCAAAATATGCAGAGACAGACAACAGGGTAAAACAGTGGGTATACACTGCTTTTACAAGATGGAGGATTTGATGGAATGTTTAGGTTTCAATAGAGACACAGAACGTAAAGAGTTTCTTTTCAACAGGTAAGCTAACTCAAGTTTTTGCCACACACATTAACTCTTTACTGTCTAGCTCCAGATAAAACATTAAGATATTGCAACATGTGAAAGGGTGTGATGAGAGTAAGGAGTGATTGCAAAGGTTGTTTGAAATTTGCTTTATTTTTCTAGTGCAGTAGCACATAAATGGCATACTTCACCTTTAACCCTTGTGCAGTGCTGAAAATCCTTTACCAAATTTGGTGTATTCCAGTCAAATAACTGGCCTTTTAAAAACTGCTTGTGAATTATTATGCTATTTTGGCCAATTTCAGATTCAATCTTTTCGTCAACTTGTATTTCAATTAGCACAGGTTTTGTATTTCTGTTTGGAACTTATGCCTCACTTTTGCCCTAACTTGCTGAGTGAAAAAAACGCATTATTTATGTATAATAATTTTCACAATCTTCACTCAAAACTGAGGTGCATAAACCCAGAT
>JAUZSZ010000137.1:2379866-2392794 GCA_034780575.1 Labeobarbus marequensis
TGCCCAGTGTGAGCACTGGGCACGTACACCCACAGAACTGCTCTGTGGAGGAACTCGGACCAACTGCTAGTTTGCTACGGCCCTCCTAAGAGGGGTCTTCCTGTTACAAAGCCCACTCTTAGCAGATGAGGTGGATGCCATTAATTTGGCGTCTCGCAGCCATACTTCCGGCATCCCTGCCAGCGCTTGCTTCATGACGCCGGCTCCGCCGCACCTGCTTTTATGCTTCCTGGTCGTGACGTCACCCCGTCCGTGATGCCTCGCCGTTCCATTGGGCTGATTACACATGAGATTCAGAGCGTGGTTACGCTGAAGATGTTCCCATAGCGTCTCCGGACGCAGCTCTCGTTCCCTTCAGGGAACCATGGTTACATACGTAACCTGGCACGTTCCTGCTGATGTTAGCAGGCCAAAGCCATTGCAGATAAACACTGAAGAGTTGGATTTATCTCTCACAACTACAACTTTGTTAAACAACATAATTTTATAGCTCACTATATGATTTTATATCTCACAATACATCTTAGAATATGACCTTTTACTGCTGCTCAAAATTGAAAATCTATTGCTCACAATACATGCTTTTTAAATCTCACAACATTTTCTTATCTCATAACTGCAACTTCATATCTGGCAGTATGATCTTGTATCACATAATGATACAAGATTTATATCTTACAATATGACCTTATACTGTCTCAGAGATGCAGCTTTATAACTCACAATATTGTTTTATCTCAGTTCCTTTCTAAAATATCTCACTAATATTCATTTCTAACAATTCTAACTTCACACAGGTGACAATATGACCTTATATGTCATAAAAGCAACTTCAAATATCTCACAATGACTCACTTTGTAACCTTTATATCCTACAATATGAATTTATAAAGTCGCAATTCATATTGTAAGATATAAAGTCACAACTGAAAGATTAGGACATAACATTGTGAGATATATAATCATTATAGATTATGAAACCTTGAGTTGAAAGCCTGAGCTACAGTATAAAGGTCATATTGTGAGATTTAAAACAAAAAAAGAATCACAATTGTGAGATCTAACTTTATACTGTAGAACTTTATAGCTCACAATAAAGAATTTTATATCTCACTATATTACTGATATTACTTATACTTATATACTTATACTTAATATTACTTATATTTTTTTCTCAATTACGTGTCCTAGAGCACATTTTATATCATTTAGTATAAAAGTGCATCTGCGCACCTTTGGGCACATCCATTATATGAAAGCAAATTTCATCATTGAATGGTATTTATATTTACTATATTTCTGATAAGTGTGCTTCCAGCCCCCCACTGAATATAGCTGGAGGACATGTACAGTGCTTCATTTATGAACAAATTCAGAACTCTCCTTGAAGAGAAGGACACTATTCAGGGAACATTTAGTTGTTTCTTTATGAAGACAGATTTTTTTCAGTCCATTCAGTCCATAAAATAGCTGTCAGACGTCATTGCGCTTGTGTGTTTTTGAAACATACCGTTTAAGCATTTAGTCCTAGGGAAAGTCAGATACATCACTTCTGAAACTTTCCAAGGATTTGAAGTTAAAACATGTCCCCAGTAAACGGTATCAAAGCGTTAAAAGCACCACTCCACCAAGGCACATAAGATTCGGTTATTTCACGCTATCCTCAATTCTAAGAAAGTTCTGTCTAAAAACTGTGTGGCTCATTAGCAATAAGAGATTTGGGACGCACTTCAAAGTTGTAGATGCTTTTTAAGATGGACTTAATGGCATTCACTGAGCTATGGCGCTAATGAGAAAGTTACCCAGTTCTTACAGAATTATCATTTGAGCTAATTAGTTTACAACATTCGAGGAACAACTGTAGCCTACGCCTCAATTAATAAGTATTATGTGGAAAGCAAGGACTAATTGAGATAGTAATTGTATTAAACAGATTCATCACACAGAACTAATTTTCCCAAATGTAATTGCAAAATATTTCATATTCAGCTTGAGCAATTAAATTGGCCAAGCTTACAAATAAAGCACATATAACGTCTTATGCTCTTGTCTGGCTCGCTTTTAATATCACAATAAAAGCCTTAAACTTAATTACATAACTTGAAATAATACAAAGCAGGCATATGCGAGTCATGCTTGAATATCCCTTCCTTTCAGGCTTGATCAAGCTGACAGTCTTGTCATAACAAAAGACGACTGTTTGTCTCTGTCAGTAAATGCAAAGCGAGATAGAGACTGTTGTATCTTCTTTTCTGTCTCTCAGGAGCAAAGACAGACACTGTGATTCAAAAATGTCCTGTGAACGTGTCTCTGCTTTGCAACAAGCCAACATTGAGCTTTCATCAAAACTCCTCCATAGCTATGCAGCAGTTGCATGAATTAAAGAGATGAAATGCTTGTATTCTATACTGCATACCCACTGCCTATTGATGTTTTCCTCACAAACACACAGTTGGACTGCTGACAGTATCTCCTGTCTGTGAAGTGTCTCTGTGAGCAGTGGAACAGGCTGCTTTGTGCTCGGCACACAGTGAGATCCTTCCCACTCCTGCTCATCCATTTCTATTTTTCAGGTTTATCTGAACTGGCTTCACATAAGGGTTTGCCATTTCACATTCCCAAGAATCAATGCCTGTAAAATGTTCTATTACACTCTAATAGATCATTATGTTCTATTTTTGGTGTGATTTTCTTCTCAGGGTTTCTACAGAAACAGAATAAATGTCGGGAGACACCTGTAGACTTAATAAAGGATTCATTGATTTAATTGATTTTGCAGATCAGAGCTTATCAGCAGAGAATAAAATTAACTCCACTAGTAAAGTAAAATAAATCCCATTCCATTAAAAAAAAAATTTTTTTGAATGTTATTCAAAATGCAAAGAATGGAAAATTAAAGATAAATTCCTTAGACAAAATGACAAAAATGAATGAATTAAAGTTAATTTAAAAATTTAAATTAAATTAAATTTAAAATAACCAGAATTTGGAATGTACTTTAAAAGGCATGGACAAGTAAAGATCAATTCCACTAGTAAAATAAAGATAAATCAAATTAAATTAAATTATTAAATTAATAATGAAATGATATGCAAAGAAAAATAAATAGTATTTAGAATGTTATTCAAAAAGAAAAGAAATAATTTTTAAAAGTATTTAAAAAAATACTTTTAATAATTTTAATAATAAGGACTTAGAAAATCATTCAAAACGAATAGAAAATCAAAGATAAATTTATCTAGTAAAAAAATATAATCAATTAAAAATTAAATTAATTAAAAATAAATTGTATTTAGAATGTTGTTCAAAAAGTTAAAAAATAAAGAAATTATATTAGTTAAATTAAAAAAGGATTATAATATTGTTATAAATATGGAAAATTAATACAAATAAATATTTCTTACCTCAGCAGGATGCTATGTGCTATTAGCATGGGGGGGGGGCAATTGCTTACCATTGTTACATATT
The DNA here is from genome assembly GCA_034780575.1 of Labeobarbus marequensis. NCBI lineage: Eukaryota > Metazoa > Chordata > Actinopteri > Cypriniformes > Cyprinidae > Labeobarbus > Labeobarbus marequensis. The sequence goes on from JAUZSZ010000137.1 coordinate 2,383,335, forward strand.
CAATTCTATAGGGCAAAAAAAGCAAAAAAACAAAAGAACTATCCTAACTGACTTTTGTAAGCAAATAACCAAAAAAATAAAACCAAAAAATGATCCAACTAAAAAAAGCTGGTTTTACAGGGGGTTTATGCACTTTTAAGTTGGTCATGAAGCTTAAGCTTATAGCGGGGGAAGTCCGGTCCCAGCTGAGTAACTCTGATTCAGATGAAGGACAATGACAACAGGTAGCTTTCTCCAGGTAATGTAAACTTCTTAGATCTAATTCAATCGATCAATCACTCAGGATACTGTTCTGTAATTCAGTCTGAAGGAGGACTAATGAACTATGATTATTACTTTCAATTTATCAAGCTTTGCTCTGAAAAAAATAAAGGCGCTGTACATTGGCTCATTCTTCCAAAATGAACATTATCTACCACAAACATTCTTCATCTCTAGTTGAGCTCAGGCGGTAAAAGTGTCTTGATGGATAGCTAACGTTCTTGCTAACAGACCCGGGGCTGTTTGGACACCATGGGGTTCCTCTCAAATAAAACCAGTGTGACATATAGTTCGCCTGAAGGGACGTACTTCAAGCTGAAAATCTACATTGCGTGATTCAACCATAAGGTCTGGCACAGAATCTGCAAAGCTGAAGCCCTACGGGTGCTCATCCATAGTCTCTCATCCAACGCGATCGTACTCTCTCTTCAAAAAGCTTCTCTGTCTTTGGTTGGCCTGCCACAGGGAATGTAGAATAAGGAGGAAACAAAGCGCATTTTATTTCAAACTTTGTTTTGAAAGCTCTTGCAAAAATGATTTCAAGAACTGTTTCTCCCATTTTCTGCTTTGATCTGTTATTCTGCTGTTTTGTAGATGTTATTTTGTATCGCTGGGTACACAAGGCTACAATTGTTCTTAAAACATGGTTCTTACATCACAACGGTCTTTGTCTTGTCTGCTGCCATATAATTTTGTAAGGTATTGACCACAACTTTGCTTTTAGAAACATTCTTTCGAATTTACCAGCCATCAAATCCTTTTTTCGGAAATGCTACATTATGCCATTTATTCTGTTTTTCCCAATATAATTATACTATTTTTCCATGCAAAATATAACCATGTCAACCATTTCTCCTGGAGGAAGACAAGCTATTATGTAAGCAGCAAGCAAAGCAAAAGTAACTGGCAGTGAAACACGGCATACACTGAATGACATGTGCAGTACACAACCTGCTTATAAAAAAATAAAAGTAATAACAACCTTCCCTACAATCCTAAAGGAAGCAGAACACGCTCAACAAAGAGAAGCAAACATCAATTCAATTCGAAAAACGGAACAACCATTAAGTGCCAGAGTTCAGTTCATCTTGTTTACATTAAAATTAGCCTCTGGATAGTCTCTTTGTGCCAGGGGAGAAACTGGATTTCAATAATTTATAGGACGAGCTTGGAGAAAGGGCCTTTTGTGTTATTTGAAGGTGTAAATAATTCATAAAGTGTGAGGGAAGAACGACAGGTTAAACAGAGATGTAATGTTGACAAGACTGCAGGCTATGTAGGCAACACTGGGAAACCCTGAGAGAGATTTGAATTAAATATGTTCAGGATGTTTTCACTATAGGTGTAATGTAAAAGGAAATATTCATGTATAGGCCTACATGTACAGTATATTTCATGCCGGCATGAAAAAGAAAATCAACACTACCAGTCAGAATCACACTTTGAATTGCTATCTTGTCCAATTGATCCATTCTAAATGAATTTGTAAGCAGTTACTGGTCCAAAATACAGTGCTTTGAGCAAGAACTGATTCGGCTGCGGGGATTTTCAAAATGAAAAAGACTTGCTTTGGTCGTGTACACAAGGGGGTCATTTGAACTAAAAGCTGTGTTTACTTGAAAGCAATGGCAGTGGTTCATTGTGACTGTAAATCACAGCTTTAAAATCTAAACAAAACTGTCATATAATTGTTTTAATTCATTTTCAATGAGAAAGGAAAAACAACACAATTAGGGTTCGGTATAGGATGTGAAAAATGACCTATAAAAATGACTAAATTATACATATTTAAAAAATAAATAAATAAAATTAATTGGCACAAATGTTAATTTAAAAAAATAAAAATATTACAAAATTATTACAAAAGGGCTGAGATACACTATCAAATAGTACCTAAGATGAACAATCAGAATGTTCTAATCACATTCCACCCCTCACATCTCAGGAAGGGAAGAGCTGTTTTTATCCCCTGGAGAACAAAACGTGTCTTGTGTGATAAGCTTACAATCAGAAAGACTGAGGCAAACCGTGTAATTTAGTCTATTTCACAGAGGACTGCAATTTGTAGGGCCATATGTGTACTGTTGTGGAGTTCTATAAGCCTGCACTGACACCACTTTTTTATATTGGGGGGGGGTGCTTTCACAGCTTAACTTTACATGGCAGCTATGATTACATTCTTCAAAGTCTCTTCTGATAAACAGAAGCTGGTTAGTTTTCTAAATTGAATATTCAAAACACAGGATGGTTTAACACGCCAAAGGCTGATATAAAAAAAATAGTGAGAGTGAACGTTACAATTTTACTTTACAGATTTGTAATAAATTATTTAATTGTTACTAGACAAAAAAATAAAAAATAAATAAAATAAAATAAATTCTGAATCTGCTAATTAAAACCAGACAGCTGACTGGCACTTCAGTATTAGATGGACTAACTGTGTCTTCAACTTTTTATAACAGGTACAACCAGCTAAATGACCCCAATGGCCAAAAAACAAGTAAAAAAATGATAATAACACAAAATGGTAGAGACGTGGCCTAGTATGTAGTAAACATACCACATAAAGTCAATAATTCACCTCTGTTCTGTACAAATGGGGTAAAAAAAACTAAAAATACACAATACAGATTCCTGGATGATAACAAATATTTTTGGCAGTTACATTTTCTCAATTTATCAGCCATTGGCAGGTGTAGCAAAAAGTTTATTTGGACCCTGAATGGACACACCTTGGCCTTTTTCTGAACCTCTCCAACTGTGCTTATGAAATATTATTTGGATACATTATTTACTTAATTTTCTATATTGCCGCATGGGATTTGCAGTTTATATTTAAATGACTAATTGAACGGAAAGACAAATCACAACATTTAATTTCACTAATTACATCAGTGGGAAATGAGATGGCGTTCATTTGCACGGTTACCGACCTATCCTAATGTGAGCAGACGCGACTCTCTCTATTTAGTCAACAGGGATTCCCACTCTAAATCAGTTCATATTCAGCTCTCTATGGAGTATAATTACTATTCAAATAAATTCAAACCAACATACACGATTCAGAATTCTTTTAGGAATCCTCATATTCTGTTTTTCATCAATTTGCTCGTTGTTGTAGTCAAATGATAAAGGGATTTTCTAACCCATCTGAATCTGAAGTTGCTTCCTTCTTGCCGTCCACTGTGGCATGATGGACAAATTACTCACCCCCTCTTTCTCTAAAAACACGACACAGCAAATACAGACTGCCACTCACTGGAATTCGTCCTGACAGCCGTGTCATAGGCCCTCTCATCTCTACAGGGTGCATAACGACTCCAAATGAAGTTAAGATTTGGAAATAATTTGGCAAAAAGGGTTTTAAAATTGAATGACAAGGGATCACCAATGCCTGAGGAAAAATCTAATACTGAAAAAAGTTTGTGACAACAGAATAAGAAAAGATATAACAATAATTCGCAGTATAAATGAAAATGCACTCATAAACGCAGTATTATATAGTGATGTTGTCATCCCTGCAATAACTTTGAGCATGGGCATTATCACAAAGGCCTTGTAACTGTGCGGTATGGCTGTGTCAAAGCTTTTGAATCAGTATTACTGTCATATCTGATTTCATTACACTTATCCAGAAGGATATTAAAAAAAGTAGGGGCTGACCTTGCAAATCAATCCTTTGAGTCAAATGGAAGGTCTCAAATGGTTGTGTCAGAGGTAAATTAATGCACCGTTATCATGTAACTGCAGTCAAATGCTTGTTCTTTTCTTGTGCAGTCATGAATCCTTTACAATTATACCACAAACCAGAGCCCTAATTTGTCAACTAATAAACTCATTCATCATTTGATGGCACTCTTGAAAAATATGCATCAATCTTTGCTGAGATGAATTAGGTGTTCCCCGTTGGGCAAAAAAAAAAAAGTTCTGGCACCGCTGCAATTTTTTTTACACTTAATAAAACCCTGTAATCAAAGTAGATGGACTTATATTGAAAAAGCACACGATCACTTTTTCTTTGCTGGTGTGCAATCACTGAACTAATGTGATAGTATAATTGTAGCATGGAAAATCAAGCATAATTTTATGTAATTCAGAACGCAGTGAGATTTGGATCCAGGTTTGTGCAGACAACTGCAAGCTGTTCAAAGAAAAAAGAAAACAGCAGTGAGCCGCCAACAGAGTTTAAAGGAAATGAAGATAGAATAGAAGGAAAATACACAAAATTATCAGTCAGCCATGCAACAGTACCATTAGCTTGTCCTGCTTACTCAAACAGCAGAAGCTCCCTGCTGAACAGCCCAGGCTAGATGAGATGCCCTGGCCCATAATTCCTAAGGGCCTCGGACAGCGAGCGCAGCCCGTGAGCAGAATGCAGAGAAATACTTTACGGGTTAGCGTGAAGGATGCTTTTTTTGAGTCATGTGGCTCTTTAAATGTGCAGATTGCAAATCAATTCTTCTTCAATTAGCCTGTTAAAGACTAAAAAGTCCCAAAAAACTAACAGTGGGACCGTGCTGTTAGATTCACACTGAGATGGAGCTGTACTTAAATCTTCAAAAACATTGTGTGTGGGAGTTAATTATGTCCTTCTCAGCCATCTCACCATGAGTCTCTATTTCATGATGCACCACTGTGCCAAACGTTACATGGAAAATATGATCAAATATTCACTGAATTCTGAGCTAATATGTATCAGAAACAAAAGCACTAAACTTACAACTAATACATTTGCAACTGCCCATTCAAGTAACACTTTAAACAATATTATAATCCTCTCATGCTGGCATTCAGCTTTTAATGTTGTGTGATCTTTTCTAAAATCTTTGTAAAAAATTATTTTATTATTATTTTATTTTATTATTTTTTTGAAGTCTACCAGGGGTGGGATGGGTTGGGGTGGGTTCTAAATTTGTACAGCGGCTTTGTTTTACTACTGCTCCCAGGAAAAAAAAAAAAATCAATAAACAGTTGTTATTAACAAAAAAATAATCCTCTCATGCATACACAATCAAACAACCAACATATACAAGCTGACAATGCCTAATAAGTTTACTCTGTAATATCACAGAGGCATTACGTTTTTAAAGAAAACTGGGAACAAGCAGACTATTTAGTCAGTCAGCAATACACGAGGCCACCCATAATCAAAGCAAATTACACAATAATGTTCTGTGTTAGTATTACTTTTATTTAAGCAAAATTCCTTTGATCCCTTCGGGTGTAAGAATAAACTTTTTTGGAGCCATTAGGAGAAAATAGCATGCAGTTTCAAAGGCTCATTAGCGCACATCCATATCAATTCACAGCTCTAACAATAACACAATCAAAAACTCAATCATGAGTTTTGGGGCTATTAAATGCACCATTCTAAAAGTAAATGTGACTGGAAATTATAAAATTGACATTTTTAATTTAATATGAAAGTGAATATTAGGCTTCCATTGTACAATGTGTATTTAGCACATTTGTGCAGCAGTATTCAGTACAAGTGTTCTATGGACAGGTGTAGAGGAGGAATCTGATAAATACTGTAAACTATCCCCCTAAATCATGTTTATATATATATATATATCAACATTGACCAATGTTTAATATGAGATGCCGGTAAATGAAACATTGACCACTACAAAATTTCTGAAAAATTCTGGAAAATGCAGCCAAATAGTGTTAATAGTAGACAAATGCAAGGTTTCTGTAAATAAAGAAACCACATTAATAAATCAAAAAATAAATTAAATTAATAAATGAAAAATACGGATTCCCTCAAGAGCACTGCATAATAGCATGTGAATAAACATCAGGCTGAATTTTGCAATATGTGCTTTGAATAATAATAACAAGCATCACAGCATTCTCACTTAACACACATTCTTTATAACAGTGACAGAATATGTTATTAAATGCTATATCCAAAATACTAAACCAATACTGTAAAACAAAACTTTTTTTCACTCAAATGCAGTCCATATGCAAGAAGTTAGATGTGTCTTCTCCAATGTTTACAAGAAACCTTCATCATCACAAACAATCAAGAACAATAAGAATTTGATGACAACATTCCAATAAACAAGCCCATATTTCAGCCCAAAATATTCTTAGCAGTGACCTAAACAGAGCATGCTAGCAGGCAATAAATAAACAGAGCTTCGTGTTCAATTGGTTCTGCGTCTGAAGCAGACAATGCTCTAAAACAGACTTCAAATGGAATTCACAAAACCAAAGTAAATTCTCCCAGGGAGTTGCATTTACTTGAAAGGCGACTTGCCTTTAAAGCAACAGCCCCTCTGAAGTTTAACTGCTTTGAGAGTGGAGTGGTTTGGCTCTGAAGTGCAGGTGGGCAGGAGAAGAGGTCTGGAACAACACTAGTGGCAAATGTCCTCCTGACAGGAGGTTGAGTACATCAGTGACTGGCTTTATAACTAGGACTGCACTCTGTGCTCCTCAAGACAAAGAAACTTTTCAAAAAAATATTTTCAGAGACTTATTCAGGCCATTTAGGAACAAAATTGCATGTCTAAGTAAATTTTAGCATTGCAACACAATATACTTTGAAGATACTGTAGATGGATAGATAGATGCAACCTTTACAGACATATAGACAATAGAGTATATAGAACCTCACCTGAATGAAACAACAAAACATCACATTCTAATGTTTTTGTGTTGTATATAGGGAGGTGGTCTGAGTACGGTTTGCTTTGGATCCTTTTGTGGTTTGATTGAATCTTTTTTTTGATTGAAGTTTTCAAACTTGCACTGTGAAAACCAACAGCACTGAAGTTACTTGCAGCTGGCTCCCTGTAAATGAATTGGGTTTGGTTCATATAAATTGTACTATATGCAAAAATACTCTATGACTCAGAACACATGCAAAACAAATGATTCAAGGCCTCTGATCAATGAGCCCAAGCTGCTTCGCCTAATGAGAAGGACTACAGAAAAGGATGAAGACTCTGTAAACATCAACACTTGGAAATATATTCTGATGCCTGCTCTGACGACCCAAATGCTCCGGAGGAAAAAATGAATTATAAAAAAATACAAAAAAAAAGATATATTGAGAGAGGTAAAATAACACATGAATAAATAAACAGATTTTTTTACTGCATGACAGCTTCAGTCTATTGAGTTTATAACACTGATTCAGACTACATCTCTCAAATTAAGTTAGTTTTAAGCATAAATCTAATAGAATTTAGTGGTTTAGGCCTAAAACAAGCAAAAGAAAAAAATCAATGGAGAAAACTAAACTTAATACAACAAATACTCCCACACTTTTTCTTAAGCCTTACAATATAAATGACTGGTGATACACACGGAGACATGTAATTCTATAAACTCAAACTCCTTCCCACAGAAAAGATGTTAAATTTGTTTTTTAAAAATTGTTGTAAAAGTTGACTCTAAGCTTGTACCATATTATTATTTTTGCCCTAAGTATACATTTGAGCATGTGCATGTCAGGTAATCACAGGATATTAACATCTCTGTAAAAGGAATGGGATGGGTCTAAAGAGGAGATTATACATATTCAGCATAATCCACTCTCATCCAGAGGATTTTAATTATGGGATAAATGCTATCGGTCTCTGCACCTGCCAAAAGAAGCCTCTTTACCAAGACACAAATTCTCCCCTTATCACAAGAAAGGTTTTATTTATTTATGCCTATTTATTTATTTATTTGGTTATTTTTGTTTGCAGCAAGAAGCAAGTGCTGAGCTGTTACAGCTCATTAAAATAAAAACAGTAAACTTATTCAAGTTCCTAATATTAGAAGAGAAAATGTAATACGATAATGTGTTTTGTATTTCAAAGGACCAAAGCTTTCTTTAAACTTCCTCTGAAATTTCTCAGATTTTTATCATTGTGATTTTTTTCATCAGATGTTGCTTGCCCATTACAATTATTCATCTCACCTTTTCATCTGGTTTTATTCCAATCCAATTATAGATGTGTGGTTGTTTACATTTTCCTTCCAAAGCTGTGATGAACTGACTTTACTGCATTATCGCACTAAAATATCTTATTCTTGTAGGAAAATATCTTAATTGGTTTGGTATGATTTTTTCTACTAGCATGCACATACTCAAAATAAGATTGCCTAGATAAAGAAACAATCTGACCAAAAAGAGAGAGACAAGTAGAGAGAGGAAGAGTGAGAGAGAAAGCAAAGGAGAAAGAGAACTTCAGAGAGTTCTGAATATTTCACCCAGACTCAGCTTGCTTCTTTAAAGGAATAGTCCACCCAGAAATTAAAGTTTGCTGAAAATTTACTCACCCTCAGGCCATCTGGTTTGTTTCTTCATCTGAAATAGGTTTGAAGAAATTTAGCATTACATCTTTTGGATCCTCTGCAGTGCTGTCCCAATGAGAGTCTTTCACTTCACAAGGTGGTAACTGATGGACTGGAGTCATATGGATTACTTGTGGATTATTGTGATGTTTTTATCAGCTGTTTGAGCTCTCATTTTGACGGCACCCATTCACTGCAGAGGATCCATTGGTGAGCAAGTGATGTAATACATTTCTCCAAATCTGTGCCAATGAAGAAACAAACTCATTTACATCTTGAATGGCCTGAGAGCAAGCCTTTTTGGGTGAACAACACCTTTAAATACCGTACCCCAAAAAAGAATGCTATGGTGTAGCTGTAAACCATCAGTTTTTGGAAAATAATCATTATGTTATGTCCCACGTTTCCAGTATGTGGCTTAAACAGCCATGTAAATTGATGTATATCCTACTGATTATCGTTTTATTGTTGCATTATTTGCACTGGTGTTGTTTTTGTTGTCCTGGTGTGGGTATTTTTGAAGTGTTTCAATTAGTTTTAAACTTTTGTTTGAAAGTTGCATTGAAATAGACTCATAAATGGAAGAAATATTTAAAAGGTAATCCTATTCTGATTACCTGCCTTCAGTCAGTTATCCCAAATGAGTTGACACCTAATTAATATTGATGAGTTATACTGCTAAGGTTTATAAAGTGCCCATCCTACTTTTATTCCTATGGCCCTGCTTATTCATGAATATTTTGGATGGTATACATTAACATAATATTTAGATCCTACACAAATCAGATTAAAGAAAACGCATCAGACAAGAAGGTCTTTGACAAAAAGACTGTGTGTGCAGTGCCCTGCCGTTCAACCGACTAGACTGACTCCCCTTGTAATTAGTCGTGCCATTACAAGC
>JAUZSZ010000137.1:2440008-2451629 GCA_034780575.1 Labeobarbus marequensis
GAAACCAGGCTCAGTCGGGGGGCCAGTTCTCCTCTGGCCAGGATATTATTGTTTATTTATTGTTTTAATTAAAATTTGTAGGGGTTATTAGCACAGTTCTTTAACACCTCCCCCACCCCCGGACCTCACTAATTTTCAAAGCCTGGCTACGGCCATGAATACACCACTACAGTATGTTGCTTGGACATGTACAAACAATGATTTAACTTCACTTAAAAAATGCTGGGTTAAATACAATCCAGTGCTGGGTAAATATTGGACAGAACACATGCTGGGTTGTTTTCAACCAGTTGGGTTAAATGTTTAACCCAACCTCCTGGGCAGTAACCCAACCACTGGGTTTAAACAGCCCAATCACTGGGATCGTCCATGTTTTAGCCAGCGCTGGGTTGTATTTAACCCAGCATTTTTAGTGTGTATGTATTATAGTCCACGCAGCAAAAATGGAGAAAGCAACTTGCAATATTTAAAATGTGAAATAATACTTTAAATTCCAAAATTATTCTGACTTTTGTTGAACACTCATATAAAGCAATACTTTATATTACTTGCAGTTTGTGTGTGAATTTATGCATATTTGGAACAACAGCGCTCTTGTTTGTATGATATTGCTTATTTATAAGCACTAGATTAACTAAATATGACCAACTAATTTGGAAGCAATTTATATCACTTTTATCTTGTTATATATCGCTTTTTTCTTGCAATTCAGGATATTTTTTAGATAAAAGTCAGAACTGCGAGATACAGTGTTGCATGTTACCTTTTTTGTTATTTTTTATTCTGTGTCAAAATTGTGAGATGTAAACTCACAATTACTTGCAAGATATGAACTGGAAATTCTGAGAAAAACTGTGAGATGTAGACTTCCAATTGTGAGTAAAAAAATCTTAATTGTAGCTAAAAAGTCCAGGACCCTCACTCACCCATACTGTTGCCCACTGTCCAAGTCTCATCGTAGTCAAAATGAATGTCTCCCTCTCGGTAAGTTCGGGGAAAGAAGGCATGAGCCAGAATTCCTCCTGGGCCATCAAAAGGAAGATTGTCTCCATGCCAGTACCTGAATGTGAAACACAGTCTCTCAGACAACAGCACAAAACCAATTATTTCCGTTCTGTTATTTTATCAACATGCCTAATGATCTGATCGCTGAAAAGAATTTCATAAGCACACTTCATGATTAAACGAGGGTGAGAATAATGACCTGAACATTGCCATTTCTACCATGCAACCGTACAGCATTATAGCCTACTGTAACTGTCACACCTCAGTAACTTTCCTGATTCCCTTGTCTTTAATGGAATGCCAAATACCACCCTGGCTGAATGGCACTGAATAAACTGAACCCCAAATTTTCCATTGTGAAATGCTGAGAGGTTAAATTACGCACAAAGCCCTGCAGGATCATAGATCTTTAAACCTGGCAGACCTGAAAGGTCAAAGAAGGCCACTATTTTAGTTAAATCAAACCTACAAATGTCCGGTCCACCGCTGTCCCATTGATGGAGTCTCAGACTGAGTCAGAACAAATGAAACTGACATGCCAAGAGTCCCACAATTCACTCAATTGACCTCCAGATGTTTCGCTTTATGCCAGATGGATCTAGATGTTTCCCTCCCAGAAAAGTGGTATTGCTCATTAGAGCTCTATACGTGCATATCTCAGAAACATAACAACTGTATATTAGCGCTTTAACAGGCAGCCAAGTTTTCAGAGGAACTTTAATTTTCAAGCAGAAAATTAAGAGAAAAAGCCACTGGTTTGAGCAGAATTTCCTGTTGAAAGATACATGACATTTATATGGGTCTGGTTTGACGCATACTGTAAATCAAGCACTTTTCTCCTGCTTCATCATAAAACTCAAACAGCACTTTGTAGTAATAATGTACTTCCACAATTCTTTTCAACATTAAGGTTTGTTTTTCAAAAAGAAAGAGATTTTGAGCCGCAGTGTTGCATGTCCATATGAAGAACTAACCACACAGTTGTTCCACAACTTTTCTTTCTATGGGAATTTAAGAAGTAACACACGTGCATGAATGGACGTGCAGTGTAAATCTTCGACCTATAATCCTAAACCGACACCCTCTCTAATCTCCAGCTTCTTAAGGAGATGAAAAGCATCTGTGTTTGACTAGTCAAGTGGAAACTTTTCCTCTTTAGTCAATGAGCACACATCACTGAACTGAAAATATGGTGTTATAAGCTCTGTCAAATGAGAGGCTAGAGAAACAGTATTTAATCGATGATATACAGAATAAAAGACCAGTCAAAGTGTGCTAAATATCTTAATTTTTTCATTGTAGTGTTGTTTTTGATAAATCTTGGGATGCAAGTTTAAAGGGGTCATAACAGTACAAATCAGATTTTTATTAATCTTTTAAAATAAAGTGACAGTAAACTGACAAAAAAACTTACAAAGTCATTACATATGCAAACATGTTAGCTACTCACAACAAAATACATTTATATGTTCCTAAAGGTTCAATAGATAAAAGCATCAAACAGGGTGAAAAATGGTCATATATGACTTCTTGGTCAAATACATCTTGATTAACATTATAACAGGACCTCAACTGGAGTGAAAATAATAATGATTAAATGTACGTTATGACCCCTTTAAAAATATAACAGACACAGCAAACAGTGAAAATATCTTTCTTTTTTTTTTACCTGTTAAAGTCAATCATGATATCCGCCCGGCCACTGGTGACCTCAGTAAAGGTGAGAGGGGTGACGTCACTCCAGACCCGCAGTGCCTCTCTCAACACATGTCTGACTTTCTCTAAACTCATCTGCCAAGGTGTCCGCATGATCCTGTAACACAAGCACAAACACTCATAAATGTTCATTACAGACCACCCATGTAATTTTCATTTGGTCTCTGGTGCATTACCCCCTTTATTTAAACATGTTTGCTACCCCTTTTGGAGGTGAACCAATAGACTAGATCAGAATCTGGCTGTTGTGAAAGAAAAGCTCAGTCTGAATGGATTAGACACGGTACCTAATACTACAACGCTCTCTGACCACAATAACAGAACACATGTGATGCTTGATATTGCGGCAGTGATGGTACCCCTATCTGGGTTCCTTTAAGTGCATATAAGCCTTACAGGGATACACATATTTCAAGACTCTTTTGTTTCTTGTCATTTAGCAGGATCTTAATCCAAAACAATTCACAATACACTGCATTACTGACAATTTTAGAGGCTTTAAAGGGATAGTCCACCCAAAATTGAAAGTTCTGTCATCATTTCCTCACCCTCATGTTGTTCCAAAACTGTAGGACTTTCGTTCTTCTGTGAAACACAAGAATATATTTAGAAAGATTTTGGCAACTATACAGTTTACGTGTTCATTGTCTTCCATTGTATGAATAAAAATACAATGGAAGTTAATAGTTAGGTTACACTTTATTTTGATAGTTCATTTTAGACAGTCTACTAACTATAAGTAACTTTGCAACTACATGTCAATTAATTCTCATTAATTTGTAACTGCATGTCTACAAACTCAGAGTTGACTGTTAGGTTATGGTTAGGGTTAGTAGAATAAGTTGACATATAGTTGCAAAGTTTCTCACAGGCAGTATGTTGTATGTTGTGTACCAATCAAAATAAAGTGTTACAAGATATTAAGCAGACGGTCTACTAATACTCTAATGCCTGCTAGTTGACATGTTGTTGCAAAGTTAGTAGAATGTCTAAAGTGGACTATCAAAATAAAGTGTTACCAATAGTTATTCAAAATATCTTCTTTTGTGTAAATTATTGCTGAAATGAGTCAAAGTTTTGGGTGGACTATCCCTTTTATAGCATTCATCTTAGGTTGCATTTATCTTGAATTAGATCTTTTCTGGTCCAGAGTTTATTATCACACCACTGTTGATTCCTCCCAAAAATTAACCATAAAAAGCTTCAACTGCTCTTTCTATTCTAAACCAGCAGTTTACCCATTTTGAATGCTGTTTATAATGCTACTTTCATCTCTCATAGAATGAGCCCACAGGTTTGAACTTCTCTCAGATGAAAGACGAGCTACATTATAAAGCTTGCTGAGTGATGAAGGCATGCATGCTTATTTTCACAAGCAGAATCCCCACTGAGCACATTTAAGCTGGTGGACCACAAATAGGTATCATGTTCCACAAAGCTTCCCTTTAGTGCATTTCATTAAAAAAAAAAAAAAAAAAGAATGATAAAAATGTCTTAAAGCACCACATCTGAAGTATTGTTTAGCTCCCGACCTGCAGCTATAGTGACTGGTACCTCTGCTCTGTGTTGTTTTCATGCTTGGACACCTTCATGCTTTGGTCATTATTAGCTCTGTGGGACAGGGATCGCTCTGGGGCTGCATGCTGGAGCCACAAACTGTTTCAGATTGTGGGGCCTCTGCAGTCTGCAAGCCCAGACAGGAGCTATAACAGCGGGAGAGAGCCCAGTGTGGTAGTCTGTGCCTTTAAACATTGTCCTTATTCGCTGCTACAATTAGAGAATTCCTCCCTATTTGCTGATCTAGACTATGGCTACTACCACAAAAGAACAGATAAAACATAAATCAGGCTTAGACTAGTGACTTTAAAGTGCTAATACAGTGGCCCCAAAGAGGTTTTAGATACTCAGGGGTCTGTGTCAGGGGTTTTCAAACTGGGGTCTTGGGACTCTCAGGGGACCAGAAGAGGCATCTTTGGGTTTGTGGTAAAGTAAAGTAAAGTAAAATACAAATAAAAATAATAATAAAAAAAAAAAAATCAGATAATAATTTGGTTTTTATTTAATTTTGCAAACAACATACTATCTTAAAAAGCATCACTTTCAAATAGTGTTATTCTGAACTTTCTGTTTATTAAGAATCTTGAAAAAATTGATCACGGTTTCCACAAAAGTATTGAGCAGCACAACTGATTTCAGCATTCCTAGAAATTGGCGTCTTTTCTCTAAAGTTTTTTTTAACTACTTTTCAGTAGTAACTTCTAGCCATCTGGTCCAATGGTGACTTTAATGGACAAACTTAGTGCACAGGTGTCATTCATCAAGTTCCACTAAAGGTGTGCTCACACTTGACTTTAAGCATGCAAAATGACTTTAGACCTCAATCCACTGCACACGTTACATGAAAAACACAGATTTACTTAAGGTTGCAGACTCATTAAAGAAACTGAATTGACAGTATGGTGGGGGTAGAATGGGGTTTTGGTGTCTCTGAATTCATTTTGCACATGTACAGTCCATCATTAAGTGAGTGGACAAATTACAGAGGACAGCGAGGTGCTATAGCCCATAAACAACCTTCAGAGACGTGAGTCACGACAGCTCATAGTGGCACAGCATTAGAATGCTGCTGACTGGGTTTTGCTGGGGATAAAATATGTGCATGTGTTGCTGCCTTGACATCAGATTCTGATGAGGCAGCACTTACTGTATTATACAAATTGTACAATGATTTCAGAGGGTTTTTTAAAGGAATCATTAATGGTCATTTTCAGGGTGCAACCTAATGAGGTTTGTCACAGCTGTGTTTACCAGCCCCCCCGCCCCCCCGAGCAGTGTGGAGTATACTTTTCATGATGGATGGATGTGCTTTTTTGGACTTCAAAGTCTCAACCACAATTCACTGCCATTATAAAGCTTGGAAGATCCATGATATTATTTTAATATAACTCTGATTGTATTTGAAATAATAAAGTCATATACACCTAGGATGGCTTGAGGGTGAGTAAATCATGGGGTAATTTTCATTTTTGGGTGAACTATCCCTTTAAGTGAGCATTTGATTGCACTTATTTAAATGGAAATATATGGCAAATAAGAATGCAAAAAAAGACTATTTTTCTGTTTTGACTTCTATCTTTACAGTATGCAGACACAAATATTATTCTGCCCTATAGCAATGTGGCTTAATTCAGATGGAGAGCCATGGGAGATTTATAGGCTGTGATATTTTATGGGAAGGGCCATAAATCAAGGGACAGTTTTAATCAGTGGTTGTACGACTGGTTTTCTTTGTCTGGATCCTCATCTCACCCCCGCTGAGCACTGAAGAGAAAACTAGAACCATTTGGGCTCCGCGCCCATAACACACATGAGCGCTCTGAAATGTAACATCTTCTCCTGGTCAGGTCGTGACCTCACTGACTTCAGATTACAGAGTGCTATGTCCGGTGGGAACCGTCTTTGACAAAGATATATGAGGCAAATCAGTCAAAACATGAAGTGGTGACCAGACAAATACAATAGTAAGGCCATCATGCCAATCAAAGGCTTCTTAAAAGGATAGTTCACTCAAAATGAAAATTCTCTCATCATGTACTTACCCTCACGTCGTTCCAAACTGTGTAACAAAAAAGAGGTTATTTTGAAAAAAGTCAGTGAGGTCAATTGATGAAAGTTGAATGGTTTTAATTGTGAGACATGTTCAAAATATGCTCTTTTCTGTAGAGGAAAGACAGTTATACAGGTTTGGCATGATACGGGTATAGGTATAATATTCATATTGGGTGAACTATCCCTTTAAAAAGCAATGAAATTCAGGTCGACTTGAAGTAGCGACTGTGTGTGTGTTTAAGAAAATGATTTACTGTTTTAAATCAAAGGGGGCTTGATACATATTTCTAGCTGTGTTCTGGAGCCATGCAGTCCCGGGTCTGAGACAGTTTACTGCTTCTAATTAAGTGGGTGTAATAGTGGAAAGAGTGTGTGGTCTTTTTTAGAACCAATAACAGCTATACGAAATGTGAGAAGATAAAGAAAGAAACATTAGAAACAAGTATTTCCTGTGTGGGCTGGGAAATAGTGTATTTCTAAGATAAAAGGAGGAAAAAGAACTGCAAATGTTTCATTTAAACACACTCTGTAATAAGAAAAAAAACCTTTAATGTATAGATTCAGTCAAATGTGTGTTGACTGGGAGCTAGGATACAAAAAAAAGCTATATTATTGCCTCACTGTGGCCTTTGTTGTGTAAGGCTCAAAATAGTACCTTGGCAAAGCATCAAAGTAATTTTCTCCCATTTACGCTTTAATGTTTAATTCATTTTATGTCTATCATCTCATTAAGTGTAGACACAGCAACCATATACAACCGCAACCGCTATCCGTGCCAGTCTTACTTGTACGTGAGGTCTGTTTTGTCCCAGCGTCCTCCGAACAAATCAAAGCGTTTTTGGCGATGACGGCCCCCAAGCAAACCTCCTTTGAGGGTTGAGTAATTAAGGATGTTCCCTTCCTTCTGTGAGGGGTAGTCTGGGACTCCACAGCGAGGTCTGTTCCAGAACTCAGTGTCATTCTTGGGAAGAGTCGAGTGTGGATGTACTCTTTTATTGCTAGAGTCTTCACTCAGGGTGTCCTGAACGTGATGAAGTCGGCCCCTCTTCTTCAGGCCATGGTAATGGGTCTTTTGAGGCCAGTCCTGTCAACACACACATAAACTGTCAATCAAATGTACATCTGACCTTCATTTATAGATGCTACACTATTAAATTGGGTTTCTTTGGTGGCTAATGTGTCATTGTGTTTTAGTGTATTGTTATTCGGTTGCTAGGGTATTCGGCTGGTTCACAGGGCATTTCTAGACCAAAACTATTACAAATAAAATGCAATAAAATATCAACATGAAAATATGAAATATATAATAAAAAAATATGAAAAACCTTTAATGTAAACAAATGTTGCCTTTGAAACTAACTACAACTACCTGAAATAAATTAAGTTTAAGTGGAAGCAATAAAATTACTAAAATTTGAACGGAAATAAATAAAATCAATTAAAGCTAAATGTAAAAAAATAACTAATAAAAATGTCAAAATCACAAAAAACAATTACTAAAACTTAAACTAAAATTCAACCTAAAAATAAAAAACTACAATAAAATAAAAAACAAAAGCACATTCAAAATATTAATATAAATAATATTTAAATAACACTGGATGCTAGGGTTTAAATAAGACAATGCTAGCAGTGTTTTTATTGTTAACTAAAACTATTAATTTCTTTTTTTGTTTTGTTTATTGAAAAAAAGCTCAAATAAAATATAAATGTTAGATGAAAAAGATAATTGTAAACAAAAATAGAAATTTTGCCTGGCAACTAATGGAGATACAATAAGTTTAGGTGGAAGTACTAAAGTTGAAATGAAAAATAAATAAAGTTGAATTTATTTATAAAAAGAAAATCATAAAACAAAACTAAAAATTGTAAACTAACATGTAAATCTAAATGTAAACTAAATTAAATGTAAACTATATTTAATATTAATATTAACAAACTAAAATGTAAAAATAAAAGTTTAAATATTAATAAATAATAGTATATAAATAGTACTAAAATAACACTGGATTCAATGTAATTTCTAGGGCATTGGTAGGTGGTTGCTAGGGTGTTCTGTTTGGACAAACAGTAAGGTGAAGTTTCAAATAAAGCCTTGCTGTCTAAATTGGGAGCAAAATTAGCAAAATTATACTTGTGCAACAGTTGGTCTTACGTCACTGATAATTTGCAAGAAGCATTATCACAGTCAATTTCCTCACCCAAATTTCAAGGAAAGGGTTCTGTTAATGGGCTGGAAGGTTAGCTGCCTGGAGGGGAAGTCAGATTGCCCCAATTTCTCTCCTTCCCCAAACCTCATCGCAATTCTCAACTCCAGCTGTGGGTTTAGAAGCCTCCTTCTCACTCTTTTTCCTTCTCTATACCTCCTTCTTTCTCTCTAATTTGTGCTTGGTTAAGAGGCCAGGAGTGGTATAGGGTGAACTACTTCTTTTAAATGCTTTTAAAAATCCTTCCGCCTCACGTAGCCATAGGGAGTCTCTTAAAAGCTGTAATTTAAGCACAAACTATATTTAGACAACCATAAAACATTTAGAAATATAAAGCAGGAAGTCTGAAAAGAAAAAGTCACTTGTTTAAATGTTACTTTATCATTGAAAGCAGGTCCAACTATCATGAAGATATAACAGACTAAAGCGAGTGGCTTTAAAAATGAGTAGCCAATTTCTTGAGGTTTTGGACTTTTTTAGACAAACAGCAATTCTTTTTACCACAACAATGGATGAGTGACAGGACATTTTGTCACTCTCTCTGTCTTACCAATTCTCACTTTTATTTTTAACATACTGGCTGTTTATTAGTACTTATAAAGCACATATTCTTCATGACCATATTCCACATCCCTAATCAACTATTAATAAGCAAATCAAGAGTTTATTGAGGCAAAAGTCATAGTTAATGGTTTGTTAATAGCGAGAATTGGACCTTAAAATAAAGTGTGACTGCTAACAGTTTCGTATTCAATGAGAACAAATAAATTTCTTATTGCTGGAAACTTGTTGCGTAGCATCTGGTTAAAAGACAGTGTAACTCAAGACAAATTCTAACAAATGAAAGGAAAAACAACCAAATTTTTGCGGGCAAGTCAAGACGTAGTACCTTAGTAACAATCCACTGACATGTGAACTTGATAACGTTGCTAAAACATGACCCCACACCCCCAGCACTGAGGGACTGCACAAATTCCACAGATAGAAGTGAAGAATTCACTGCGCTTTATCTACTCTCAGTTTGTTTCTCTCAAATCTGCTGAGTGCACATGGACTTTCCATGGGCTGAACCATCATTAAATGGTCATACATGTTAAAAGCATGTAATTTAAGCAGTCTCTAAACAACCTGGAGACAGGCGAGTTTTTTGTACAACACTCAAGATTGTCAAGATTGTTTATTGTAGAGCAGTGGAACCTCTCAGCGATGACAAACTGGCCTCGAGTCTACTTAGGGAACGACAGAGGTGGAAGAAAAACACCCGGGTGTCTCAGGTTCAGCGGGAGTCATGGGTTAAAGGTTAAAGCTTAAATCAACAAAACAGACCCCTTGGGCCAAAGTAAACACACATACTCCCATTTCAAACCAAAACTCAGTAGACAGCCCATGTATTTTCCCCTTTTAATAGATCAATTCAGTATAACCCCAACACAATTCCTATAAATCATTCTAAAGTTTTGGATCTGTTTAATTTTCTGAGGTTTTTAAAAAAGTTTCGTATGTGTACCATGGCTACATTTATTTGATCAAGAATACAATAAAATCAGGAATATTCTGAAATATCGTTGCATTTTAAAATATATGTTTTCTATTTTAACATACATTGGAAAAGCTGAATATACTCCAGTCCTTCAGAAATCGAGCTTATATGCTGATTTGCTGCTTAAGAAACATTTCTTTCTTATTATCAAAGTTGAAAACAAATGTACTGCTTAATATTTTTGTGGAAAATGTGAATCAGAATTCTTTGATGAATAGAAAATTTAAAAAGCAATTAGCATTACAGTCTATCACTTTTTATACATTTAATGTGTCTTTAAAAACTAAACAAAAAAACTAAAAGACTTACTGACCCCAAACTCTTGACATAGATTGTACATTAAAAAAGTACATAAAAAAAACATAGAAATACTGTGAACTCATATGACCCATGTTTGTAACCACATTTCATAATATGCTGTCAGTATTTTATAAGAGATGGAGGTGCTAAGTGCAAACAAGATGGCTCAGGTTGCTGATATAATAATACATAAGTACATATTAGCAGCTGAATCTGCTATAAGCATATAGATTCAAAGCCAAGTCTCGAAAGAAACAGCCAAAACATCATTATTTTCTCAGCAAACAACCCAACTATCAAGCTATCATTAGATCTTAATCCATAATTGTGACAGCTCTAAGAGCTAAATTAAACTGAAACCCGGTTGAAAAAAAATCTGTCATTATTTACTCATCAACATTTGCAGCTGGAACTATGAGGGTATTTTCATAGGACACAAAAGGAGAGTTTTATCTAGGGGAATAATATTGGGTGAACTGTTCCTTTAAGATCAATGTGACTGTACTATTGAGGGACCACGCTAAGTAATCTTTGCTTGTACAACATTCACGTTCACGCACACATCTCATTTTAACAAAAGTCCAAATCAAAGGACCTTTTCTTAACCAGACATCCCTCAAGCCTAGGCATATTTTACAGCATCCACCTGCATGTAGTGAAACATGAAAATGGGAGTCCATTCAGAAACCCACTGTAATGTCTTCAGAATTACCACTGTAGCCACACATGTTCCATATAAAACAAAGGTGTCTCTTTCCAAGCCTCATCATGTTGTGCAAATTTTTGACGGTTTTATGATACCTTCCTGACAGATATATGCCTCTCATCAGCTGACAAACAAAAACAACTGGGAATTATGTGACCTTAAGCTGCAGTCACACCTTTACACATTCAAACATCAGGCATTTGTGCCTGCGGCTTCCCTTATCTGCTATGTTCTAAACAATACAGAAGAACTATTATTTTTATCACCTACATTTCTAATATCAAATACCCAACATATAAAAGGAACAATCAGGAATGGAAAACACACCATAAACAGACTTCTATTTTCACAGCATGTGCATCTGTTGGTTAATAGGTCAGTGGGTAAAAACTCTAACATGATACAGTATGTTATGCTGAAACAAATCACATAGACCCAGAGCCAGTGAGAAGCCTTTGGGGGAAATCCAGAAGAAAAGAACTGACATGTCAGTGCAAGAAGAAGGTTTGGAGAGAATTGGAGTGCCTGGCATCATGCC
>JAUZSZ010000137.1:2479450-2489559 GCA_034780575.1 Labeobarbus marequensis
GCCATTGTAGAATTGTAGGTGTCTGTCTTAATATCCAAGAAGGTTTAGAGAAAATATGAAATAAGTTTAATGTTATTATAGATAATTAAATAGGCTACTTCCGAAAGGTCATCTAAAATTACCATTATCAACCCCCCTCCCCCTCCAAGCTAGAGTCCCCCCAGTGAATTTTGGCCATTTCCACCACTGGTTATATCACACTCTTTCCAAACAAAATTTGCACAGCAGGCCTTCTTGATTACACAATCTCTTTTTATCACAAATATTGATAGCATTTTTTACTTCACACAAACAAGAAAGAACAGAGGAATTGATTTAATACGCTGCATAAAAAACACTTTTTAAAAATTCAATCACAGTAACATTCATTTTGATAAACAATCGTTAATTCGTCCAGTTCAAATCTCATTCATACGAAAAAAGCTCGAAAGCTCAAGAGGCGTGAAAGGAATTCGGCACGCTGACCAATCACAGAGCTTGGTGAACAGGCGTCTCTGGTTTTCAACCAATCAGAGAAAGCGATTTATCACAAGGAAACAGAGCCACAACGGGTCATTCTCACACTAGTCAGCAGCAGTAGCTGAAATAACATGCCGTTCATAAATGTAGAAACCAATTTACCTGCAAGCAAGTTTCCAGAAGACTTGCTGAAAAGACTATGTAGTACATTGGCTGCAGCTTTGGGGAAACCGGAGGACGTGAGTATTGTAGCATTAGTTATGTAATGGTTCTCTCTTCATGTTAAATGTCTTGACCTTGATCATAGATCTTTAAGTTCGCAATGCTTGATGTTTTCAGAGGATGAATCTGGTGGTGAAGACTGACCTGCCGATGATGATCGCGGGGTCCAGCTCCCCGTGTTTGTTGATGTCCTTGTCTGCCATAGGAGTGACTGATACTGCGGACAAAAATAAGGAGCATAGCGCCAAAATCTTCCAGTTTCTGAAAGGAGAGCTTGGGCTAAGCGATGACCGGTAAATGAATAAAAATGACGGGTTGAACACACTTTGAATGTACTGATTACTTACCTACCTCGATATTTGGCAACTTGTTTTAAAGTTACAATGTAGTGCGTAAAATCTAGTAAACAAAAAGTAAACTTAACAAACATTTGAAAGTTGCAGTCTAAGTATTACCAAAATATTGTTGATTGATATTGCATTAATGGGCGTGTCTGTTTGTGTCCAATAAAATACTTCCTGAAACGATAATGTCACTCCCCCTTAATTATAAATCCCACCTTCCACTGTAGCAAATCAGTGTTCATTTTTCGTAGTGGCATTGCTTCAAAATGTCCACAAAATGGTCTAATTTGGTGTAAATGGGACTTTTGATCAAGCCACTGTTTGTGTTAGAAAATATATGCTTAATGTCCTGATTTTCTTTCTCTTTTGTGTTGTCTTGCAGTATTTTGATATTGTTCTACCCTCTGGAGCCGTGGCAGATTGGAAAGAAAGGAACAGTGATGAGCTTCTTATAAGACTTCACATTCTTTTCTATGTAATTCCTGTTTGGGATTCAACTAGCTGGACATGCATAGCTCCTGGTTGATAGGACCGTTTTGTTCTTATAAGAATAAGAATATTTCCTGGTTTTCTTGAATAGTAGCCTGTGATTTAAAAATAATAATCACTTTACTAAAATAAATAAAAAATGCATTTAGCATTTTGATAGGAAATCAATATATTGAGTTGGATGTGTCTATTTTTAGACAATAAGGAAAATAAGTTATAGTGTATAGTTAGTTGTATGAATTGCTCAGTGTTAGTCACTTTTCATGAGAAAGTGCCATGTTCATTCAATCAGTTTATCTGTCAACCACATCTACGGATCAAATCACACCATAATGACCTGCTTACAAAAGCCATAGAAATATCCATAACCATGTAGCCAGCTGAGGACAAAGAGTGAGTTTTGACTTACACAGATGTCAGTTGCATAGCACAGAGTATAAGTGCACACAAAATGTATTTTCTCACTAATTCTTTATCATCAAGTACATGGATTCAGAAATTTGCTAAAAACTAAACTGAAAAAACAATAAAAACATTCTTGAATAAAGCATCTGTGTAATTCATTCAGGGGTTTTGGGATGTTTCCAAGGTAGACAAGCAGTTTGGATCTATAGTATGTGTTTCATGGTTCAAGAAGAACACTCACTTTTCTTGGACACCAATAAACATGAAATAAATTGTAATTGTGAAATCATACTATTTATTAGTGATACTGTAAAAACTCATTCTTCAAAGAATACTGGATTATGTTTTATGAGAACTACTTAGAAATTGTGTTTAATTCAGCGTCTTACTAATGATTCTTTGTAATTATTTATGAAACTTGCTATCAATTTTTGAAAATCCTACACAATTTTGTTCAGTATAGCTATAGACAATTTTACCACCAGGCAACTTTTCTAAAGATATTCTTTAGAAAGTCATAAAAGTAGTCATAAAAGTAGTTTATTAGAATAATATTTAAGCTATGTAGGGAGCATCTTCAATATGTTAGTTTTAGATTTAAAATGCAATGTTTTGATAGCAATTCTTCAAATTAAAATATGATATAGAGATGAACGTTTAAAATACCCTCGACAGATGGCGCTAATTGCAAGAGAGAAAAATGAAGAAAATAAAATGTTTCAAAGTTTATAGCTAAACACAAATTATAGTGCTTACAACGCTTGGTTAATTTAAAGTTTTAATAATATTAGGTCATTATGTGTCCTTTGTGGTAAAATTCCACACACTCACGATGAGATCGACCCATTTTCCCCCAGTTGGCAGAGGGTTTTTAGGAACAGAGTTCAGCGGGGTGTGGTGTATCAGTGGAAGGCGATACTTGTGGGACAGGACCCAGTCATTTCATTGCAGTTTTCTTTGGGTTGTGTTTTAGTAAAGACGACAGATACTAGTCAGAAAATGTCTTTGGAAATGTACTTGGATCTGTTTTCGCAGCCATGTCGCTCTGTTTACATCTTTGCCAAGAAAAACAACATCCAGTTCGACTACAAGAAGATTTCGCTTTTTGAAGGTAGCCTACAATATCGTGTTTTCTAAACCGCGTAAAGAGCATTTTACATTGATTTTGCAGCATTCACCAAAACGTCTTCATTGGAAGGAAAAGCTTACAGACTTTGAAAGTTCTTCATTTTACAATGAAATGCAAGTCTTTTTGTTATATTCCTATTACATGTGAGGAAGTTGTGGTTAGACTACAGAATGTAAACTTTTATTGATATAGGCAGATGTGGCTAAAGGTATTAATTACGCGATTTAATACTGTGAGTCACTAATCTGGCAGACAGTTATGCCGTTCCTGCACGTCTTTTACATTGTGCCAGTTGTGCGCAAGGATCACCCTAATATTATTATATGAGTATTTTTACCAAAACGTAAATATGAGATCTGTCCCTCAGGTTATCAGTATAATGAAGAATATGGGAAAATCAACCTTCTACGAAAAGCACCAGCAATCAAAGATGGAGACTTTTGCTTGGCTGAAAGGTATGAGGTCTACGGAGAGCAGGTTTTTGGATAGCAAAATGTTTATGCTTTTTTTTTTTTTTTTCTTTGGCGTTAAACCATTTTAAGGACATTTTCTTCAGGAAATTTCTGAACTTTTTGGAAATTTTCTGAAGCCCTCTGGTTGAAAACCACTGTTCTAGAATGTATGAATCAGAGACACCTGTTTGTTTTGTGCCTCTATTAAACTGTTACTTCCTGTAGTGTTGCAATTATGCTGTACCTGGCTGAGAAGTTCCACACTCCCGACCACTGGTACCCAGCTGACCTGCAGAAGCGTGCTAGAGTAAATGAATATCTATCATGGCAGCACTCTGCCATACGGATACATGGATCCAAGATGCTCTGGTTCAAGGTGAGTATATTTATTCTCATTCAAAGGTGCTGTGGTAAACAGTACAGCATTCAGATTTCAGCATCTTTCAAGCTGATGGTTAACTCCTGTTGTTCTGTGACCTTGGGACTGAAGCCTATCTAATCTTTAGAATTGCTACACAGTTAACTGCTAACTTTTTTTAGTGTAATTATTCATTAACGGAATTAAGTAGTTTTCTTGTTTTGCTGTAGCTCCTGATTCCAAAAGCTTTAGGAGTTGAGATCCCTAAGGAAAAGATGGACAATGCACTAGAGGATCTTAATGCATCACTAAACCTTTTTGAGGAGAAGTTTCTGCAAGACAGATCGTTCATTGTTGGTGATCAGATCTCATTGGCTGACCTGGTTGCTATTGTGGAAATCATGCAGGTATGTATGCAAATTATTCTGTTTCAGATAAAGCAATATTATGATCTGAGAAATTAAGGCAGATGATATCTGACAATTGTTTTTTTATACTTGATAACGCCTTTTTGTTTCAGCCTGTAGGTGCTGGTGTGGATGTGTTTGAGAACAGACCCAAAGTCAAGGCATGGAAAGACAGAGTCAGAGCAGAAATTGGGGCTGAGCTGTTTGATGAGGCCCACCAGGCAATTCTTTATGCCCAGGAGGCAGTGAAAACCATGGACCCCAAAAAGATGGAACACTTCAAACCTAAAATTTTGAGATATTTCCTCTCATAAACAAACTGGTAGACATTGTTGGTTAAAACAGTCAGTTATTCAGGAAAAATACTTTACCATTTTCTAACTACACTTTCCATTTTGTATAATCACTAAGAATGTAATGAATTGGCTTAAATTGTATATGACATAACCTTTGTCATTTTTCAGTGAATGAATCCAATACTCATCAATGTTTCTCTGTGACCTTAAAAAGAAGCAAACTGTGAAATAGCACGTTTCCAGCTGTGTTCGCTCTCAATTTCTGAATTGCTGCACTCACCGTGACCTTATCGTTTGAAAAATGAGGCAATAACACACAGACACTCAATACAGCATTGTTTCAGAAAATCACTTAACACCCATGAGAAGGAGCTGGGAGGAATGTTTCCTCCCTCTGTGTTTATGGAATGTAATCAGATATTATATGGTTTCCTGCAGAATACTCTGCACGATAAGGAATAACACATTTTGTTAATTTCTTGTAGATAAGACGGGGTATGTTCAGTCAGCATTTCCATTAAATCTCTCCAGTATCGTCAATAAATGTATCTTTTATGATCAGTCTCTGTGGTGAATTTTATTCTCTTCTCTACAAGAGTTATATTTCTTTAGATTTATTTCTCTAATTTGTTTTTTCCATGTTTACTACATTCAAATGAACTTCTTGAGCTTTGTGGTTTTCTGTTAAGAGGAAGAGAGTAAAAACTGGAAAGATAAAACTTTTAGTTAATTTTTTCATGCAAAGCTATCATAAATAATGGGCATGAGTTGTAATGGTTGGATTTATTTTTATTATTATTATTTAGCTTTAGAAGCTCATGGTAAACCTTCACTTGGTATCTTTAAGAATAAAACATAATTTGCCTATACAAAATGGGATTAATTAATTTGTGGGCAGTTGTATTCTGCAGTAAAATAATGTCAAGTGAGAGCTCAGTCGTATCATAACCTCGTTTAGATAGACCAAAACAAAGATACTTGTTTCCTCTGGACACCGTTCACTTTCATTGTGTAGAAAACAGCAACGTCGTCTTTTCACTAAAAGTGCTCCATGGGCGAAAGGAAAAACGGAACCACCGTCAGTGTAAATCTTGACCAATATGTCAACTATTCCTTTAAAACTGTTCTTGAGTCGTACATGATCTTCAGCCTCATAAAGTGAAACGACAGTTTGAAAAGAGTTGCTGTGCTTCAGTAGGTGAGTGTTTTTTCGACTACTACCCGTCAAAATTGTTGGTGATAAGACGCAAGAAAGTGGGAATGCTGAATCGGTTCACTCAAGCTTTAGTCATAGCCTATGTCATTGGGTAAGTTATAATAAATACATAAAGAGCACAGTTTACACTCCAGTACGATGAAACTGTATTTTTAAATAACTTCCTTGTTTGGTTTCAGGTATGTGTGTGTTCTTAAGAAAGGCTACCAGGACACGGACACCGTCCTCAGCTCTGTTACGACCAAAATGAAAGGCATTACTCTAACAAACACCACCGAGTTGGGTGAACGGATCAAGGATGTGGCTGACTACATCATCCCACCGCAGGTAGTCCGTCGAGTTGATGAAGAGGAGGTACAGGCTAGACGATTTAAATGCCCACTAACCTCACTGGTTCCACCACCTTCTTGGGTTATGAAGAGGATATGGCTGCACCGGCATGCTCATACATTGTATTGTGTGCACTCTTTACTTAAGGCCTGTGTGCAGTCTTTTGGAATATAGGCTACACAGATTTTGAGTCTCTTGGGAAATCAGTGTTGGGTGTTTGCTTTAATGATCTTAGTGGTTTTCAACCTTTATAGATCCAAAGTCATTCAGACTTTAGTCAATATATTTCCTCTTACACTAGAAACGTTTTTGTTTTCATACTCGTTTAAGCATAGAGGCTGTCAAATAATTAAACTTGATTCATTTCAAGTAGTACACTCTAAAAAATGCTGGGTTAAATACAACCCAGCGCTGGCTAAAATATGGACGAACCCAGCGATTGTGTTGTTTTGACCCAGCGGTTGGGTTACTGTCCAGAAGGTTGAGTTAAACATTTAACCCAACTGTTGGTTGAAAACAACCCAGCGTGTGTTCTGTCCAATATTTACCCAGCACTGGATTGTATTTAACCCAGCATTTGTTTAAAGTGTACTCTTTAAATGTTAGGGAAACTAAATTAATATATAGCTCACTTTAAAGTAGGCTATAAATGTAAATAAATGTTTATAAATGTTATAAATGTTTTTCTCATTTTCTGAAAGCAGAAAAAGCACTCTTTACGTTTCAAAAGAAACAACATGAGTAAATATCATGTTGTTTTGAAGAGAACAGAAACCACAAAATTTGCCTATACAAATTTGTTAACAGTTGTACGCTGCATTAAATAATGTCAAATGAGAACTCAGTGGTGCTGAGTTTCTCCTGATATTTAGATTTTGCGTTAAATAAATGTTGTTTAATAAATTTGTTTGATAAATGTCTTATACACTTGTTTTTTTTTTTTCTTTTTTCTTTTTACTTGTTTTATTTTATCAAAAGTGCACATGAAACATTTGATCATACTGTTTACTGATGGCAGTGAATGTAATTTAACAGTTTACACTGTCTTTAAGGAAATGAAAGTGTTCGTGCCTCTGGCATTATTCAGTTTTGAGGAAGTATATTTTTAGGTATTACTTGAGATCACATGTTTTTGAATGTTTCAGGAGGATGGATCATTCTTTGTGCTGACCAATATGATCCTCACCCCAAATCAAACACAGTCGAAATGTGCTGAGGTGAGTCATTATGGGAGGCATAGTTCTCTTTTTTTTCACTAACCGATTAAAACAAACGTTACTGGCTGAAATCAAATACCAAATATTAATTGTACAATTAAATTATTTGAAATAATAGAGAAAGAGTAAGCTAAACTAATAAATAGCAGAATTAGAAAATATTGCTCAAATTTTTCTGTCATGGTCATGTATCATGTATTTTAATCTCGTTTTAACTTGTGTAACTTAGAATCCAAACCCAGCATCCATATGCACTTCTCACAGGGACTGCAAAAGAGGATTCAATGATGCTCGTGGAGATGGTATGGCTGATTCATTAAATGACACTAACTGTGAATTATGATCTTTGCAGTCCCATCTGTTTAGACAGCAAACATTATTTTATATAAATAAAAGAATGCATTTTTTTTTCAGGTGTTCGAACTGGCAGATGTATCCATTACAATGACACAGTGAAGACTTGTGAAGTGCTGTCCTGGTGTCCTCTAGAGAAGATTGTTGAACCCCCAAAGTAAAATCTCACACACACACACACACACACACACACACACACACACACACACACACGGCCCTATCTTCAGACTCAAAGATATTGTTGAAGAGGCTGAAGAGGATTTTCAGACCATGGCAGTCCATGTTAGAGACTTCATTTGTGTATATCTGACATTGCTGAATTAAATTGGTTAATATTAGAATTTTTCAATAGCATTTTGTGCACTTTTTTCCTTCTTGGTAGGGGGGTGTGATGGGAGTGCAGATCCGGTGGGATTGTGACCTTGACATGCCACAGAGCTGGTGTGTGCCTCGCTACACTTTCCGCAGACTGGACAACAAAGACCCTGAAAATAACGTGGCCCCCGGATACAACTTCAGGTAGGAGGTGTTTGCACTTAGTGGTTTCTGAGAGGAAGTGAGGCTCCATTTTAAATGAGTTTGATTAAATCTCTACAGATTTGCTAAATATTACAAGGACAGCGATGGCACAGAGACTAGGACGCTTATCAAGGGTTATGGTATTCACTTTGATGTCTTGGTATTTGGCCAGGTGAGACACTTTATTCTTTCTAATGTTATAAGTTAAGCAGGTTAGCAGCATTAACTTAGCCATTTAACACATACTATGTACTTTTGTTTTCTAATACAGGCAGGAAAATTTAATATCATTCCAACACTTCTGAATATAGGTGCAGGCTTGGCACTTTTAGGCCTGGTAAGTATATCTGTTACTCATTTGAATACAATAATTTTAAAAATTAGAACTAACATGGGAAACATTAGCTAGTGAAAATACAGTAAAAAACTTTTTGGTGTACAATATATGCATATGCATATGCGTATATAGAGTAATGTCACTGAAGACAGGAGTAATGACTGCTGAAAATTCAGCAGCAGTCAGGAATAAAATACATTTTAATATATTCAAATATAAAACATTTTTAAATTGCAATAATTTTTCACAATATTACTGTTTTTACTGTATTTTTTCTCAAATATATCCAGCCCTGGTGAGTATAACAGATTGTGGCCCATTTCAGGTGAATGTTATCTGTGATTGGATTGTCCTGACATTAATGACAAGAAAGCAACATTACAATGAGCAGAAATATACATATGTTGATGACTTTGGACTTGTGAGTATTTATTTACGCTTAACTGTTTAATAAATATATTTGGTATTTTAATATAAACCTGGATATCTTTCAGTAATATGTTATTTAAAGTAGTTCTTGTGGCTCATAGTAGTTATTTTGTTATCAAGAAACTAACATGAGATATTTCTTTCAATTAGTTATCCAATGAAGAAACATAGAAGATCTTCAGGCTACCGCCTTCAACACTAATTCTATGCAAATTTCATCATGACGTTAATGTATTTCTCAGCTTTACAAATACAGTTCCAAATGAACAATCAGATATGGTAAATAAAAAAAAAATGTATTTGGATAAAATTATCAGTGTGGTTTATTTATTCGCTGGCTTTGGGTCATGTGGGTTCTGTTAGCTTCCAAAAGGGCGGGAAAAAAGAAACATAAATGTCTTTGAAAAAAGCAAAAAATGCAAATACTGTTTTAGATCAAGTTGTCGTTTGTTCACCCTTGGAAGTTTACCGAGGACCCCTAGTGTTGGTCGAGAAACACTCCGAGTAAACCTTACATCCAGTAGAGGTCAGTAGAGAAACACACCCCCTAATGTTCGTAGTTCAGGAGGAAGATCACAGCGACCTTTTTCCTCCTCCTGTTAATGCATGATGGCGGCCGCGTTGAGAGGGAGTCTTGTAACATTGGCCAAGGTGAGTCTTGGAAAAACGATTCTGTCATTTGCTCATAGTTTACAGTGACATATCCCTAATTTGTTTGTCTGAGGCACACGGCCAAATACACAGATTAACTTGGAAACGAACAGCGTTATTGACATGCCTAAGGCAAGTCTGGACTGGAACACACTGGGTGTAACATTGTAACATGGTTAAAAAAAAGTCTCAGGATATCTCACAGGAGAGGTCCATTGGAAATTGTCTGGATGTAGAGATTTAAACAATTTACCTAGACTTCCAT
The DNA here is from genome assembly GCA_034780575.1 of Labeobarbus marequensis. Classification (NCBI taxonomy): domain Eukaryota; kingdom Metazoa; phylum Chordata; class Actinopteri; order Cypriniformes; family Cyprinidae; genus Labeobarbus; species Labeobarbus marequensis. The sequence goes on from JAUZSZ010000137.1 coordinate 2,489,330, forward strand.
TATTTCCCTTACACGGTGGTACCATGGTAAATACTGATATATGGTAATATTTTGATATGTCGTTGAACATTTTTCATGTATTATTGTTATACCATTTTGCATATACCTGAATGAGCAGAAAGTTACTCATTACATTTTTATGATTTGATGTCATGAGGATATTTGAAAACAGAAATCATGTATTGTCAGGGTTTCAATAGGTTTGGGAATTGATGCAAGGGGATGTTTTC
>JAUZSZ010000137.1:2715079-2726490 GCA_034780575.1 Labeobarbus marequensis
GATCTTTACTTAATATCCTAATGATTTTTGGCATAAAATAAAAATGGATAATTTTGACCCATACAATGTATTTTTGGATATTGCTACAAATATACCCGTGCAACATAAGACTGATTTTGTGGTCCAGGGTCACATTTTACATGTTATATTACATTATTCTAAACATAATGAGAATTCAACTGAGATCACAAACAGTACAGAAAAAAAACAAAAAAACTTTTATGTAAGATTTTTTTAGTGCTGCACTAATACCATTGAGAAAAAAACCTCACTGTATTTTCTTGACAGCTTATTAGGAGCTTGCTAAGAGGGAAGATACATTCATCAAAACAAGGCATTACTTCAAAAACATGTCTTATAATTGGTGTATTCCATGTTAAAAGAAAAACAGTCACAAAACTGGATAAGCAACCAAAAGAAAAACCCTCTTACTGCACTACTGACCATCATTCCGGTCAAACCACAGATGGAGTTCCAGGGGACACTTTTGAAAACACCCCCAAAAAACGTTTATGGAAACAGGTGTCAGCTCTAGCTAAGATGCTAAGGAATACTTTCCCATCTGCCACACGGTTGAGAATATTTATTAATCAAAAGGGTTCAACCATCTGTCCCATACATCAGGCTACAAGACATCCACAGTCGCACCAAGGAGTTGAAATCAAAATAAATGACTTAGCAGAAAGTGCTATGAAATTTGCGTCCAATTCTAGTAATGATGCTGTCGTCCACATGGAAAAAATTCTAGTGTTATTAGGAATGGGATTTTTCCAAACGACAACAAAGGACAGCATAGTTACATCAGAGGCTAAGACATTAGCGACAGATGAGATACAGACAAACGCCTCCGCTCAAAATAGCACCGAGGCATCTGCAAACAACTCAACACACAGAAACCAAGTTCCACTGAAAACGTTTAGGCAAAGAAGAAGCATATGGAAACCAAAGCCAAAGACTGTCATAACAGATGACAAATCGAAAGCAGGTGATGACAAGAAGACTTTAACCATGTCATTCAGTCAAACGGTTTTAAAACCACATAATGCAGAAGATAAAAAAAAAGAATCAAGTGTAACAGAGAGCTTCGAGACAGAAAGCACTAAAGATCTTCTGTTGAGTACAGAGCATTTTGAAATGAATACAATTGAATCAGAAAACCCGGCCACCTCCAGAAAATATGCAAATACTGTCACACTTACAAAACAACAGATGGGAATTACAACAGTGCTGACTGAAACAGACTGTACAACAGAACTGGAACGATCATCAGCAGAAAATGAAGGAAGTGAGAAGAAAATATCTTCAGGGGGCAAAGAAATCAGGCCAACAGTGGAAGCAGTTCAGGAAACCACAAAATTTGGTCAAAAACACCAGACAAGCTTCAGTGGAATTAGATTAATAATGGCAAAAGTAACATCAGAAAAAGGAAACACTGTATCTGATGTAAAACACAAGGATGAGAAAGAATATGATGAGCAAAAAGAGGCCTGGACAACAGCAGAGAAGTTGTTCTTGGTTACAAGTCAACCTGACATTTTAATGACAAAAGAACCCCAAACAAATAAACCAGTGACACCAGCCACATCCAGAGGGAATTCAGAAAAAGAGACTGAAATGACAACAGAGCTTCCTGAAACAGACTGTACACCAGAAACTGAGTTACAAACACTTGAAGATAAAACATCTGTGGAGAGAACTGATACCACATATGGAGAAAGGCAGTCGAAATATGATGGTTTAAGATCAGAATATTTTAAACCAAACAGTATAAATGAATTAGTTACATCAGCTCCCTCTAGAGGACATGAAAATAGTGCCATAGTGACTGAACATGAGGAAACGACAACCACATCCACAGAGCTTCATGAAACAGAATGTACAACGGACACTGAGACACTAACACCGGAAGATAAAATACCTGTGGAGAGAACAGACACCACAAACGAAGAAAGACAGTCAGAGGCTGTTGATTTAAATTCACAACATCTCGAAACAGAAAGAACAAATGGATCAGTGACACCAAACACATCCCAAAAATATGCAGAAGATTTACTGGAGACTGGACAAGATACAAGAATGACAACAGATCGTCTCGAAACAGAATGCACAACAGAAATCAATTTATCAACACCAGAGGAAAGAACATCACTGGAGAGAGCAACTATGTCACTTGAAGAAAGACAGTCAGAACATGTTGATTTCATTTCAGAAAATACTGAATTAAAAGTTGCAAATGAACCAGTGACACAAACCACATCCACAAAATATGCAGAAGATCTCACAATGACCAGACAAGAGACATTAATTATAACAGAGGCTCTTGAAACAAAATGTACAACAGAAATCAAGATACCAACACCTGCAAAAAAAACACCTGAGGAAAGAACAGATACCACCCATGAAGAGAATGAGCCAAAATATGATGGTTTAAATTCAGAATATGTTGCAACAAAAGGCATGAATGAATCAGTTACATCAAGCCCTTCCATAGAACATGAACACACTGCCATAGTGACTGAACATGAGGTAGAAACGACAACAGAACTTCATCAAGAATGTACAACAGAAATTGAGACACTAACACCAGAAGATAAAACACCTGTGGGGAGAACAGATACCACATACAAAGGAAGTCAGTCAGAGCCTGTTGATTTAAATACACAACATCTTGAAACAGATGGAACAAATGAACCAGTGACACCAAACACATTCAAAAAATATGCAGAAGATTTACTGGAGACTGGACAAGATAGAAGAATGACAACAGATCAACAGACAACAGAAATCAACTTACTCGCAGCAAAAGAAAGAACATCATTGGAGAGAGCAACAGTGATGTTTGAAAAAAAACAGTCAGAACCTATTGATTTCATTTCAGAAAATACTGAGTCAAAAGTCACAAATGAACGAGTGACATCAACTACATCCACAAAATCTACAGAAGATTTCACAGCGACCACACAAAAGACATTAATGACAACAGAGCTTACAGAATGTACAACAGAAATTGAGTTACAGACATCACAAGATAAAATGCATTTAATAAGTACAACTACCACATATGAAGAAAGACACTCAGAACCTGCTAATTTCATTCCAGAAAATATTGAATCAGAAGGTACAATTGCACCAGTGGCACCAGCCACTTCCACAAAATATGCAGAAGATTTCACAAAGACCAGACAAGAGACATCAATGACAACAGATGCTCTTGAAACAGAATGCACAACAGAAATTGAGTTACAAACACCAGAAGATAAAACACCTCTGAAGAGAACAGATACCACATATGAAGAAAGACAGTCAAAATATGATGGTTTAGTTTCAGAACATGTTGTCACAAAAAGTTCAAATGAACCAGTGACACCAATGAGTCCCAGAGAACTTGAAAATACTGTCATGTTGACAAAAGAAGAGACTGGAATGATAACAGAGCTTCCTGAAACAGAATGTACAACAGAAATAAAGTTATTAACTTCAGAAGAAAGAAAATCATTGGAGACAGCAACTACGAATTTTGAAGAAAGACAACCAGAACCTGTTGATTTCATTTCAGAGAATATTGGATCAAAAGGTACAAGTGAACCAGCAAAACTAACCACTTCCACAAAATATACAGAAGATTTCATTTCAACCAGAAGAGAAACATTAAAGACAACAGAGACTCCTGAAACAGAATGTACAACAGAAATAAAGTTATTACCTTCAGAAGAAAGAAAATCATTGAAGAAAGCAACTACGACATTTGAAGAAAGACAGTCAGAACCTCTTGATTTCATTTCAGACAATATTGAATCAAAAGGTACAAGTGAACCAGCAACCACTTCCACAAAATATAAAGAAGATTTAATTTCAACCAGACAAGAGACATCAGTGACAACAGACACTCTTGAAACAGAATGTACAAAAGAAATTGAGTTACAAACACCAGAAGATAAAACACCTGTGGAGAGAACAGATACCACATATGAAGAAAGACAGTCAAAATATGATGGTTTAGTTTCAGAACATGTTGTCTCAAAGAGTACAAATGAACTAGTGACACCAATGAGTTCCAGAGAACAAGAAAATGCTGTCATACTGACAAAAGAAGAGACTGGAATGACAACAGAGCTTCCTGAAACAGAATGTACAACAGAAATAAAGTTATTAACTTCAGAAGAAAGAAAATCATTGAAGACAGCAACTACGACTTTTGAAAAAAGACAGTCAGAACCTGTTGATTTCATTTCAGACAACATTGAGTCAAAAGTCACAAATGAACCAGTGACACCAACCACATCCACAAAATCTCTAGAAGATTTCACAGTGACTAGACAAGAGACATCATTGACAACAGAGACTCTTGAAACACAATGTACAACAGAAATTGAGATGCAGACATCAGAAAATAAAACACCTGTGGAGAGAACAGATACCACACATGAAGAAAGAAAGTCAGAATATGATGGTTTAATGTCAGAACATGTTGTAACAAAAAGTATAAATGAACCAATGATATCAACCTTTTCCAGAGAAAATACTGTCATATGGACAAAAAAAGAGACTGGAATGACAGCAGAGCTTCCTGAAACTGAATGTACAACAGAAATAAAGTTATTAACACCAGAAGATAAAACACCTGTGGAGAGAACAGAAAGTCAGTCAGAACCCGTTGATTTGATTTCAGTAAATACTCAATCAAAAGCCACAAATGAACCAGTGACACCAACCTTATCCACAAAATCTTCAGAAGATTTCACAGTGACCAGACAAGAGATATTAATGACAACAGAAATTCATGAAACTGAATGTACAACAGAAAGTGAGATACTGACACAAGAAGATAGAACATCATTAGAAAGAAGAACAACTAAATATAAAGAAAGCCACTCAGAACCTGTTGATTTAAATTCACAACACCCTGCAACAGAAGGTAAAAATGAACCAGTAAAATCAAATTTCACAGTCAACAGAGAAGAGAAACTGATGACAACAGAGGCTCTTGAAACAGAATGTACAACAGAAATCGAGTTGCAAACACCACAAGGTAAAACACCTGCGATGACAACAGCTACCACATATGAAGAAAGACACTCAAAACCTGCTGATTTCATTTTAGAAAATTTTGAGTCAAAAGGTACAAATGAACCATTGATGCTAACTACTTCCAGAGAACGTGAACATATGGATACACTGAAAGAACATGAGATTAAAATGACAACAGAGCTTCCTGAAACAGAATGTACAACAGAAATCAACTTATCAACGGCAGCAGAAAGAACATCATTGGAGAGAGCAACTACGACACTTGAAGAAAGACTGTCAGAACCTGCTGATTTCATTTCAGAAAATATCGAGTCAGAAGTCATAAATAAACCAGTGACATCAACCACATCCACAAAATCTGCAGAAGATTTCACAGTGACTAGACAAGAGACATCAATGACAACAGAGACTCTTGAAACAGAATGTACAACAGAAATTGAGTTACAAACAACAGAAGATAAAACACCTGTGATGACAACAGCTACCACATATAAAGAAAGACAGACAGATAATGAAGTTTTAGGATTAGACCATATGGCTATCAAAGGAACAAATGAACCACCAACCCCTTCCAGAGGACATGAACATACAGTCATAGTGACTGAACATGAGGTGAAAATGCCAATAGAGCTTGGTGAAACAGAATGTACAACAGAAATCGAAATTCAAACACCAGGAGATAAAACATCTTCAGAGAGGACAGACAGTACATATGGAGAAAGTCAGTCAAAATATGATGGTTTAAGCACACAACATCTTGAAACAAAAGGTACAAATGAACCAGTGATACCAACAAGATCCAGAGAACATGAACATACTGTCACGTGGACAAAACAAGAGAAAGAAATTATAACAGAGCTTCCTGAAACAGAAAGCACAGATGAACGAGTAACACCATCCACAACCAGAAAATATGTAGAAATCGAACAGGAAACATTAATGAAAACAGAAAACACAATTGGACAAAGACAGTCAGAATATGATGGTTTAATTCCAGAACATCTAACAAAAAGTACAAATGAACCATTTACACAAACCACTTCTACAAAATATGTAGAAAATTTCACAATGAACAGAGAAGAGACACTGATGACAACAGAGGCTCTTGAAACAGAATGTACAACAGAAATTATATTACAAACACCAAAAAATAAAACACCAGGATTGGAAACTCAATCACCACCAAGTAAAGAAACAGAAGCGTCATGGCATGTAGATGAAGATGGCTGCTTTGGACTAATTCATCGCACCAGCTCTGGTTTGAAAAGATGCCAGAAAAAGATGATGAAAATTAATAATTTAAAGTCAGAACAGCTTGCAACTGAGGGTATAAATGAATTAGTTACAGCAACTGCATCTAGAAAACATGCAGAAGATTTATTTAGGACTGAAATTGAGAAAAGAATGACAACAGAGAGTCTTGAAACAGAATGTACAACAGAAACTATGTTACAAACACCAGAAAATAAAACACCTGCGAAGAGAACAGATACCACATATGAAGAAAGACTCTCAGAACTTGATGACTTAAAGTCAGAAGTTCAAGCAACAAAAAGTATAAATGAACCAGTGACAACAACCACTTCCAGAGAACAAGATGTCACACTGACAGAACATGAAATTACATTAGTGCTTCCTGATACAGGATACACAACAGACTCAGGGAGCTCAACAGCAAAAACTGAAGATGTTCTGGAGAAACAATCAATGGAAAAGAAAGAAATGAAGTCAACAATGGCAGTGCCAAGAGTGGAAACTCAGTCACCACCAAGCGAAGAAACAGAAGCGTCATGGCATACAGATGAAGATAGTTGCTTTGGACTAATTCATCGCACCAGCTCTGGGTTGAAAAGATGCCAGAAAAAGATGATGAAAATTAATCATTTAAAGTCAGAACACCTTGCAACTGAGGGTATAAATGAATTAGTTACAGCAACCGCATCTAGAAAACATGCTGAAGATTTATTTAGGACTGAAATTGAGAAAATAATGACAACAGAGAGTCTTGAAACAGAATGTACAACAGAAATCAACTTACCAACGGCAGCAGAAAGAACATCATTGGAGAGAGCAACTACGACACTTGAAGAAAGACTGTCAGAACCTGCTGATTTCATTTCAGAAAATATCGAGTCAGAAGTCATAAATAAACCAGTGACATCAACCACATCCACAAAATCTGCAGAAGATTTCACAGTGACTAGACAAGAGACATCAATGACAACAGAGACTCTTGAAACAGAATGTACAACAGAAATTGAGTTACAAACAACAGAAGATAAAACACCTGTGATGACAACAGCTACCACATATAAAGAAAGACAGACAGATAATGAAGTTTTAGGATTAGACCATATGGCTATCAAAGGAACAAATGAACCACCAACCCCTTCCAGAGGACATGAACATACAGTCATAGTGACTGAACATGAGGTGAAAATGCCAATAGAGCTTGGTGAAACAGAATGTACAACAGAAATCGAAATTCAAACACCAGGAGATAAAACATCTTCAGAGAGGACAGACAGTACATATGGAGAAAGTCAGTCAAAATATGATGGTTTAAGCACACAACATCTTGAAACAAAAGGTACAAATGAACCAGTGATACCAACAAGATCCAGAGAACATGAACATACTGTAAAAGAAGCAGAAGTACCACTGTCTGCAGATGAGGATGGTTGCTTTGGATTAATTCATCGCACCAACTCTGGATTGAGAAGATGTCAGGAGAAGATGACTAAAATTATGTTATACAATACTACACCAAAACCACAAGAGCCTTCAACTGTGAAACATAAGCAACAGATAACAGAACTATCTTTTATATTGCAGAATGCACTGCAATCATCACGTCTGAGTAAATATCAAACTTCTAAACAAATTACCCAAAATAATATGGATAAATTTAATGCTGAAGATGAAAATAGCCACTTCTACTATTTCAATGGCAAGTTAAAAAGAGTTGAAAATCATGCATTGAGGCTGGAGTATGATAACAACACTTACACTAACCTTAGCATAGGACAGTCATAGTATTCTTGCAGTAAAATTTTAATTACATAAATTATTTAATTGTAGTTATGTAATGTGGAATTAATGATCACAATGACCACAGCTGGTAGCATTTCTCTAACATTATATTTACATAGAGATCAAATAGGTTAAAAGTATGTAGCCTACTGTTGGGTTTCCTATCATGGGTGTCACTAGGCTATATATTAAACATAAAATGTTACAATTGTAAATATAATTCTAAAGTAAGTTTATAGTAGCTTTTTGATGTATGTTTCCTGTAACTGGTCAACATAATTGTAATAACAGCTATGTACATTACATAAATGTAAAAAAAATAAATAAAAAAATAAATGAACTGCTTTGTTCCTTTTTGTCGTTGATCTAAGATAGATAGCTAGCTAGCTAGCTAGCTAGATAGCTAGCTAGCTAGATAGATAGATAGATAAAAATGAAGGGAAAATTGCCAGATGAAGCGTCACAGCACAGGGGAGTGTTTCTGCTGTGTCTACTGCTCTGTCACCTGATTATACCTACAGTAGTTCAGTGTTGGACTATCTTTGTTTGACTGTTGCTGTCTTGTAAGAGGAAAGCTTGTCTGACTAATTCCAGGTAAGAAAATAAATATACAGATAAAACGCACTAGGTGTGCTGAGGAGCAGAAGATCGTTTTCATAGTGTCTTATAGAGCTCAAAAGATGATGAAGGGAGAAGTTCAAACGAGCGTCGGAGAAACTTTGAAGGAATAACGAGCCACCAGATCAGATCACAGCGAGGTGTTTTTATTATTTGTGTGAACATCTCTCGTCAAACAGAGAATGGAAACATTTGCCTTTATTTGTATGATCTGTTGAAAGAAAATGTGTGGACTATTTATTAGTTTACTTCATAACATCATCTTGAGTTGCTTGTCTTGAAATGAAAATGATTTTTATGTGTTTTTAACATTCGATGTATTGCTGTCGAATCTGTTGGTTACCTGCAGTCGTAACCGTTGACAAGCGTATCACTTTTTAGTTCATGTAACATTAGCTTTTATCAACTTTATTTTTAATTAGCGATTATTTGTCAGTAAATATCTTAAAATATCTCGTCCCGTATTTTAGGCTATTATATAAAGATAATTTATATGTATAATGTTATTATAGCTACTTGATATTTCATTATCGATTTATTCATCATAATTGCTCGTTTATTTTGCATGAAAAGATACAAAAATATGCAAACAATAATTTTCTGTAATGTAAATCTAATTTACTGTTATATAATCACAGTAGCCTATCATTTTAAGAGAATATTATATTAATATGGGGACCGGACCGGTGCAAGATAAAGCGACGTCTCAAGAACTGTAGCCTACCTCAGTAAACAAAGATCCGAGTCATTCATTTTTACACAAATATGCGTTTTTCATTTCATTTTTCATTTACATAATAATAAAGTAAAAGTACACTGTCCTCTAAACTACAATTTCTCTATCATCATTTTTTAGATCTTGCTTATTTTAAGTAAACTATATATTGATTTTACCCAAAAGTGTGGACTGTGTTCTCAGGACAGGGATATTCAAATCATCTGAATAGAACCATATTTTTTTCATTTGTCAGTTTATTGCAAGATTACAAGGTGAAGATTGACTGAACTCAGTTCAGAATGGAGAAAGCAATACAGTTACAAATGCCTGGACTGTGAAGATTATGGATTGTGCAAAAAAAACAAAACAAAAAAGGCATGAGACAATGTGATATCAGGTATTATCAAGAAGGAGCTGGAAAAGATCAAGAACATTCTACTGACATTCTGAGAGTGAACGGTGGGGCTTCATTATAATGCTGGTATCACACAATATTTAACTGAAGAGGTTTTTGTCAAGCTGAGTAGCTGCCTGTCAATAAACCCTACAGACTGCCCCAAGTGGCTCAAAATCAATGCTTACAAAGCATGTCCTTAATAGGAATAAATAAAGGCATGAACGTTTTCATCAAAAACCATGAAAAATCCCTGAAGGCATCATTTACAAAGAGAAACAGACCGATACAGCACACGTAACCATTCATTAATGTAGCTTAAATAGGCTTGTGAAGATCAGACTCCACAGATTGTTAAAAGAAGTTGCTAGACTACAGTCGCCGTTAAGACTGAAGCATCAAACATATATTGGTGTTCTTCAAAAAGATAAGACCCCTGAAGACAATCAGTATGAATCTGACCACCCATCTTCTGGAAATCATGCTGAAGGCTTCCAACCTCTCTCGCTGGCAGTTCATCCAAGAATTCTCTATTCATCCTCTGGTGGCCGTGCCCAGACTCCCTAGCACCCTACTTCCAATTTTTGGCCTGCTGTACATGCTCATCTTTGGGTTTGCGGTGGTGGGAAATGGGGCGGTCCTGGTACTCTTATGTCGCAGGAAGGCTCTGCAGTCTCCCAGTACCTTTTTCATTTGCTCTCTGGCACTCAGTGACCTCTTGATATCCATAGTGTGTGTTCCTGCCACACTGCTGCAGCACTTCTTCACCAACTGGTTGGCAGGTAGGCTTCATTTTGTTCACACTTAGCAGAAATGTTAGTTTCTGTTATGTTTATGGGTCATAAATGTCAGTATCCATTTGGACACCCAATTCTTTTTTTTTCATAAACCCAAGGTCTCCTGGTGCATAGCTCAACTTCAGGTCTATTAAATGACACCTTTGCGAAAGTAAAGCTTTAAGGATATATACGTAGTTCATGCATGATCAAAGACACTTATGAAGGAGCATTTGTCCTTCAGTGCATTCATCTCACAATTCAGTGCTCACAAATGGTATAGTATAGTTCCAAAGGTTTTCTGTGCTTTCTACACATTCTTTTTTCATCTTTCACAAAACAACAATTCAACAACAGTTTGTGCCACACTTCACTATGGTTGCACAGATTAAAAAATGTACTTGAAACATGAATTTATGCCAGTGAATAAATCGTGTACAAAACTGCACTTAGGCCTGAAATTGGATTTCTGAAGTCTATCCATAATAATGCAGTACCTTGGACCCATGTTACTGAATTAAAATGTGTTTTATGGCATCCTTGAAGCACAAAAATGAGCACTGAGGCTTTTAAAAAGACATAAAAGACATTTTGGACCTCATTGTCTTTCATTGTCTGGTAAAAACAGTTGGAATACAGGTTTGAGGGTGAATAAATGATTTTTTGGATGAACTGTCCCTTTAAGTGGACAAATCGTGTCATCATAATAGACATGCAGTTCCATCATTGCTGAAAACATTTAAAAAACAGGTGCGTTTACATAGTGTATGGTTTGGGGACTGTACATTACTCTTTATTCTGCTATCAAACATTTCATTGGACTTGTGCATAAGATTTGTTTGGC
>JAUZSZ010000137.1:2727046-2742285 GCA_034780575.1 Labeobarbus marequensis
GCAGAAGATAAAACAAAAGAATCAAGCGTAACAAAGAGCTTCGAGACAGAAAGCACTAAAGATCTTCTGTTGAGTACAGAACATACAAGTGAATTAGAAAATCCAGCCACCTCCAGAAAATATGCAAATACTGTCACATTTACAAAACAACAGATGGGAATTACAACAGGGCTGACTGAAACAGACAGTACAACAGAACTGGAAAGACCATCAGCAGAAAACGAAGGAAGTGAGAAGAAAATATCTAAATTTCAGGAAACCACAAGATTTGGTCAAAAACACCAGACAAGCTTCAGTGGAATTACATTAACAATGGCAAAAGCAACATCAGAAAAAGGAAACTGTATCTGATATAAAACAGAAGGATGAGGAAGAATACGCTGAGCAAAGAGAGGAGGGGACAGCAACAGAGAAGCTGATCTTGGTTACAAGTCAACCTGACTTTTTAATGACAAAAGAACTCCGAACAAATAAACCAGTGACACCAGCCACATCCAGAGGAAATAAACATACTGCCATGCTGACAGAAAAAGAGACAACAGACAACAGAGCTTCCTGAAACAGAACGTACAACAGAAATTGAGTTACAAACACCTAAAGATAAAACACCTGTGGAGAGAACACACACCTCATATGGAGAAAGTTCAGAACATTTAAAAACAAAAAGTATAAATTAATTAGATACATCAGCTCCCTCTAGAGGACATGAAAATACTGACATAGAGACTGAACATGAGGAGGAAACAACAACAGAGCTTCCTGAAACGAAACATACAAAGGAAATTGAGCTACAAACACCAGAAGATAAAACACCTGTGATGACAACAGCTACCACATATGAAGAAAAACAGTCAAAGCCTGTTGATTTCATTTCAGAAAATACTGATTCAAAAGGTACAATTGAACCACTTGCACAAACAACTTCCATAAAATATGCAGAAGATTTCACAATGAACAGAGAAGAGACATTAATGACAACAGAGGCTCTTTAAACTGAACGTACAACAGAAATTGAGCTACAAACACCAGAGAATAAAACACCTGTGAAGAGAACAGATCCCAGAGAAAGACACTCAGATCTTGATGACTTAAGGTCAGAAGGTCGAGCAACAAAAAGTACAAATGAACCAATGACACCAGCCATTTCCAGAGAACATGATGCAACACAGACAGAACATGAAATAGCACTAGTGTTTCCTGATATAGGAAGCACAACAGATTCAAAGAGCTCAACAGAAAAACCTAAATATGTTCTGGAAAAACAATCAGTGGAAAGGAGAGAAATAAAGCCAAGAATGGCAGTGCCAGGGGTGGAAACTCAAACACCACCAAGCAAAGAAACAGAAGCGTCATGGCATACAGATGAAGATGGTTGCTTTGGACTAATTCATCGCACTAGCTCTGGGTTGAAAAGATGCCAGGAAAAGATGAACAAAATGAATGATGTAAAGTCAGAACACCTTGCAACTGAAGGTATAAATGAATTAGTTACAGCAGGAAAATATGCAGAAGATTTAATTAGGACTGAACATGAGAAAAGAATGACAACACAGAGTCTTGAAACAGGACGTACAACAGAAAGTGAGTCAGAATATAATGGTTTACTTTCGGAATATCAAACAAAAAGTACAAATGAACTAGTTACACCAACCACTTCCATAAAATATGCAGAAGATTTCACAGCGTACAGAGAAGAGACATTAATGACAACAGAGGCTCTTGAAACAGAATGTACAACAGAAATTGAGTTGCAAACACCAGAAGATAAAACATCTGTGATGACAACTGCTACCACATATGAAGAAAGAGGACATGAACATACTGTCATAGTGACTAAACAGCAGATAGAAATTACAGCAGAACATCCTGAAAGAGAACGTACAAAAGAAATTGAGATATTGACACCAGACGATAAAACACCACCAAGCACAGAAACAGAAGGATCACAGCCCACGGATGAAGGTGGTTGCTTTGGACTAATTCATCGCACCACCTCTGGGTTGAAGAGATGCCAGGAGAAGATGATAATGAACACAAATTATGTCACACAAATTACTACATCAAATCCACAAGAGCCTTTAACTGTGAAACATAAGCAAGAGACAACAGAGCTATCTTTCATATTGCAGAACACCCTGCAATCATCAGCTCTTAGTAAATATCAGAGTTCTAAACAAATGACCCAAAATAATATGGATGAAGTTAATGCTGAAGATGAAAATAACCACTTCTACTATTTCAATGGCAAGTTAAAACGAGTTGGAAATCATGCACTGAGGCTCAAGTATGATAACAACTCTTACACTAACCAGATCATAGGCCAATCCAATCATAGTATTCTTGAAATAAAACTGTAACTACATAAATTATGTAATTGTGTGGAATTATGTGGAATTAATGATCAACTACCCACAGCTGGTCCCATTTTCTCTAATGTTACATCTACATAGAGATCAAATCGACCTGTACTGTTGGGTTTCCTATCATAAGTGTCACCAAATATTAAACATTTAATGTTATAATTGTAAAAATAATTCTCAAGTAAGTGTATAGCAGCTTTTTGATGTATGTTTCTTGTAACTGAAGCTATGCAGCTACATGATTATATAAATGTAATAATTGTAAATGGCAGTAAAATCTACATTGTTTCACTTATGTTGTCGATCTAAGATAGATAGATAGGAAAATGAAGGAAAAGTATTAGCATATGAAGACAGCTCAGGGGAGTGTTTATGTAGCCTACTGCTCTGTCACCTGATTATCTCTAGTAGGCTAGTTGAATGTTGGTCTGTCAGTTTTGTTGCTGTCTTGCAAGAGGAAAGCATGACTGACTAAAGGTAAGAAAATAAGCATACAGATAAAACGCGCTAGATATGCTGAGGAGCAGAAGATGGTTTCCAAAATGTATAACTGAATCGTTCAATAAGAAGATGAAGGGAGAAGTTCGAACGAGCGTCGGAGAAACTTTGAAGGAATAACGAGCCACCGGATCAGATCACAGCGCGGTGGTTTTGCTATTTGTGTGAAACATCTCTCTTTAAACAGAGAATGGGAACAGTTGCCATTATTTGTATGATCTGTTGAAAGAAAATGTATGGACTGTTTATTAGTTTACTTCATAATATCATCTCGAGTCGCCTGTCAAGATGCGAGAATTATTCGCTTTCATGTGTGTGTGTGTGTGTGTGTGTGTGTGTGTGTGTTTTAATATTCGATGCAGGTATTGCTGTCGAATCTGTTGGTTTAGCGTTTTACCTGCAGTCGTAACCTTTGACAGTTAACATTAGATGCATATTTTTGTTTTTAATTAACGATTATATGGCAGTAAAAAATATGCAGACAATAATTTTCTCTGATGAAAATGCAATTTACTGTTAGGCTATATAATTACAGTATAATTTTAAGAGAATATATTTATATGGTGCAAGAGACCGTCCCCTTGTCTATAAGTTACACAAATATGCATTTTTCAAATTTTCTTTTACATTTAAATAAAAAAAGTAAAATTACTGAGTAAAAAGAGTACTCTAAGTTACAATTTCACTATCATAATAATCATCAAAATCATTTTATTTATTAATCAAAATCATTTTATTTCTTTATTTATTTTTTGCTTATTTTGAGTAAACTAGCCTATATATTGACAGATTTTACCCAAAAGTTTGTACTGTGTTCTCAGAACAAGGATATTCAAATCATCTGAACAGAACTATGTTTCTTCATTTGTCAGCGTATTGCAAGATTACAAGGCAAAGATGGACTGAACTCAATCCAGAATGGAAGCAATACAATTACAGACACCTGGACTGTGAAGATAACTAAGGATTGTGCTGTCAGACAATGTGATATCATGTATTAGCAAGAAGGAGCTGGAACAGCTAAAGGACATTCTACTGACAAACTGAGATTGGACACTGGGGGGGTCATTATAATGCTGGTATCACAAAGTTTTTGACTGAAGAGGTTTTTGTCAAGCTGAGCAGCCTGTCAATAAACACTACAGACTGTCCCAAGTGGCTTAAAATCAATGCTTACAAAGCATGTCCTTAATAGGAATGAGAGGAAGGCATGAATGTTTTCATCAACAACAAGGAACAACCATGTAAAATGCCCGTAAGCCATGATTTACAAAGAGAGACAGATCAATACAGCACACATAACCATTCATTAATGTAAAATCAAAGAAATTGTGAAGATTGAACTCCGCAGAGTGTTAAAACAAGTCGCTAGACCACAATCGCTGCTAAAACTAAATCATAAAGCATGTATTGGTGTTCTTCAAACAGATAAAACCCTAGAAGACGATCAGTATGAACCTGACTGCCCATCTTCTGGACCTCATGCTGAAGGCTTCCAACCTCTCTCGCTGGCAGTTCATCCAGGAGTTCTCCATTCCTCCTCTGGTGGCCGTGCCCAGACTCCCTAGTGCCCTGATTCCAGTTTTTGGTCTGCTCTACGTGCTCATCTTTGGGCTTGCAGTGGTGGGAAACGGGGCGGTGCTGGTTTTCTTGTGTCGCAGGAAGGCTCTACAGTCTCCCAGCACCTTTTTCATTTGCTCTCTGGCACTTAGTGACCTCTTGATATCCATAGTGTGTGTTCCTGCCACACTGCTGCAGCACTTCTTCACCAACTGGTTGGCAGGTAAGCTTAATTATGTTCACGCTTGACAGAAATTTTACTTTCTATTATTTTTATGTGTCATAAATGTCTACATCCATTTGGACACCCAATTCTTCCCAAGGTCTCCTGTTGCATATAGCTCAACTTCAACTCTATTACGTGACAGCTTTGGGAAAGAAAAAGCTTTAAGGATATATAGTTTGTGCATGATCAAAGACACTGACGAATGAATCAGAGCACTTGACCTCCAGTGCATTCATCTCATAATTCAGTGCTCATAGATGGTATACTGTTGTTCAAAAGGTAAAGGTTTTCTTTTTTTTTTCCATCTTTCACAAAACTTAGGCCTGAAATTGGATTTGGTCTATCCATAATAATGCAGTATCTTGGACCTGTGTCTTTTGTGGCATCCTTCAAGCACAAAAAGGTGCTGAGGTTTTTTAAAAAGATATAAACTGTGTTTATAAGGGTCTGGTATCATAAAAGAACACCAGAATTCATTTATTTTCCATCTGTAAGAAAGGGTATCTGATGTTAATAATAATAATAATAATAATAATAATAATACACCCCAAAACGAGAATCCTGTCATCATTTACTCACCCTCATGTTCTCCCAAACCTGTTTTAATTGTTTTCCTGTGAAAAATGCCATGTTTTTTGAGTATATAATAGATGTCAAATTGTCCAGTGTTGTTTTAGACCCCATTGTCTTTCATTGTCTGGACAAAAACAGATGGAATAGGTTTGAGGGTGAATAAAGGATTTTTTTGGATGAACTGTCTCTTTAAGTGTACAAATGTTGTCACCATAACAGACATGCCGTTCTATCATTGCTGGTGCATTTGGTGTATAATTTGTTGACCATACATTACTCATTATTCTGCTGTCAAACATTTCAGTGGACCTGTACAAAAGTTTTGTTTGGCCTTGGTTGTTTTTACTTCAGCTGAAATCTTACTGATTGCTGATTAATATTCAAGGCCATCCTATGTCTACAATGGAGCTGTCATTTTTATGCGATAAGCATACAAGGCTTATGTACATAAATAAACAAGTTGTCGTGACCAGACACAGACTAGCTGAGACCAGAAAGACACTGTTGTGCTTAAACATCTGTAAGTAGTGTATCATTATTGCATTTATCTGTGTTTGTGTGGTATTGTTTTTTGACACCTTTGCTACATGCAACACTTAAATTAGAGCTCCAAGTACCTTCTGATTAGATAGAAGGTCAGCATTGATTAAAAGAGATCTTGTCCTCAGTGGAACCTGCAGTTGAATTGTAAATGAGCACTTTACCAGTCTAGAAGTTCTTGGAATCCTATTAGTCGCAGCAGAGCATATTTCTACAATAACAATGTTTGTATAAATAACATGCTTGTCTTTGCATGCTTGGGTTGCTGTAGAAGCAATGTTTAATTATTCTTTTCATATTTTTTTAAAGTAGTCTTTTATGCTCACCAAAGCTGCATTCATTTGATCAAAAATATAGTAAAAGCAGTGATACTGTGAAATATTGTTACAATAAAAAAAAAAAAACAGTTTTCTATAATTTATTAATCTGTAATATAATCTGTTACATTACTGTAATCTGCAATGTAATTTATTCCTGGGATGGCAAAGTTGAGTTTGCAGCAGCCATCATTCCAGTCTTCAGTGTCCTTCAGAAATCATTCTAATATGCTGATTTGGTGCTAAGGAAACATTTATTTTTATTATCAATATTGAAAAGAGTTTAATATTGTTGTGGAAATGGTGAAATCCTTTTTTCTAGGATTCTTTGATGAATATAAAGTTAAGAAGTGCATTTATTTTTAAGAGAAATTCGTAAAACAGTGTAAAAAATATTGACATATTTGACCAATTTAATGTACCATTGCTGAATGAAAATATTAATAAGAAAAAAAACTGATCCCATAGTGTAGGGTAATGGAATATAATGCAAGAATAATGATGTAAAATATGTTTCAGAAATATTTTGATACATCAGATTTTATATTTCTAATGTTTGATACATTATGAAGTATGTCATGGCCACAAAAAAAGATGCATTTGCATCCAGATGGTATAGTTGTGACATAAAACCTGCAGGATCCAACTGGACCATGTTAACCAGCCAAAATTCAACGCTTGACATAGACCAGAACAAACATAACCTCAATTATCACTAATATTCTACAAATCAGGCATAGTTTGCATTGCCTATGTTATCAGTATGCATCATGTTGTGTTTTAGATTCTAACAATTACAAGAGTCAATGACCTTTCATCTAATGACATTGCATAACGAAGGATGTCCAGCATGGGACAGGTGGATTATGCCAGTGTTCTATTGGAATTATGTAGGATCAGTGAACTGGAAAATAAGAATTAGTGGCTTCAAGAAGACTCCTCAGAACTGCATGGAGAAGATTGCTTCTTAAATCCATGGCAACACAAACCCAATCTAATCTCCTGTATAGTAATTATGATGAACATTGTGTCAGAAAATGAAGCCTGTGGTCCTACTCCACCCCTCTGACTTCATCATTGTCCATAAAGACCTTACATTCACTGCTCACACATTTCCTTTTGTTATTTGGAAATTGCTCTGCGAGCCTCATTGGTATACTTTTTCTCATATTGTTACGTCAACAGTTAAACCTAGTTACTGTGTATATATATGAAAACAGGTCAGTCATCAGTTCATTTGCCTGCTCTCTAGTTCACTCATTTTCTGACTCATCGATTCACTCACTGTGCCTCGTTCATTTTTTGACCCACAGGTGATTTCCTGTGCAAGTTAATACCATTCCTACAAGTGACAGCCATCGCGACCAGCATGCTCACCATGACTTGTATTGCTGTAGAGCGTTTCCAAGGAATCCTTTATCCTCTGCATGTCCGCAACAGCTACTTTCTTTGTCATGCCTTCAAGATGCTGGGTGAGTTATGGAAAGAGAGATTAAAGAGGTTGTTGTGAAACAAAATGTTGTTGTTGTTGTTTTAATATAATTAATTATTTTTCAGATGTAATTATAATTTTTTTATTATAAAATGTTTATAATTTATGTTTTATGTCTAAATTCAAATAATTGTTTTTGAAATTAAATATTAAATAACTGAATTTTTTAATTCACTTCTATGATGTCACTATACTGTAAGGAAATGTAAATATTTTTTTAAAAAGACTAAAATATATCTAATGATATATATAACTCTACTATGATAAACAAAAAATATTTATTATATTTTCCCCATAAATATATATGCAGGTTTTTCCACAGATTTTCTTACTGTTAAAAATTAGTGTCGTCAAAAGAATAATTACAGAAGCTAAAAATAAAAAATAAAATAAGTAAAAATCTCAAAATCTCATCTCATTAATCTCATGATTTCTGATCAGTTTTTAGAAAGCAGAATGAAAAGTAATGTTCTAAAATATAGTGAATTTAGTTTGTTGGCTCCTTGCTGTTCCCAGACCTCACTTTGAAACGGAGTTAGATAATAGTGAGACTGTAAAAAATAAAACAAAACTATTGTGTTTTTTTGCCATATTTTATAGTGGCCGTGTGGTTAGTTGCCCTGGCAAACTTTCACAAACAAAGATATTTTAAAGAATGTTTTGTCCATATAATGAAAGTGCAAAGCAAATTTGCACCCCATTGATACAACAGTGACCATTTTCAAAATCCTCTTTTGTCTTCTTTTGAAATTCTACAAAACTACAAATATTATGTCTTGTCCCTCATTTTACAGTGGCCGTGTGGTTGGTTGCCTTAGCAATCGCGGCTCCCATGTGGTTTGTTCAGAAAATGGAGGTAAACATGCAACCTTATACATACATTCACATTCTGTCGTTTCCAGAACAATCCCTATCCATTATACAGACCACTATTTTTAGATTAAACAAGCAATTTAGAGACTGCAGGGACATATTATTTAACAGGCAAAACTCAAGTCATTAACAGTCAAAGATGAGGAACACAATGAAATAGGTTGTAAATATCAGTATTCAGCTCAGATACTAATATCAGCTAAATATATCTGAGGAAAGAAAGAAATGCCCTAGTTTTCATTAAGTTAATGAAATGCTTTGTAATTGCATGAAAGAAATAGAACAAAGTGGCTGATGGTTTAAATATAAGCAGAACATGTCTTGACTCTTTGACATGTAATTTTCATTCACTGCAGCTACCATCAGAGATAACAGATGCATCAGCACTACTGTTCGAATCAAATTAGATGTTGCTATGCTAGAGGAGACCATTGAGGGCTTCAAATGCAATGGCCATTACATATTCATTGAGATAATAATGCCTTCCACTTATCATGTTTGTTTTTTTGCTTTATGTTTATTGTCCTTGCATGTGCAGATTTCACACATTTTTTTTTTCTCAGATATTTTGTATGCATCACTTCAATCAAATGATCATTGATGTTATGCTGTCTCAGGCATTCAGCTGATAAACTTCATAAGAAGGGCAAAAAGCTGTTTTTAATCATTAGCAATGCCCGTCAGTCAGTAAATCAGACCATTATAATTCATTTGTGAATTAAAAAGCATCATTATTTGCAGCATTATACTATATTATTTGCTAAACAAATTCATTAGATTGAATATTTAGCTGCCTCTAGCATTCCCTAGCATTCATAAAAGAATGAAGGATTCACATAATAAGTTGCCTCTTATTTAACTCCCCAGGTGAAATATGATTTTCTGTTTGATGTCTACCACACCTGTTGTTTGGAAGTATGGCCAAGCCAGAAGCAAAGGAGAGCATACACTACCTGTCTGTCCATTCTGGTGTTTCTGGCCCCCCTGATGACCATGGCCATCCTCTACTGGAAGATCATGCGGGAGCTCTGGGGCAAACACAAAGTACACAACGTCATGTTTCAAATGCTCCCAGGATCTGAAATCAACAAGATTACCAGGTTAGTCTACAACAGGGGGTTCGCTTACTATTGAACTGTTTATATCATTATTGTCTCAAAAATGAAGTTATGCATTAAACAAAATATTAATATTAAATTAACTGCAACTAAAGTTATTAAAACTACTAAATATATTAAAGGGATACTTTGCCCAAAATAACAATACTGTTGTGGTTTCATTTGGATTGCATAGGTGGAGTAAAGGACCATTCACATCCAAGACAAATAACTATAATTATACAGTTTTAAGGATATTTTCCAGCTGATTAACATAAACATTTTAAAACTGATCAGAATCCACCTGACCTTAAGAAGCTTAAGCACTTAAAGCAGTAGACAAGGTAATTGACAGTATTGTGTCTAAAAGTTACTCAATACATTTTTTATTTTTTTTCCTGTGATATTAAAACAATTATCCTTTTCAAACTTTTTTGTCCACATAATGCATAAAACAACATTGGACCCCATTAACTTTCATTGTGCATACAAAAAACACTAGTATTTTTATTTTTTATTTTTTATTGTCTTTTGTGTTCCACAGAAGAGAAAGTCAGGTTTGGCTCAACATGGGGGTGAGAAACTAATAAAGAATTTAAATTTTTTGGTGAAATATGCAATTAAGTAACATTACAATGCAGTATAAAAGTATATAACTCTGCACATCATTAAACAGATCACCCAAAATTAAAAATTTGGTCATCATTTATACAATCTCATGTCATTCCAAACCTGGAATTTCTTTCTTTTGTGAAACACTAAAGACAAAATTTGTTTTGGTGTGTTTTGCTGTGCTTATTTGCCTCTTTATGATGAAAGGCTTGTTGTATTCCTCATGTGTAAGTCACTTTGGTTAAAAGTGTCTGCTAAATGAATAAATGAAAAATTTTGAAGAATGTGGATAACCAAACCATTTTGGTGACCATTGGCTGCCATTATGTGGACAAGACAACTGAGGTATTTTTCAAAATATTTTCATTTATGTTCCACAGAATAAAGTCATAAACATTTGTTATGACATGAGGGTGAATAAATTATGACAGAAAATTGAATTATTATTTTTAAGCTTTTGCAATGTAAGCCTCATTGCAAAATATGTCAATACATTAATACTGCACAATATTATAGACCAAGGTTACAATGCAACACTCAGTTATATACAATATATAACGGGGTGTCCTTGCTCCATCTCTATTCACCAAGGAGCCAGAAAAAGGTTGAAGACCCCTGGGCTAATAGCACAGCATGGATAGCTATGTGATGAGAATCCTTATGATTTTGACAGTAAACAACAAAAAAACAACTTTTTTGTTTGTCCATATAATTCTGCGAATTGCACTCTGCTTTTGAAAGGCCTATTTAGCAGATGCTTTGATTGCCGGTATTGCGTAACGTCTGCATTGTTGCTCTCAGATCACATGGTCTTGGTAGACTGGTACAAATGAAATGGTGTTTGATTGACACACCTGTATTGTGCTGTTATTGACATGCCTGTAACAATACAAATGCCTTCCATTCTCAGGAGGAAGAAGCGTGCGGTAAGAATGATGGCCACCGTGGTGCTGCTCTTTGCCGCCTGCTGGGCGCCTTTCCATCTGGTCTCCCTCCTGCTTGACTACGGTACCACAAAACTCCTTGTGCTCTTCCCTCTTGCTTACTGTTGTCAATCTCCCTGTTTTTTTATTCCCCTCACAAGAAATAAAAAAAAACAACCTTTTACACGTGTCTGTCAGCCAACTGCTGTCCTTCCTATTGGAGTATAGTAAACACATTCTCACTTCAGATTCTCACCTTCTTTTCCACTTTTCTCCTCCTCAACCTTTCATAGAGGTCAGCACCTCATTCTTGTGAACCTTCAACATGCAATCGTTTGTTCTATTATTCCTCTCACAGTTATCACTATGGCAACTATTGTGAGTTTGGTGTATAGTCTCTATACACATATTGTGTGATATCATCAAAAAGCATTAATACAGGTGTAGCATTTATGTGCATGAAATGCATAATTATTTATAATTAATTTATAATTCATAAACATTCTTAATTAATAGAATTTATGCAAAAAAACGAATTAAAACCAATTATACTTCATAAGCAAGTGCAGAATATCAGAACTCTATGAAATGCTTATGATTAGGAAAATTCACTGCAATTCAAAAAAGTCATCTTATTTATTTATATATCTCTGACCCGACCTCTCTTACCTATAGGAGCTATTTAGTTCCACTTAAGAGCAAGACTGTTTCCCTTTCAATTTTTCAGCACATTTTTCCATCTGTACTTACTCAAGGTTTCAGTCTTTTTATACACATTTTAATACACTGATTTATAATATTTATTTAATTTTCTCTGCCCAGTATTATGTCCACTTTATTGTCATGTGCACAACACGCAGTACGTTTCTTCTGTTCTTTCCGTGCTTCACGTGTTTCTCAGCTGCAGCAAAAGCCTTTCAGAAGACAGCATAACCAATTCTTCTACTTCCAGTGAAATGACATCCATAAGCAGACACACTGGGGCCACTCCGGTTTGGAAATGAAGGTTTAAAGGAAACAATGAAAAAGCACATGTGACACTAACATGCTTGCATCTCCAGAGACTCACTTTCTACAGTGTATAGTACAGTGTATTTCTACTGTTCAGCTAATCTTGACACTGACAAGTTCATTCCTTTTTAATTTTCACTTTTTCTTTTAAAAAGCTATTTAATGATAAATGAAAGCATATAGGAAATAAAAAGGTAACTTCTTTGTGAGTGAGTGAGTGAGTGATTGAATCACTGACTCATATGAACTTATTTGTTCAAAACCATAGATGAAGCAAGTCATAGAATGAGTCATTCAACCGATTTGTTCAAAACATTCAAGAACAAAACACTAGCATTTTTTTCAGAGACTGATTTTTTTCATTGGTTCTGCTGTGGGTCCATTTGGAACTGTTTGCGTTGATGGAGCAAAAATACAAAACATAAAATGCCGTTTACACCAAGGACAACAACTATACCTATAAAGTTTTAATAATGGTTATAATTCTATAAGAATACAAAAGTTCACAATGAGGAAGGATATTGTTGGAATGACTTTAGAAAGATTTTTTCCAGCTGATGAATGATAAAAAATTGCCAGCCAATCAGAATTCAGCTTGACCAGTTAAAGTGGCAGAGGACGTAACTGCAGCATGTTGTTATAATAAACAGAATTATATTTTGCATTAGTATGGATTCTAATATAGCTAAAATATACTTTAGACCTGGCATTTTTTTAGTCCCTACATCTTTTGTTTTTAACACAAAAACTAGTCCTTAAAAGTCAATCCTGAAGTATTTTATGAAAGTTTTTTTCTTGATTTGTTGAGAAATTTCCGTTTATATCTGTACCTTGCACGTCTGTTATTTGAACACAGGTCACCTGGATCTTGATCTTGACTCAGAGTTTCTCCTAGTCAGCGTGGTTCAGATCCTGGGATTCAGCAACTCCGTGTGTAACCCGCTGGTTTATGCTGCCCTCAACACCACCTTCAAGAGGGACCTGCTGGCTCTGCTCACTCGAAGATGCTTTAGTGCAAGAGGTTGGTGCTGTAGCTCGTGCTCCTGTTGGTCCTGGAGGAGGCACAAACGAGTGGGCATCTCAGCAATGGAATCAGTGGAACCCAGACAAGGCCTGGAGACAACATGCAGACAGGGAGTGATCAGATCATGGAGCAAACCAGCATGGGAGGCTGAACCAGAAAGGCCTACATCTAACATGTTCCCCCCCATGAACCTTCTCAGCGCCATCAGACCCAAAAAGACCTCCAGTACCATGATACTAAGTGTTATCGACCCTCCACACACAGACAGCACGTCTGGATCTGACCGGCCTCTCACAGGCATACTGGGCGAGTGAATGTCAACAGAATGAGATTGTAATGATAGCTTAAACTCGTCGACTTAATGACTTCGAAGACAAGAATCCTTCAGGAATTTTAAACAATCTCAAATATAGCCACGGTTTTTTATTTTTTGCTAATGGTGGGGATTCAACAACCTGCAGGCAGTAGTTTCAGAGCTTTGAAGGATGTTTTTGTTTTTGGAGCTCAGTTAATATCTCCACGATGAGGATGGGAGCCAGTCACCAATGAAAGAAACTGAGATGGTTTTGAGGTGCTTTCAGTCTTTGAGCTTCTAAGAACCCCCCCATATGAACAAGAACAACTACAGTAGTTTTAGTTTGGCTCTGAGAAAGACCAAAGACCATGTGTACACCCTTCCTAGACTGTGGTAAATATTTTCTAGCTGTATTAGATTATCTGTAGAACAATGTGTCTCATTTGTTATTTAATTAGAATTTCTGCGTGAAATCTGCCTTACATTATTATTGTGTTTGAAGAGATGGCACACTTGCTCGCATTGCTCGAGGGTCTTGCTTGCCGAGCGTGCTCTCAAAGTGATAACGCGGCATTAGCATGACGAGAGTTGAGCGGAAAGTCCTTATATGGAGCTGATTTGGGTGCGTTTTGTGTAGATTACTTAAGGCACACGGTCGCTAATTTAGAGCACTCCACATTTATTAAAATAGAAGTACAAATTTATATACGTATGTATTAATACGCAATTAATCCACGCAGTTATAAGTGAATGAGACCTAGTTTCTTTTAATGCCAGTTTGTGGAGTGCAGCATTAAAGATTATTTGATGATTGTTTGGCTATGCTTTTATGTCTCATTTTCAGGAGTGTGTGCAGCCTCTTGCCTCAGGGAATGTAGATTCTGTCTCCATGGATGGGCCCAAAGTCTACTGGATGTTCTTAGAGACAGCAGGAGCCTTCAGAGACGTTTGGAGATGCCCAGCTGAGTGCGGACGACACCCTCTCCATAAAACCTGACAACTCGGATTTATATCATGACAACTGTAGGGTTTGCTAAAGGCAAGATTTCACTATTCAGACAACCTGGAGATAGAGATTACATACAGATTGATTGGCAGAACACACATTTGGCACCTTGATACCTCAGCTCATTATACTATCAGCATCTTTACAATGGTTGTTATTGTTTATTTGAAAGGTCTTATTTTAAAAGATTGTTTGCATATTTTTCTATTGCAGTACGCATAAAAATAACTAAGTAGTCTAGATGCTTTCATCACTGTATATCTTTGTTACAGTGACCTTGTAAAACTTGCTTTTTGATGCTTCATATTAAAAGTCTTAATATGTCACTGCATACCATTCTCTTTTATGAAACACTAAAGTTTAATTTATCTCAGTATATGGCATTGAATTTCATGTTGCCAGTTAATTTCAGAGTAAAATCTTTAGTGTTAGGCCATGAAATATAATAAAATAAATGAATAATGATGTTATTTTAAAAAAAGATTTAAAGATTAAAGTTGATTGCAAAATTATTTAGAAATTAAGGTTAAATAGTGGTTGTAAGCACAGTTTATAAAAAGGAAAAAAAAATGTGTATATACAAATAATAAATAATGACATTATCAATAAATAATAAATCAATACACTCTGCAAAATGCTGCTGAATAGCTCTAAAAGTGGTTCTTTGGCTCGTAATCATAGGGGAACATAACACCTATATTTTTAAAGATGGTGATATGTAACACCTTAACCACGCCAAACAACTAATTTAATAATAGTATTAATTATTATTATGATATAATTGATATTTAAAATACAATACACCATATCTTAAAAAACATATCTTACATAC
>JAUZSZ010000137.1:2883365-2894451 GCA_034780575.1 Labeobarbus marequensis
GGAGGCACCGTTGACTTTAAATATACCATATAAATCATAATTTCAGGCCCCAGACAGAGACAGTGTGTGTGTGTGTACAGACAAAGGAAAGTAGAAAACAGTAAAGCATGACTAACGATTATGAATGTGTGGCATATGGAGAGCGCTTGAGTTGATGACAGTGTTGTGTGTGGCCTTACAGGAAGCACATAGACCCTGGCATATGTGATAGTAAACCCATTGTTTCTGATGCATCCATTAGAGTAGATAGAAGAAAATCACCCACAAATCAACCAAATGTGACATCCTGTCATGGCTGCCAAAGACCTTGAGGCCATGGATTAACTACGAAGCCCAGATACATATCTATAGCGCTTCCAAAACCCTGTTGTATTCCTCTCCGGAGTGGCTCTGATGCACACTTGGCTTCTTCTGAGAGTTTTGGTTATTCTTTTCGTATTGTGCATGTAAACACACAGAAATCTTGTATTCCTGAACTTGCGCCAAGCCCTGTGCCAACTATGAACTGCTGAAATGTCTGAGCATCCATCAGGAACGGAGCTCTTTCGCATCCTGTGCTGGTTCTAAGTGTAATTCTGCTTCTCGTGATTACATGCATCGCTGGGAACATCTTATTTGATTAGTTCATGCAATATTAAAAACATTATGTTTGACAAGCAGTCAGGCTTACGCAACGTCAGCGTTCCAGTGCTGTCAATGTTCAATGTTTTCTGGAAATTATGATAGTAAGAGATTTTTATTAACCTGGTTGTTTTCAGCTCAACTATGTTGTTACATATTATATACCTATACATACACACACATTCAAGATTATTACATATACTTTTTTTGCAGTAAAATTAATATTGAAGTATTTTGTATTTATGCATATGTTGTAATAAATTCTGAAATTTTTTTTCATGAAAATACTGGGGAAAGTTACGTAGATTTTGGGGAAATCAAGAAGCAAATATTATATAAATTATGTAGTTTCACAACATAAGTAAAGTAAAACGTAAAGTTTAGTTCATATATTAATTAGAAGTTATAATTGTTATACCAAAATGCTGAAAAACATCTGTTGCCAATTAAATGAAGAAAAACACAGTTAATTCATATATATACATACACACACACACACACACACACTATACTATAACGTACTATACTATATAGAACTATAAAATTACGCCACTATTATACTGTGTTTGACCTTGAAAAAAATCCAAGCTTCCATCCAAGAAAGACAAAAAATCCACTTCCTCATTTTTTCTCTCTTTTCTTCATCCTCTAATTCCTGGTCCCAACACATTCATGTATTCCTTCTCTGCTTTCCAAGCAGGCTCTGGTCTTCATCCCTGCTGTACTTTTCACGCCAGATTCAGAGTTGGAGGGCCCCTAGTCTCCAAGAGAGTCAGTGGCGGCTTTGCTCGCCCATGGTCCTCATCCCTCTTTTCCTTTCTTTTCCTGTTCCAGCATTTGGAGATTGGTGTGTGTGTGTGCTTGTGTGTGTCGGTGCTGGGATCTGGCTTGTGGCTTGTTGCTGAGTGGCAGTGGAGAGTTCTGGGAGAGACTTGGAGAACCAAAAAGATGTCTCACAACAGTAATAATGTCTCAGTGTCTGGATCTGCACGTCCAGTGATGCCACGTCCAAAGTGTCCTCGCTCTCCCAGGGCTTGGCAGAGACCAACAGATCTGATCCCTCTCCTGGTGCTGGCAGCATCGGGCTGCAGCTGTGTGTTTGCGTGTGTGAATATTGTCCAACTGTTGGCTTTGAGCTCTTTAAGCAGTCGGAGGTCTGTGCCATCCCTGTGAGGCTTCTGATCCTGTAGACACACAGTGTGTATGTGAGGTTATAGGGCCACTTCAAGGATCAAAAACCACAGATGACAGAATGGACGAATGATGTTTGTCAGTGCTACATCTGGGAAAGTGTTTCAAACTGCATGACAGCTGTATTTGTGTGACGTGACTAGGGATGAAACGGTTGCCAGTTTGACAATAAACCAAGATCAAATCAACAACAGTTAGTTCAGCTTTATATTTTAATTATCCTTAAAACCATATTTGATTACCATGATTTGTTCAAAATTTTTAGCCGTTTCATTCATTTATTTATTTCTTATTTTCTAAGGCCATGTACACATTTTAAAGTTTCAGGAGTGACAACTGCATTTAAATACACAAGTTAATCCCCTAAATTATTGTTTTGTGTGTGTATGGAACAGAACGTATTGGGTATACACTGCACATTTTAGATTTTGTTGCTAATTGAAATATGTAAATTAATTTCGAGTTCAACAAGCAGTTTTTGAAATTTCAGGATTTCTCCATTGATAGATAGGACTTGGTCTTTTTTGTTTAAGTTTAGAAGTGTTGCCATGTCCACTTATTATAAGTGACACTTAGTAAGCGTCGTTGGGCTTGTTGTTTGTGCTCAGCTCATGAAGTGATCCAGTTTATGGAGTTAATAAAGTAAGTTGCTATATTTTATTATGGGGTTCTTCTTTTTTCTAGTAAGATCTGGCAACACTAATGAGTCAGATCACTAATGAGTCAAAACATACCCTGTGATTTCTTGCACTGCACATACAGAAAAGATAGTTTAGATACATGCTTAAATATGTCATTAATGATTAGCTTGGTTTTGTACACACTGCATAGAATTTCAACAAATGCAGAATTTTTCACGAGTTATTTCGGATGTAGAATGCAGTTGTTACATACATTACCTAACTGTGTGTGTATAAACCAGGATTAAGCACTAAAAAAATGAACTGACAACCACATATGTGGTCTAAAACTATGCGAAAACTATGTGAACATTTTTTGTTCATGTTAATGTTGTTATGGAATGTTTCTGCAAACAAAATTGCTGCTAATTTTTTTTTTTGGTTTTCTATATAAGGCTTAGTGAAATGATTACAGTGTGTATTAGTACTTTTGAACATTTCCAGCACATTTTAACAATACCGTGTTAATATTTATGAACTGTGATAATTTTCTTCACTATAATCATGACACTGAAGAGACGTAATACTAAAAAAGTGCTAAAAAGCCCTTTTAGACAGTCTAAGCGCATTCCGTAGTGTCTTGACTGACAGTGCAACTGCTAATCCTGAATCAAAGCCTTTTGTCAACAAGTCTGTGAGAAGTCTAACAGTTACTGTTCATAATCCTGGATTGCAGCTACAGCTTATTTTGCTGCTGTTCGCATGTTCATGTATAGCTCATTCAGCCCTGAGGATTCGTAAGGGCACGCATTTTCTTTTCCCTTCATCGCTTTCAAACTCCCTCTCCTCTGTTTTTCTCCATCTTCTTTGTCCTTCCTGGATCTCAATGCATCTTGTCTTGTGTCGGTCTTTCTCTGTTGGCGGTAGATGATATAGCGCAGCAGGCTAGCTGTGATCTTAATGCAGAATGCTGGACGTCGATCCCTCTTGCAGTCGCCAAACAGCAGGTGAGGACCATCTCACCCTCCATCTCTTGCTGTGTCCCTTTTTCCCTCCTTCTGTAGTTGCCTTCCAAGTGTCTTCTCTTATCTATCTACTGTTTACCCAACAGCCCACTGGATATTCACCATACAGTTACCTTTTAAAGAGAATTTTTTGTTCACCCCAAACAAATTTAAAATCTGATATCATTTACTCACCCTGATGTCGATCCAAACCTATTTTTTTAGATGGAACGCAAAAGCAGATTTATGCTGCTCTTTTTTAATACTTTTAATCTCTGAAAAGTCTTATGAGCTTGAAAACCACTAATCAAAAAATGCTGTGTGAACATTCTTCAAAACATATTCTTTTGTGTTCCACTGAAGAAAGTCTGTCATAAAGGATGTGAAGCAACATAAAGTTTCATTTTTGAGCAAACTACTACTTTAACTATTTTCCTCCTAGACTTCTTGTAAACTTCTTGCATCCTCTCATCCTCTCCCCCTTAAATCTCTTTAATGTCACCCTTTTTTCTTGCATTTCTCCCTTACCCTCCATCCTTCTCCGCCCATCCCTCCATTCAACTCCCTAAATCTCTCCTTTGGCAGATCTATATCGTTATCGCTCTCCTAATAAATCTCTCCTCTTCTCTCTTTTCTTTTTTGCTCTCAGTCTGTCTATCTTTCTTTCTCTGTGGTAGTAGGATCAGAAGCTTTAGCCGTGTGATCTGTATTGATCAGTGAGCAGTGGGGTTATACTGCTCCGGCTGACTGTTGCTCTGCACTGCCCTGCCTTCCTGCTCTCTTCCAGCCCATATCCATAGCCATGACAACAGGCTAAGCTTTGGCCGTTGAGGCACTTCTTGTGGCGTCTAAAAGAAAATTTCATTTCATTTGATTTTTTTTTAAGATATTGAGGCCTACACACACTCGGTTTCAGCTCTTGGCTAAAATAAGAATAATGATGTGGAGTTTTATCAAAACTTCACCCAACTGAATCACTCAATCTTATTTGTGAAAAGGAGCAAGTGGTTCATAAAGAATTGAATCACTCTTTTGAGTCGGTTCTTTTAAATTAAACTCACTCAAACTACTCTTCACTAGACTACCCTGAATAAACAGCTCTTTTTTTTTAGAGGAAGCAGCTTATCATTTAATGAATTGATGGCCTATCTGCTAATCTTCAACATGTTTTACACTAAATACTTTTGGATTGAACTCTTTTTAGAGGTTACACCGAAAAAATGCTGCTTTTTAAGAGAAGTCACTGACTTTTTGCGACAGGTGGAATTCAGCTTGTGGCACTTCTCGTTCATTCCTATGGTATCTGTAAATAGCGACTGAGTGTCACACAACTCTGACTGAAATTCAATGACGTCAAGACTGTAATGTGATTAGTTATTAAGGCACACGTGATCCAGGTTGACCGTTACGCTTTTTCCAATAGTAAGTAATACAGACCCTCTCTTCTCCCAATAGTAAGACAATCCTTGACTGTAACAGGATCAATGAAAAGAAACTGATTCAAAGGAATCATTTGTTCATTGATCCGGTTACCTACTTCAACCCACCGATAGCCCTTTTTTTAGCTGACAACTCAATTGAGGGGAAGTTATCAGAGAATAAGGACATAATTTTGGTCTGTTATACACAAAGCTGTCATGCAACTTTAACAGACTTGGAATACAGAAACCGACTGGTAAGTAATGACAGAATTTTCATTTTTGGGTGAACAATTCCTACAGTCATTTGCTATCAATTGTAGTCATGATCATTATCACCCCTGGCAACAAGAGCAACTGACACCTCACAGGTGCTGCAGCTCACAAAGCCCTATCAAATACATTTTCATGAAGCGCCAGCACAAAAGCCAACACAGTCCTCATAATTATTAAACAAACCAGCACATTTTATCAAGCACAGGTGCACAAATGTGTGATAATGCACTAGATGCATACACTCACACTCTCATCACATTTATGATTTATGAATCATTGACCTTTATACTATAGTGTTTCCAATTCAATGCAACCCCCATTTTTTATGTTCTGCAGAAGATAGATACAGGTCATACAGGTTAGGGACAGTAACATGATGACAGAATTTTCATTTTTGGGAAACCTATCCCTATGACATCTCTATATTTAAAATGCAATTGTAGTACCAGATTTTAAAGCTCATGTTTATAACACAACAGTGTTGCATTAGTAGCAACCAGATCTGTGAATGTTGCTGGGAGGTGATTATCCTGTTCTGCTCGTACGTGATTCTGTTCATATGCCAGAGAATCGCAGTGGTGTCCAGTCCTGTTAGCCAGCTCTGCTGTGACTGTGTATTTGGCCACAGGAAGGAAACAGAGCTAGCTAATTCTGAAACAGACCTGCAAGCTGGCCGCTCTTCCTGACGGCGTTCATCAAACATGAGGCAGTAAAGCCGGAGCTTTCCTTTTACGTCTCTATTAATGCCTGCGATTCTTTGTTCTGGAATCAGAGCCAAATACAAATGCATAAAATTACACAAACAAACCCTGGGTGATATTTACAGTGCAGTAAACAACACTGTTTCATGGTCCAGTGCTGGTTCAACTGATTCACGTGCTAAAGCCATTTTTACTAACATCAGGCAGATAGAATTGGATTATTTATGTGTATATGTATGTCTATAAGACACTGTCTGTCTGCATCAACCTCGTCCTGTCCCGCAGTGCGGTTTTACAGTCTTTACCAGTCTTCACAAAAGCGCACCATTTCAAAAGTACTGACAGATTTACCAACCATCCATCCGTGAGTGATTCCATTCAGCCCAGCAGGACAAATAATCCAAGCAGGCACGCAGGCAGTCCAAGGACACCGCGGCTCCTGCTCTCCGAGTTTGATTTATCGGCTTTGCCGCCGGAGAGATGCGATCGGAGCGTATCTGTGCTGGACCGAGGGAGCCCGGTCTTAATCAACGGAGCCTCACAGATGTACAGAGATGATTAGGCAGTCCAACAACCCGCTGAGACTCAATGGTCAATGCCAGGCATGGATAGAAGATCTCTGTAAGTGTGCTAAGAGGAAGCTGAGATAGCAAGCTGGGTGCATGCAACATCACATTTGAGGTGGATGTTTATTTTAGCAGATGATCCTAGATCAGCCTTGGGGCTTTTAGCGTGTGAGCTGAAGTTACTTAGATTTGTAAGAAGTAGGTTCCTTCTACTTTACAATGGGGTGGTTTGGCCTAGCGGTTAAAGATCTGGGATGATAACCAAAAGGCTGTAGGTTTGAGCCCCACAGGGCTAATCTATAAGCACCACTGTGCTTGCGGCAAGGCACTTAAACCTATGTAGCTCCAGGGAGATTGTCCTTATTATAAGTGCACCATAAGACCTGTTTCAGCAAAAATGTAGCATAATTACAAGAGCAAGCTCTATGAAGAAAATTAGGTGTTTTATAAGTTCCCACATAGAGTATTTTCTTTTATATTAAAGTTAAATAAGGTAGATTTTTGAGAATTTTATCAATTTGATCATTATGAAATCTAATTAATCACCATGTTTTTCATCCAAATAATAATTTCTCAACACAGAACAGAGGCCAAATCCCCAAGTGTAGCAACAAACTTCTCCAAACATGACGATACACAATACAGTATGTACCCTAATGGCAGTGGTAACAAACTTGCAAACACACTTTCACACACAGACCAGTAATTGGTTTCAGAACAGATTCTATTTGCGTCTCTCATAAAGCCAAAAATCAGCAGCATTTACTCTGCTTACTGACTATGCTGGTATGAATGAATAAATAACTATCCACATACACTACCATTTAAAGTTTGGGTAAAACACAGTATAACATTAATGTTGTAAAATATTATAATTTAAAATAACAGTTTCCTATTTTAGTGTTTAAAATGCAATTTGTTCCTGTGTTGGTCCAGTCTTCGGTATCACATTTCTTACTATTACTATTTAAACAGAAGAAAACAGCTTCTTAATATTTTTCAAGATTCTTTGACCAATAGAAAGTTCAAAAGAACAGCATTTATTTAAAAATGAAATCTTTTGTAACATTATAAATGCCTTTATTGTCATTATTGATCATTTCAGTGCTTACTTGCTAAATAAAAGTATTCATGTCTTTCAAAATAAATAATTAAGTAAAAGTACACACCCCAAACCTTTCAACAGTAGTATATTTGTGGCCTCATTTATAACCATCCTTTCAATTAATGGAGGCACACTGACTGAAGCACCTCACATCAAGTGTGAAATATCCACACTGATACTCTAAACTCAGCTTGAGGATTCCATCCACACTAGAAGTCTATTTTAAAGCTTTCAATACAGGTAGCATTCAAAATCTGTAAATTTTTCAGCTGCTAACAGTTGTCCCTTTTATCAATAACAGATACAGATGAAAGAAATAAGTACAAAAAGTAAAAACATGCCTGAAATGAGCCAGGATGCTTTTCAAACATTTTTGAATATAAAGCAGCAATTCACGCCTGGGTCAAGTACTGATCCGACGTGGTGGTGGTGCTAGGGGGGTTTATTTCACTAGGTTGCATCACTAGATCAGTCCTCTCAGCTGTCAGAATCTGCACCAGCAAACACTAAATGCAACAATCAGTCTCTTTCAGGCTCTTACAGATAGCGCACTATGTCTGATGGAGAGTGAACTGAAAGATGAAAGCTGCGAGAAGTTGAGCCGAATGTCTGCTACTGTAGAATTTGACAATCTAGACACCACTCTCCCATCAGACCCTGCTGGATGTTTGTATTTGACAGACAGAAACAGATAGAAGGTGCATTAAAGGAATAGTTCACCCAAAAATAAAAATTTACTCTAAATTTACTCACCCTCAGGCCATCCAAAATGTAGTTTGTTTCTTCATCAGAACAGATTTGGAGAAATTTGGCATTGCATCTTTTGCTCATCAACAGTTCCTCTGAACAAACAAACTAATTTACATCTTGGGTGGCCTGAGGGTGAGTAAATTTCAGCAAATTTTCATTTTTGGGTGAACTACTACTTTAAAGAGAAGGGCAGCACATGCATATTTACCCGTTCCTAGTTCAGTGTGCTCCAAGGAAGTGTGTTGGTTCTGATGGACCCACTCTCCATTGCATTTAAAGAAGATCTGGAGGGCGGGCCGCGCACGACAACGTAGCTTGATGGGGTTGCTTTTGACAATGTATGCATCATCAGGCTCCTGCAGGAAGTGAGGCAGCGTTCCAGACATTGCTGAGAGACCATCACGTGACCCTGCAACAAAAATTCAGGAGTTATACGTCATCTCTAGAAAAGTCGCTGTTTCATTCAACACGAAGCGAAAACGTCTAACCGGCCAAATCCACTCGACTGACAGCTACCTATCTGCGAGTTCCTATAATCAGACACATCAGCTCGGGCTCCCTGACAGCAAGCTTACTCACTTCTATAACTGGCCTGTCAATCACTTTCAAAAGCGCTCTCAGGTTGGATGACGTTCTCAAACTAGCACCATATGAGCCAGTGACACCGAGAGATAAAGTGAAAACCGCCCTAAAGCGGCTGAAGGTGGATGCAGATGATTTCAGCACCATGGACAGCAGCCAGTAGACACTCAATAGTACAACATTTTCAGTACCACGGACAGCTCCTCTGGGCTCTGTGGCTTCACATTAAATCAGACATTATATGCAGGTATTTGCTCTGTTCCAAAAACCAGTGAGCTGCTAATGGAGGCAACATTTTAAGGCAAAGCATAATTCTTGCCAATGCAAAGGCTGTTCCAATAGGTGGGTAACTTAATTACGGTGCCTCTGAAAATACCTTATTTTAGACTGTCCTAGGGCAGCACCACATGTGTACATGCATCTCACATTCACTGTAATGCTCTCAGCTGAAATATAAACTGGAGATGGAGGATGATGTGATAAAAATGTTAAATATAAATACTCTCAGCAAACCCTGTGATGGCAAATTGTT
The DNA here is from genome assembly GCA_034780575.1 of Labeobarbus marequensis. NCBI lineage: Eukaryota > Metazoa > Chordata > Actinopteri > Cypriniformes > Cyprinidae > Labeobarbus > Labeobarbus marequensis. Next base: position 2,892,732 of record JAUZSZ010000137.1, read on the forward strand.
GGTTAATTTAAAAAGGAACACATTTCTGATTTGTTTTGATGAGGGAGTCTTTATAGCCTGTGGATAGGGCTGTGTATAAGACAAAAAAGATTGGAAAAAGCATTTGAAGCAGACGTAGTGACATAGAGGCACTGTGCAAAGTCACAGATGTGCTTATGGGTATTTTTCACCCACTACATGGTAATTATACCTGAGTTAATCCACAAAAGACACATTTACTTTGTGAAAGCTGTGTCAGGATCTGTGAGCATTTACTATCACACCAAAAGCTGGACTAGACAGATTTTGTGGAATCCTGAGTAAAGCTCAAATCATATCTATTTGATATGCAAAAAGAAAAAGACTAGTCTGTTAGCCATATCAGGTCCATTAAATATTAATTTTTTTTTTTTACTTTGTACTAAGTATTAGAAAATTTATTTTGAAAATTAATTAAAAATGGAATAAAATTATTTAAAATTAATTAAAAATGTAAAAATTATTTAAATTAATTCAAATTAACTAAATGATTATTAAATGTATTTTTTGTTGTTAGTTCATGTTAACTATTGTAGTTAACACATTGTAAAGTGTTACCAATATTTTTTTCCCCACATCTTTACATAATTCACGATCATGCTAAAATGAAACTAAAATTTTATATAAAACAACCAAGCACAAAAATAAATGTGTCCTGAAGTGATCTCTTATTCTCTCTCTCTCACAAAATTTTCTGTAACTCTAAACTGTATCTGTAAAATAAAGCATCAAAAGCCCAAAAATAAAATAAAAGTACTGTAAATCTATAACAAACTAGTGATTAAAAAACGGAAAAATGTTCTGACATGCCCCATGAAATCGACCACATACGGGTGTGAAATTCTATTTCACACAGGGATATTTGGAGGAAGATTTAGGGTCTAAAAGTGTCTTGTGGATAAAAGAGCCACACAAGAGTGACAGGAGCTGAAATATCCACAGTGATTCAAAGCACACAGTGATTTAAAGCACTCCTCTCCCTCGCTCTTCAGGTTTCTCTTGTGCTCACTCTCCATTTCTCTTTCTGTCACTGCATGTGTGTACACACACACACACACACACACACACACACACACACAAACACTCTAAGACTCTCCCTCTCTAATAAAACTGTCACAGACATAATTGGATGGGATATTTTGGAAACGATTTCCCCTGACTGAAATCTTTGAGTCATAATAGAGATTTATGTTGACTTGTAATCCTTCTCCGGGAAACTTTACGTGTGTGTGTGCACAGGTGCGTTATCCTCTGGCAAACATACCTGATTCATCCTGATTAGAATGAATAGAGCCTGCGTGTGCCGATCACGCTGAGAAAATCACAGCCCTCGCACCGCCCCTCCTTCTCTCACTGTCTCTCTCACACCAGAGGACAATTTTATCATTCAAGTGTTTCTTTCATAGCTCAGTAGACTTAAAGTCAACATGCACTTTCCTAATATACACTCCTGGTCTTACTGTGAACACTTCATCAGTACATGTTATTTCCTTAAATAATTGTCCCTTAGTAATCTTTCAGCAAAATGTTTCACTACTAAAATTACTTTCCCTTTAGGTTAATCATGTTGACCAAAAGTCAAATAACTACTTAACCTATTCTAAAATCATGCCAAAAGTTAAAGCATTATTGTGGTGAGTGGGGCGGGGCCGAGAGCCGTGGGAGCGGAACGAGGCCGGTGGAGTTAATGACGATGAGCGAC
>JAUZSZ010000137.1:3010844-3023037 GCA_034780575.1 Labeobarbus marequensis
GTGTGAATAATTGATAAACCATGTTGGGGAAACAATGACACTTCCTCTTTAGAGCAAACTAATGATCCTCATTGCAGGGACTCCTGATTTCATAGAGAGAGAGTGAGTGAGAGGATGGAGATGGCTAAAAATGCCAAATAGGTACATTTTAAGCAACTGACTTTTGCTAGTGCCAAGATTTTTTTCTACATCAGATTGCAGTAAGCAAGGAAACAAGAGAATGAACAGGAAAAACATGATAACTGTCAGTTTCAGGCAGAATAACAGAACGTAACCGGATCCTTTTATGTAACAGTGTGCACTGTGAATTAAATGTAAATGACAGTTAGTTCTAAAACCCATATGTTTCACTTCACAAAACTCAAGAGAAAGGGAGAAAAATAATGAGTGTTTGCACAAGACAAGTAATAGAGAGACAAGAAATGCAACGTCAGCTTAAATGTGAGGTGAACTAAAGATGGTTCCGATAGTTGACAAGTTTCTCCAAAGAGAAGCAGAGAACGTATAAGGACAAAGAATCTTGGCCGTCTTTCTTGAAAATGACAAAATGTTTCAGAGTCCTTTTATTATTCTTTTCCCTGGTAGCCAAGAAAAACAACAGAAAGACAGAACAAGTGGAAGTGGAAAAAAAGGACAAAATATTCATCAATAATTGAACAGTGAAGTCTCTTGAGTTTTGTGCTGTCATATGTAGACGTGTCAGCTCAGACAGACTAAACCCAGGAGAGACAGCGAGAGAGAGACACGCACAGGCGCACATGCCCGTTCGCACCTCATTTAGATACTGCTAACAATTAGACGGCTCAATCAGTAAACAATACTGTCCTGTTCTGATGCATTAACAGATGGCAAACATGGAACCAAGCCTCTGGAAAGTCCTCCAAAGTTAAATGCACTTTAAAAGTTTGGCTTCCCTGAGGGCCAGAAGCTATCCTCTCGAAACTGTGATTCATAGAGCCACCTTAAGTCGACTGTCCGTGCGATATGATTTATGTCTGAGAGACCCCCAAAGGCACCTTGAAGTTCAAAAGACTTGACATACAATTAAATGCAAGCAATGCCTGGAAGATATTTGGGGGTTTTCTGGGAGGTTAAAATCAACTCCAGAGTGATAATGATGTAATAATGATCCAAGGAGAGTGGGTTATTGACTTTGCTTTGCAAACAAAGATGAAAAGCAGTGATCGATGGATAAAAATCTTTCATCTGCGTAAGTAAATGTATCGCCTAAAGTTACTTTAGATCTGGAAAATTGGAAAGGCTGCATTACCGAGCCTGGATGAGCATGTGAGCCCTATTTACTATAAAGTAAGCCATTAAATCATGGTGAAGGTTTCCAAACATAGCTCTTTTTATAGAGATTACAGGTAAACCTGGAGCAACACCAGCTGGAAACTGTATACTGCTGCTCATTGTTTAATTCTCCAGATCTCTGAACACTTATTTAATGCCAGTGACTTAATTAAACATCAGTGCAGTCAGTGAATACAAATCCATTTTGTTTCATCAAAACTTCCCGTTTGAAACAAATATCCAGTACATTACAAATCTAAGCTCTCCTATGTAAATCTAGGAAGGGGTTATCAATTAATATGATCTGATTAATGTGATTTCAAAATACTAAGGATGCATATTTTAACTGCTCAAGTACTCAACAGATAAATCAGTGTGTTTTAATACTCAAGTATGCCAGGGTTTGTTTGGATACAGTTGTGAAAATTTCTGAAATGTAATAGAGTCAAACACGTATTGTATTCTCAGGATTGATCACACTTCTAAGTATTCCTTTCAAAGTGCACGCACATTTGTAAAGACCTCAATAGCAATCACAACCTTATCTATTGAAGCCTTACTCCACCTGTGGTTAGAGACCACCCTGGCTATTATGAAAGGCCTCCATCCATCAAAGCTGATACATCAGGATCAATAAGGTTCAATACTGTCCTCCTCACAAACACTGTGGCGGGTGTAGATAACATATGAGTCTAACTGAGACTATTGAAAACAGAAAGATATAATAAGGTAAGCTGTGTTATTTCTTAGTCTACTCCAAGTTTGCTTCTACATCTTATCTAAACATCCTTTTCATTGCCAGTGTGGGTATTATAATGCACTATTTTATTTTTTTTATTTTTTTTTAAAGAGCCATGCATTCAGTAAGCTATATCACTCTCACAACATAGTTAAATTCAAATAACTTATGTTGTAGACTAGATTTAGCCAGTTTGATTCTATATTTTTAGTCTGTCAAAACAGTCCCAAAAGAAGTGGTATAATATTTTTTTTCTGTCACCAAGGAACAGAAATTTCCTTTCACTACTCTATGCATTCTATAATCGTATTGCTTCAGCTCCAGGTTTTACATCCTACCTGAATTTACCTACCTGACGCCAGCATTTTGAGTGTTTCCTCATGGCAATCCAGCAGTCAGGTGGTACAAGAGTTCTACCAGGACATGAATGCTTTTTACAAGTTACCATATATAAAAATAAATAATTTAATACAGTAGAATAGGGTTAAACAGGTTAGAATAGTATTGATTTCCACTTTTCTTTAAATTATTTGTAGATTTGTAATGGTCTAAGCAAGTGTGTAAAGTCTAAGACTAAGAAAGTATGTAAATAAATGAATAATCAGCAATGGATTTAAGGACACGCTCACTGCTGGTGAAGACTCAGGCATGCATATGTCTCTCCGTGTTTTCTGCCTGATAATGTCCTCAGAGAATAGCCTATAACGTGCAAACATTGCTTCACAAATGATTCACCACTTTCTCTTTGACTCAGAGCAGGGCTGTGCTAAATGGACAGTTATGAAAATATTTTCATATTTCCCAGACAGGATGGAGGAAGCCTGAGAGTGAAAATTTTCAGCGTCTTTGTTGAACATTTCCTCACAGAGCCATTCAGATCCTTAGCACATATGCACTGAAATGACAAACCAAGAAATATGTGGTGAAAATAGAATGACAAAGCGAACTGTACATGGACAACAAACAGCAAGACAGAGTGAGAAAAGATTAATCAAAGAGAAGCAGGAAAAAATCAGTCCAAAAAAAAATGATCTAAGAGAAATGAAGTGGAATGTATGTACAAAAGAAAAAGTGAGAGAATGAGAGAGAACATGTTTTAAGAAGGTGTGAAAAAGAGCAAGTGAGAGCAGAGTAACCCTACCTACACTTTAACAAAAAATTGTCACTGAGAGCAATGGGAACTGATTCTTTTACAGTGGTGTCTAGTGTGAGAGAACTTGTGAAAATGCTATTTTGCATTTTCTAATTTAATTAGGGGTGTCAATTAAATACTTTAATTTGGTGCAATTAATTAACATGAAAAAATAACCAAAATTAATCACACCCCCTCACCCATAGGTAAAATACTTAGTAAACAAATAATTTGCATATCAGGATACAATGAATTACCTTGAATTACCACCTTTACCAATGCACCATTTACAGCTTTAATTTTACTTTAAAATTCAGCTTTGCCATCATATATACAAAAATACAACTGACATTGAAAACCTTTCAGACTTCAGACATCCAGTCGGTCTGGGATGGCAGGAACTGGCCTTCACTGGCATACACTGAGCAACACTGACACACAGAGAAGTGGGGGGGGGGGGTTAATATCTCTTGCAACTGTTGCTTTGACGTGGTTTGATTGCATAGAATTTATGTCCAATTCCTTGGTAAACTTCTTCATCATGTACCCCGATCACAATCACCACATAAACATCATGGCCGTTCTGCTATAATCACAACCCTGATTGTGGTAATCTGCGGTTTCTCTAATGCAGTTAGATTGCTCAGTTACGGAACAGATGATGCTATATAGCAGCATCAGTTTTAGCCGGTACGCCGGCAGCAGGCCTTGTTGCTGTTCTTCTTTCAATAATTGTTTTCGATTCCTCTGCTTCTTGTCATTATAAGCTAAAATGCCTCCAGCAGACAGTGATTGGCTGAGTAAAAACTGCGCAGATAGGGAATTTCAGTGGCATCTGAGCTAGACATAAAGTAGAGAGTAAAGTTGCTGAGCATCAGGCTAAAATTTAGCAGTGGAGTTATGTATGTAACAAAAAGTGCAGAGTTTTCATGTTAAGAAAAGCCTAAAAAAAGACCCAAAGACAGAAGCAGATTTTCATGATCTCCTGAGCCTAACAAACTTGGTTCAGTAAGATCAGGGAATGTTTTAAGGTGATGTGTGTCACTTTTTCAATGTTAAAACACTTTTTATGGCTTTTTGTGCAGAGACAGCTGCGAGTAAGCCATTCATGGGCTGACTTTCCCAAAAACTGTAAACACTGTGGCCCTATGGAGCTGTCAATATTCGAACAACGGCAGATGCGAGAAGACCTGTTTGGAAATATTATTTTTTGCGATTCTGCTTCATGCAGTGGAAATTCTACACTGTACAACAAAAACACCATTTTCTTTCTCTTCTTTTCAGACACTTTGGCTTTGTGATGGAAAACATAATTGATCCATTTTTCAACCAGCACCATTTAAAATGTCAGAAGAGCATGCGTAGATGCAGAATAATAGTGAACAAAAATTTAAATGAGTATTCACAGATTTGGCAGACTAAAACGAAAGCAGAAAAATATATATAAATCAAGCTTGTGAGCCAGATGAGTCTCAGTATTTAATTTCCTTTGGGTGTCAGATAAAATGCTTGAAATTACACAGCAATTCTTGGCTTCCAGCATATACTCTCCCATATACACACATATGGACAAACACACACATACACCATCATACAAAACATTAGAATGATAGATGAATGGATGGAAATCTGTTTTAAAAATCTGAATAATATATATAAAATATATATTTTCAGGAAAAAGATAATTATTCTTTCTCTCCTGTCTTTTTTCTATCAATCTACCTTCTTTCCGTACTTCCTTCTTTTCATCCCACCTTCTCCGATCCTGGTGACTTCAAAACAGACAGAATTGGCTGCTGGGTGGTGGACGTGGGTAAGAGAAATAAACAAAGCTGCTCTCTGGCCCATGTGCAGGTGGAGAAGAATGAAGGAGAGGAAGAGAAACCTACAGGGAAACAAGAGAAAGCACATGTGCACGAGAGAGAGAGAGACGAATGGAGAGGTACCGAACCAAGGAAGTGAAAGTCAGAAAGAGACACAGGCCTCCAGGCGATGCTTGTTCCTTATCCAAAAGAAAGACGAAGAGCAAAATGGAAGGATGATGTGAGAAGAAAGAGTTGGTGGGTGTGCTGAGGGTGGAGGTCTGGGAAGGCACGTGGTGGGACGTCCTCAGGAGAGATGTGCGATAAACACCAAGAGTAGATCATGCACTGACATTTTGGCTTTGACCTTCATAACCTCCACCCAACGCTGGTATGTGATCTTGTTTTCCTATCCCTCCTCCTCATCTTCCTCCAGTCTTGGCTCAGATACATTCTTTAGATAAGCTCATGGCCAAGAAATTAACACAAAAAAACATTGAAAATGCAAATGAAAGCCAAATATCAGTCTATATCTGCTAGCAAACACAAAAAGCATAAATGTTTCAATAGTTCACCATTACTCCAGTCTCCTCCAACCACAGGCTACGTGGACAGTAAGATAAGCCTTCTCCCATGTCTGCACTAATGGGCAGTGAAACATCAGGCCAGATTCATTACAATTCATGCCAATCTTGGCACATATGAGTGGACCTGTAATGAGGGGGAGCAGAGAAGGGAATCGAAAAGAAAAATAAAACAAAAAACACAATCTATTCCATATTCTGTAGCCAGGACCTTGTCTGTATGAGGCCAAATAGACAGATTAGAGTAGCAAAATAAATAGAAGCTTGTGTATGATGAGAGACCATCGATCTCCACATAAAATAACAACATCTCAGCTCCGCACCTGACACTGGAGGGCCGAACAGCTGATGAAAATCAATACGGTGGTTCAGGGATTGACCACAAGAACGACACAGCGTGTTCGATGGAGAAAGAGTGATGCAGCGCTTATGATAATCTATCAGCAGTGAAAACACACACACACTTTCAAGTGTGGAAAGAGTTCTTAAATAAAAAAGATACTCAGACATATTCAGTATACTTACAAATGTACAACTAACTTGAAGGTTAATGGTTAGCACAGCTACAGACAAGCAGATCCATAGGAAACCAGCAAACGCAGAACATTAGGAATTGGTTCCCATAGGGGCCTATGAATTTTTTCTATACTCTTTTTTTTAATGTTTAAATTCAATTGCATTCATCAAAAAACATGTCTATTTAATTGAGATAATGAAATGTACAATATTAAACATTAATTACATTTTCAAGGCCCCTATGAAATGTTTTTTTTTCCTCAAATTCAGTTTTATTTTTTAACAAATTCTGTTTTCCGTTAATTTTCTGGATTCTATTTTAATGGTTTCATTAAATATGAATAATCATAAGCATCTCTAATGAATTTTATTTCATTATTTTGTTCAGAAATACTGTATTGTGTATTTATATTTTTCTGCTAAATAAATTCTGGTAAATAATTTTTCTGGTAAATATTGTTTTGAAAAAAATGTTTTATTAAGAATTGTATTAGCAGTAATACTATCATTATATTAAGTAATCTTTCTGTCACTGTTTCTTCAAGTTAAACCAAACTTTTACTGTGACAGGTTGCTGTGAAGACCTTTAATATGATGATAGTTATTCTCAAAAGAAACTGTAAAATGCTCATGAGGCGACTCTCAGAGCAGTTCTAGAGATTATGTTTATGTGTTCATTCACTCATATATTGAGGCAGCAGAGGCTGACAACACAGGGAGCATCACAGGTGCTTCAGTATGTGTGTACAGAGAGACATGCAGAAAATTAATATTTAAATGGTATTTTTGCAGCTTAATATTAACAAACACTAGTCCATATTGCATTTTGATTTAAGTGTACTGGCCTACTTTTGATATATCCATTCAAAATTTGGCAAATTCAATCCACGTTTGCATAGGGCCCTACATACACATTTTTTGTGACAACCTAAAAAGAACTGATTAAATAATGGCAAATTTTAGGTTTATGTTTTTCATAACCATTAATAAACCTTCCCACAAAAATACTAAGAGTTCACCTTAAAATTGCTGACAAGTCTTTGGAGGGCATCATTTTGGAGAGAGGGAGAAGTGTAAGTCTAGGGGAAGCTAGGAAACGGCTAATAATTGAATATAGCACCTTTCCCTATTAAGGCACATTCACTTGCTGTGTTCAAACAAGGCATGAACGAAGACAACATGGTAGACAAAACACACAGCATCACAGTCGGATCCCCTGATCTTGAAGAGTTCAGAGAGACAGAGATCCCTGTCTGCCAATGAGCTTAGTAATTAGCACCACATGGAAGGATGCTGACCTTTCTATGCTGCAGGGCTGTCTGGATTTCAAGGTAAAGCAAGCAGTGAGCCATCACAAAGTGTTTATCAGGATATTTATTCTTAGACTGTTCTTAAAGGTTACAAAACTGAGCCGTCAAACAGCATGTTCGTCACTTTCCTCCCTAAAACCAAACTGTGAGCAAGGAAAATTGCCACAAATAAAGACTCTTCATGAGATCAGGGAAATTTGGGATTGGTGTAGAAGAAGTGTAGCCAAACATCATAATCAACCAAGTTTACTTGAAGGTTGGAGTGGTTGTGCAACGTTAGCTAGGACAGCCATTCTGCTGCACGCAAATACAGAACATTTCCTTTATGTTACTCTACAGTTGTCATCTGTTTTTGGGAACAAATTCATGAACATTCTTTTTAGGTTTTATTTGTTTTTGAGAATAATGTAAACAGAATATTAAACAAATGTTCTCTAGTAACTTTCCCAGAACATTTGCAGAGGTTGGAAAACAATGACTGATCAGTGTTACATATGACAAGCTGTAAACTCATACCTAGCCATCAACTGCAATTTTCAAGAGGTTTAGCTGTCTTTTAGCTGAATTGTCTAACAAGCTGTACTGTATGAAACGGATATGCTAGTAAACTCCCCAAAAACACTGCATCACCTCAGAGAAGGTTATTCCAAGGAATAATAAATGAAAAAAAAAATGGAAAGGTGCATTTGGAGATAGAAAAAGTAGTATAATAGACTTTAGCCAGATGCGAGTTAAAACCCTCCTAAGTACTTCAAGTTCTCCCCGAGATGCTTGAGGCAAGCTTTTGAGAACTACTGCCTGAGGTACAACATGCTGTTAAACTAACCTTTGGTTAAAGGTCCTGAAAATACAATGTAGGAACAAACCTCACATGGCTTGTCCAGATTTATAAAAGGTGAACATAGTCAAAGTCAACAAAGTCAATTTTCAAGCAAGTCAGGGCCCGGTACCTTCTTGGCTCTGTTAAGGATAACCTACAGACCAAAAAGTCAAATGGGATTTGAAACATCTACCTGTATCTACATCTCTGACACTGCATTAATTTCACTCTCTGCCTCTTTTTCTCTTTAAATATTTATAATGCTAAGCCAGTCAGCTAAAGGCTTCACACCAATAACCTAATGGTCCTGTTGCTGTGGCATGTTCCTCACCCAGGGGCTGTGGATATAACCACTCTGACATGTAAGAAATATGAATGATGCACAGCTTGTGAGATCCATTTCAGTGGCAGAGTCGGCGGCCTGTGAGATCTGTGAGCGCTAACAGGCTAAAACACACCCTGATGAGAGCAAGAAACAAGCTGACACAGATTAAAGTATTACACTACAAAGACAGCATCAATTACCAAAGGCCTCACCCAAAGACCTTAAAGCCCCCAACACAAGAGCTGCTCACCACCCCTATGGCACTAATCAGGCTTTAATCAGACCTTAACTAATTACTGTTTCATCAGTGTATATCATGAGGAACAGCTAACAGCCTCTTTCCCCATTACATTTAAATAGGTCTGTTTTGGATACTACAACTCCGAACAATTTAAGGGCTGAAAACTCCTTACAGAACAAAGAGGTTCATTAAGGATCAAGGCAAGTGAATGGGGAATACTAAGGATCTAAGGATACTAAGGATGTATGATCTGTGGGGGGAGAAGAGTAGTCACAGGACACTGAAGTTTGTTAGTGCTCAATGTCATTCTAACGGCAAGAGGCTCCTTTTCAATTCATGAGTGTGAATTTGAACTGAATTGGCCACACAGGAAGTTAAATTGGAATTTGAATTGGAATGACAGGGAGAGGAATCTATCTCTCTGAATCTTCAAATACTGAGCACCCTAGTTAGCCTTGGCCTAGTATGCAAGGAGGAACTGTGAGAGGACAGGGATTGAGTAAGCTTGAGGAAAGTCTTAAACTGGAAAGCATTCTGGTCCTGTCTCATATTTGGCTTTCTTCTTATGATACCCCCCTCTAAAACTTCAAGGGGTCTGACACGGCAACCAATCTACCTGGGGAGAGACCCCGGAAGTTCAAAGGTCTCTTCAACATACGAGGGCTCCGTCTCTGAGCGTACGAGCTGAGTATTCAGGGCAGAATACCACAGAAACCTGGGGAGCTATGGCACTTCCCCAGCTCCCAGCACTCATTCCAGAAACACTATAGAGAGGCTAATGCAGCGCTACCAGCAGAGGATGAGGAAGGATGGAGGGAAAAGACAGAGACAGTTGGAGGGAGGAGATGAAAAGAGAGAGTGAGAAGTGATGGAGTAAATCAAGGTATGGTAGGGCGCATCAAAGCTTGTTTTTAGATGAAGTTCTTCCAGAAAACTTCTAATGTAGACTTATTGCAGATTCAATTCTAACATGTTCTAGTAATGAGGTTCATTACTTATGGCTTGTTTCCACCAAGCGATATAGTTTAGTACAGTCCAATACACAATTATTTCCATTTATTTTGTCAGAAGTTGTGAACCGTACCATACCACTTTTTTGGGACCCTTCCATTGGGGTACCTTTCACAGAGGTCCGGTACCTAAAGGGTGGAGCTAGACTCACTGCAGAATGATGATTGGTTGATAGAGAATCGTCACTTGCACATGCTACAAGGGGAATGAAGCATCTTCTTCACTTGTTCCACCATGTTGCTATTGTGTGTTGGACTTGATTACATGAGAGCACGCAAACACAAAAAAATATAACAGTGTATTTTATCATGTTATATTTTCACACACACAATGTTGCGCTTTCTTCTTTATGCAAGAATGCAGTCGACTGCTTCTTTCCAGAAAACACCATGCCTTCACTCTAAAAAATGCTGGGTTATTTTTTTTTAACCCAAATGCTGGGATCAGCCCGTTGGGTCATTTTTTTGCATTGTTCTTAATATTTTTACACAGGTGCTGGGTAGTCAGGGGCGAGTCTAGGATTTTTTTAATGGGGTGGCACAGGGGGGACTAAGAACCAGTCAGAGGGGGCCCATGGGAAAAGTCATGTGTCCAAACACAAGTGGGATGACATAAAAATGGCACTGCACATGTGCCTGGACAACACATCTCTCTTTTTATAAATAAAAACAATGGAACAGACAATAATTGTTCTTCTTTTTTAATAATTGTTCAGCTTCTGTTATTGTCCAAACAGACTGTGTGTATGTGTGTTCTGTCTTAGAACGTTCTGCATTTTTGTGCTGGATACCAAAAAAATCAAACAAAAAAAGTGAAAGTGATAGTACCTTTAATCTTTGAAACAACAGGAAGAAACGTAACATAACAATTTTTATTTTAAGCGATGCGATGCGATGCGATACGATAACACAACTAAGCACAAACTTTAAGGAGCTATCAACATACATTAACATATTTCAATAAATATATTAGTGCTGTCAATCGATTAAAAAAATAACTAATTAATTGCACATTTTCTGAAATTAATCGGGATTAATCCTACCTAACATTAAAGTTTTTAAATACAATAATTTCAATTCAATCTTCAAATTAATGTACAAACAACATACAGTATATTTTTAATATTTGTTTAATGGCAAATTTATTTTTATTACTGAAGGCCACTATCACTGATTCCAATTAATACTGATTTCCCTATAAAAATGTTTCCCCCTAATATTTAACCATTGACTATAGCCATTCAACTTTACATTATAATTAAGAGCTATCAATTTTAACATTTATTAGACTTTAAAAATAACTTCTAATTTAAGTGAACTTAAAACAATCTTCACATAAACCCATTATAATAAATGTCTTTTTTATCTACCTGTGCCCCACAGCAGAAATATACAGAAATTGAATAAAGTTATTAAACACTAAATTCTAAACTAAATACAGATGAATCCTTAAAACTATAAAAGTTATTGATTTCCTCTTTTTCTTTTGTTCTTGATGAACAGACATCACAGCAGCTAGTTATTAGGTTGTTTTGGCTTCTATTTCTTTAAGAGCTGCCGCTACTGAACATGACGCAGATCTGACACACATCATATTTTCATATTCAAGTCAGACCCATTTCAGTCTCTTCTAATGAACTGACAAGTTGAATTGAGTGTGTTAGAGGAGGGAGACAGTGCTATGCTACAGGACAGTTTTGAAAACCATTTCAGAGAAATGTTCTTAATGTAACTCATATACAACATATTACATTCATGCACAGTTTTCTGATCACGACATTGTATGCTTGTATTTTCTTTCGCGATTTGATATGAAATGATACAGGCTATGCGCGCACTGGCACCTTTGTGCATTCATTGAAGAGCACGCACTACGAGCACAGTACAGTTTTTGCATTCGTTTGTCTCCTGAAGTGAAGTTGAAGTGCACGTCTGAAACGTCCTGTTTAATGTGCTCATAAAGACGTTCTGCAACTGAGTAAATGCACTTCTTGTCAAGAAAAAAGAGACCGAATTAGCAGTTATGAGTGGGGTGGTCAACCCTAGACCCCGCCCCTGCGTTAACGGCGTTAAATAATATATATGTTTTTTGTTGTTGTTGTTGTTGTTGTTGTTGTTTTTATTTACAACCTGAATTCAAGAAATTATGGGACGTTTTTTAAATTTGAATAAAATGAAAACTAAAAGAATTTCAAGTCACATGAGACAATATTTTATTCACAATAGAACATAGATAACATAACAAATGTTTAAACTGAGAAATTTTACAATTTTATGAACAAAATGAGCTCATTTCAAATTTGATGCCTGCTACAGGTCTCAAAATAGTTGGGACGGGGGCATATTTACCATGGTGTAGCATCTCCTCTTCTTTTCAAAACAGTTTGAAGACGTCTGGGCATCGAGGTTATGAGTTTCTGG
>JAUZSZ010000137.1:3035055-3045626 GCA_034780575.1 Labeobarbus marequensis
ATATGGGGTGCTGTGTGTACATTAATGAGGAAAAAAATGAACTTAAATGATTTTAGCAAATGGCTGCAATATAACAAGAGTGAAAAATTTAAGGGGGTCTGAATACTTTCCGTACCCACTGTACATGCATGGAAGCAATCGTGAAATTCAAAGGTTAAAACAACTGCCATCTCTATCCGCATACAGACAGATTGTGAGCATGACAGGTTTCAAACACATTTAAAACTTTAACAGACCATCCAAGGTCACAGTGGCCTCGGGTGATGCAGGTGTGCTGTTTAGAAATTTAAAGAGTAAACTAAACACAAATGTATCTTCCTGCATTCGGTTTCCTTTGAAGCGTGCTACTGATGAAACTCCCTCTCCCTCTTGCGTGCTCACCGACTTAGACCTCTTACCAATCTGACAGCTGCGCAGAACAGAGTGAGCTACCACCGATGGCTATTTGACATGGAAAGCAACCTCATCACTCAGTAGTAAAAACTCTTATAAAATATGCATGATGAGCACTGTGGTGATACAGCCAGGTAGCCTGGGTACAACACTCAAAGAGCAGACTGCTGGCATAGAGAAAAACAGAGAGGGAGAGAGGTTATTATTATTATTATTATTATTATTATTAGTGACAGAAGTAGTGCTAAATAAACATTATGGCCTGGTTTCACAGACAGGGCTTAGACTAAGCCAGGATTAGGCCACAGTTCAATTAGGATATTTAAGTATTTTTTTATACATATTATTTATATACACACACACACACACACACACACACACACATACAAATACAAATACATTATATATATATATATATATATATATATATATAAAGATCAGTCATTGTAAGTTTCTTTCATTTGAAACAGCTCAGACTTACATTTTAGTCTGGGACTAGGGACTACTTAAACCTTGTCTGTGAAACCAAGGGTATATTTTGTTAAATAAATTTTACATCATAAAGGTTTTACCTTAGGTAAAGTAATATTATTTTTATTTAAAAATGTATTATTTAAAGTAAAATAAGTTTTATACTAAAACTTTTTGGTTATTTCCAGGAATAAATATGTATATATACATATAAAAATATAAATGCACATGCACACACACACACACACACACGCATGCACAATAATACAGAGAGAAGCCGAAGAGCTAAGTGAAAAGGCAGAACTGTGCAAATGTTAAAATTCCTAAGGCTTTTTCCTTCCCTTGTCTGCCTTGATAATATACATCCAAGTATAGATCCACAGTGTGGCTCCAGAGCTTTCTAAAGGCTAATTGGTATATGGGGTATGACCTTTGACCTGCACTGTTGAAACGATGCTATAGAAATGCACTCAAAACAATAATCATTGGCATATTCCTTGGAGCACTTACATGAATAGATCCAATACATCTGAAGCACACGAATAGCACACTTACTATACATACAAAGCATGATTAGGCAGCATTCATGTTGTTTCATGGATGATGAGATTGCAATCACTTGTGTCATTCTTGGGCTGCATTATCTGGTGTTGTAGAAAGGGTGAGAGAGAGATGAGGAATTGTGGGTAATGATTAGTGAGTCAAGTGGAAGCTTTTTCTCATCCTGTACCTTTGATTTCTATCATTTCTGTTGCTGTGCATTTTTGTGAGTTAAAAAGTGGCCTTTTAAAGGTTTTCAATTTCTTTGCATTGCCAGAAAACACTCACATGCCATCAATGTGTGCGCAGTCAGCTGACACAGGGAACAAAGATTATGATGGTGGTCTCTTAGCATTAGCATGCACATTCCCAATTTCACTTCTGAATGAATAGTAATTTGCTCTCATTTGCATGTAAATCGCAGAACGGAACGGAATTATATGAGGGAGAGGAAGGAACAGCTATAGCTGGAGACCACACATTTTCTCGGCGAGAAATAACCCGGCAGGCTGCGACTCACCTCTTTTTCGCTAATTGGAAAATAAAAGACTGAATTGACCTCGGGCGCATTGGCCACAGCGAGCCGCCCTGTCTCAGGTCGTCATTTTCATTTGTTAAAGGTAGATTATCATACTGCAGCCATTCGGTGCCTCAATGTGTGACCATGAAGGTTTTATTTTTTATTCGCCTGCGTTTTCTCTCCCATAGGTCATAAGTGTGTAAGAGAGAGCAGAAGTGTGTGAAGAGAGGGCAGGACAGAGGGGAAACGTCAAGACAGAACAGAAAGTTTTAGAAAGTGGGATATTAAAGTATAATATGTGCGTGGAGAGAGATGGAAATATGGGAGGACAGAAAGTGAGACCTTGAGAGAAAGAAAGAGATGGAAATCATGAGTGTGTGTATGGTATCAAAGAGGAAGAGAGTATCACCTGGAACAGTGAGGAGCAGGAACAAGTATATGTGATGTCAACTATTTAGCCCTATTGAATCACACTTTAGGTGTGCGGCATTCAGGGGACTTTATGCACTGCAGCAAGCTGTGTTAACTGTTAAAACTGCTAAAGCTATGGAGTCTCAGGACCTACTGAGGCTCACAGATAGTTTCACTTTATGGTTAAGGGGAAGGGGGATGGCACAAAAACGCATCTGTATGCCATCTGAGGTGGCATACAAGCCTAAAAATTGCATTAAGAAAGACTAAAGTGAGGCACATGCATTCATACAAGAATCACATGACATGCTCAAAATGTGACCGCACAGAGATTCATAAAGCAATTGCACGTAAGGTTTTCACCTTAAAATATGGGTTTCGACATCATTCACTGACTTCTAATAAGGTGAATGGCTTTGGTTTCTTTCCCATTGTCCCCTTCAAACACCTGCTCTGGGATTATGGGGGTTTGGTGAGCTGGTACAAAATTCAGCGAAAAGGGTGGATTGCTTTGCATCATCAGCAAATGCATGTGTACAACTATCCAGTGTAAATACAATAGAAAATTCCACTCGCACCAAAGTCACAAAAATTCACAAAACTTCATACAGTTGCTTTAACTTGACAAGAAAAGACAATGTATGTTTTAGCATAAACTAAAAGATAATGCAAGAAGCTAGTGAGGTAGTAGTAACACATTAGTTTAGTCAAAAAGAAAATCATTTTACATACAAAATTTTTAAAAAATCAGCCTTATTTTTATTATTATTTAAGTAACTGGCTGATATAAAAATTGTATGCTGTTTTTTCCTAAAAAATAACTAAAATACTTTATAATGACAACATAACATTGTAAAGTACTGTACGAAAACAGATTATTGAAAATTATCAAGTTATTGAAAATTATTATTGTTTTTAAACACTTATTTTAACATGTTTGGGCATTAGATGATGGCAAAAGTAATCTAACTGTAAAAACATGGGAAAATGAAAATGCACAATTTATTATCCAATAGTCACCAATGTGGGTAAGTATATACAAAATACTGTAAAAAATGGTACCGATATATCATATTTCCTTAGTTTAAGAAACATCTCACATCAGCTAGTTTATGCTCTGCCTACCTATCAACTCATTCAATCAGACTGAAAAATCTAACACAAGGGAATATTTCTTAAAAGCCTGCCAAAACATTTAATTCCAAACAAACGTCTCCAGGAGAAAAAATGTTGTGCGCAAAGAGCATTTTTCTCTACTATTCTCAGGTGAGTTTAAGAAGACAATGTGCTTCTGAGAAACATTTGCAATGCCACAGTGGGAGGCAACCTGAAATCTAATGCAGACTATACTTTAAACCTACACTGAAGTTAAAAGGGCTGTAAAGAAAATTAACTACTTTTCATTGAGTGGAAAAACCGTGTGCAAGAGAGGAAAGTGTCTGTTTCTAGCTGGCTCTGCATTGCGAGTGTGAGTGTTTTCCACAAAACACCTGGTTTGTGCGGCTCTCCGGCTCTTTTACAAGCAGTGAGTCACAGAAGCGTGAAGCACCAGCAGATTTTTACTCCGACACTGCTGACCATACATCAACATGCAGACACAGTGTGTGTGTGTGTGTGTGTGTGTGTGTGTGTGTGTGTGTGTGTGTGTGTGTGTGTGTGTGTGTGTGTGTGTGTGTGAGACCGAAAGGGAGAGAGAGAATGAAAAATACATGCACATAAGTACGTGCCGCTCTCCTCCGCTGGTCACGGAACACAGCACATCCTATCAGTTGCCTCAAGAACATGTGCATGAAATGAGAAAGAAGATAGAACCATATTATATACTGACACACTCATTATTTAAAGCAAGGCTACAGTTTTAATGAAATTCAAGTGTATGTTAGAATATGAGATCATGATGGTACAGATGTGCTCATAAGCTCATTACATTTGACTGAATCGACAAAATATTTTGTATAATCCAGCATTGTGTTTTTACTGTGCTGCAGAATCTACATAACTAATATTTAAGTATATCCCACAAGACATTTGTTGCCTTCTTTTATGATAGCTGTATATGAATGCCTGAACAGCAATGCTGGACCTCAACAATCACTGAGCCAATGTGGTTGAGAGCTCAAACACGCACAGCACACTGGGAAAAACCAAAGAACTTACAGTACCAGGAGGCTTTCTCTCAAAAAGAGTGGGCAGATTCTCTGCTCAGTACAAACCTTGTGCACAACTATCACAAAAAAAAAAACATCTTGCAGATTCTTATGAGCAGAACCATATATTTTTAGGGGTGTATTCAATTTTAACATGAGGATGAGAAATGTTTGAGGGAATTATTCTTACCAGCGCTTCAAACTGGCAAACAAGCTTGCAGAACCCAAAATCTAACCAGCCTAAACCAACTTTAAAGCATCATCTTACCATTATAAACCAGCACAAACCAACCCCTAACCAGTAAATCTGTATTTAGCCAGTATAAAAAGTGTCTATGCAGCATAAACCTATTTATAAACGAGGCTGGACTGATATGGAAATTAATTCTTGTCTTAACTGGTCTTGTCCATCATGAAGGCCATTTCTAGAGCATTAAAGTAATGGATATAATCCATGTTCAAGCTACAATATCTACAACTGCAAAAAGTCACTGATATATTCTTTACACAGTACTTTCAGCAATCTCACACCACAGTTTTGCATTTCAAAGACAATGCATAAGATTCATGCATGGGGAAAAGGACATTCTTGTTTAACTGTCTTGCTAGCTAGTTTTGCTTGCTCATGTTGCCTGTCTCACAGCGATCAATACTGCCCATGGGCCAATCAGAACACTGCTCAATGACAGCGCAGCCATCGCAACCTCTGAGATTAAATTGCATTATATTTTATTACAGACAACCTCTTACATCTCTGTCAATGTTGAAATTGATTATTAAAACATGAAATATTCATATTTGGGAGCAGTATCGATTTACATCAAAGAGACTTGTCGGATCATTTTTCAGATACAATGACCAATAGCAGACATCTGTCACGGTGGGGTAATGAGGGAAGAATACATTAAACTAGTTTACATTTGTGTGATTACTGCATAGAGGCTGATTCATGCTATCCATCAAACAGTCATTACTGTGTGTGTGTGTGCGCATGTGTATTTGTGTGAGTGCTTGTTAATTTGTCATTATTGCATTGCCAACTGAAAAAATACGAATCAGCAAGATCCTGATTGGGTCAGACCACTTTAATGATTGGAGCCGAACATGAATTTTCAGTTTTCTAAATTCAAATGGGTCAATGGGGCTATTTTAGCCCATATTAAATAAATAAATAAATAAATGTTTTAGTTAAATTTATTATTAAATAAAATTTTAAAAATATTATTGTATATTACTGTTGCTATTATTATTATTAGTTGATGATGAAGAGTACATAAATAACCATAAAAAAATTAACATCACACACATTTTTTCACAAAATAAGATTTTTTAAAAATATATGTATCAGTTTTAATGCAATTATCAAAATAACAAAAGTCAAATATCAAAAGAAATGTCAGAAGCATTCAAAATGAATAATTTAACCTACAATCTGTAAAGGAGTGGAAATATATGTTTCAATACTACATTTAAAGTCAAAGAAAATTTTTACATAAACACAAAAACACTATTTGTATGTATTAAAATATGGTGTACTAACAATAAGAATGATAACATATGAACGCTTCTTTCCCCTAATTCACTTCCTATCTATATTGTGCTTGTCTTTTTTTTCTTATTTTTTCCTCCTTTCTCCTGAAAGACAGTTCAAGGTTCTTCTTTATTTGAAAAAAAAAAGACAACTACAAAAAGAGGAAGTGGGGAGCACCTAGGAGAAATTATTATATGGAAGATAGTCCAGAGCATTTAGACCACCAGAAGAGGTCTGTGTGCATGCTGAAAAGGTATATAGTGTTAGGGCAGAGGATGAGAAAGGAAAGCACTCATACTCGAGAGTTCATGGTTAATGGTGCGAGTTATGCCTTTTTTGGGGAAACCCAGGGTCTGTGGAGGAAGGACAGCAATCTCCAATGCTCGTCATTCAGCACTCTCACAAAGCACTCTGAAGAGACACAAATGAAGATGGAAAAACGGAAAACAAGGCCACTCAGGGAAGGAACTATGTAGTGGGGGCACGTGCCAGGAGAACTGAGTGACAATACTTTCAGATCTCTACAAATATCCATATGGCTAAATGAAACAGAAAGGCCAAGTAATGTTTTTGAGATGGCCATGTTTTATGGTCCATAAATAATGGAATTATTTCACCGTTTTCCTTCAATACTAGCAACAAGCAGGACAGGTCACTGTGTCACCCTAGATGAGTCTCCTAGATGAGTTTCTGTCTCACAATGAAACTGCAAAGGACCTAAAAACATGAAGATACATGGTTATTTTGCTCCACGTATTTCCATTTGAGTGGCTTAATGTGAGGAACATTCCACATATGTGTCACCACATGGAGTCCTGAAGAAAAACAAAAAAAAACTTTAGGCATGCGAAATAAGCATCAGATGGAAAATGTTCAGCTGAAGTAAAAGCTGTCAGAAGACACAAGATGTAGCAGTCAGTTAGGTTTCTATATAGTGTTTGATTTGAAGACCAAACTCAGACCAAACTTCCAATTTGATAAACCATGTCACAGTTAACAGTCAACATTTACTCACATTTGGCACTTAGTGAGAGTTCATTTTGCACCCTGTACTGCATGTACCCAAAACTTCAGGTTTAAGCACCCACATTTAGATACACCTGCATTGTTTGACATTATAGAGTGTGGGATGTACATCACCAAAAATACAACATCTAATTCCACCTCCAAGCACTCACAAGAAAATGATGCATGCAAACATAAAAATCTCCAAACTCAGCCTCCCCCAGGATCTACCCCCACTGCCCTCTTGTTATTGAAAATGCATGCGGTTACGAAGATCCTCCCTCCTTTTGACAAATTTATGAGTGCTTGAAAGATTAAACATGACCTTTTTTGGGTTTTACCAGTGAATGCTGCACATACAGATTACACAGCACATCACAAACCTCTGAGAGAAATTACACATAAACACCTGTTCACACATATGTATAAACACCGCACAGCAAAAAAAGCTTCTTAACCTTTACTGAAAAGCACAAGCTACTGGGAAAGGGCTGGCGTTCCATGTTGCAGCTATGACAAATGACAAAAGGATTCCATCATCCTAACAAGCATCTTCTGATCCAGATCCACTCTTGGTCCCTGAGGATGAGCAGACCTGCATCTCTCTCACTCTCATAAAAACTCTCCACCAACCAGGTTCATGACAAGTTCTCACAACATGGACAGGCTCCAAACATTTCTCTGGGGACATCACAGATGCATTCTGGGAAATGTATGCCTTGTGGTTACAGTACGAGATACTTGTGGGCACTGCAATGCATCAACGTTAACAGACATCCTGTGAGTAATATTCTATTGATGAACGCACAAAAACAAACGGAAAGAATCATGCCCCACGTTGCAGATTCACATCACGGTTCTTCTTCATACATGCGTAGATGTCAAAAAGCGCACTGTGAGAGTTGGTCGAACGATACCGAATGATAAATTAAACATTGCTAATGTTCAGATGGAATGTGCTGCCTTTACTCATAACTCATGCCATCAGAGAACCTCTCTGGAGACTTCAAAAGCCACTCAAACTCATTATCACATGTGCCTCCATCGCTGAATTGGGCACGGTTACATCTCCATCTACTGCTGCCCAGGGCTACATTTCCGTTCTGTGTCTCACATCAACTTTGTGAAAAAAGAAACCTACAATACATTAAAGGAAAATGACATTTAACGCTCTGACCACAGGCAATGTGGCAAACGCTGTAATAGTTTGGGTTTGTTTATGGTTTTCAATAACAGCTTCCTTCTGACAGGTGCAGAGCATTTCTGAGCATGGATGTGAAACGATAGATGATGTCAGCGCTTGAGGCGGTGTAAGTGAACATGACAGATGATTGGATATTTTAATGACACGGTTTCATTTGCATATTAATGAATTCACCCAATGAACCAACAAAGCAACATCTCAGAAAGGAACGGATATATCTTATGCAATACCCTCTTAATGCTGGTGAGGAGACCTCATTAATTATGAATGTTAGGCCGGTTTGAGCTGATTTCCATAGTTTAAGGAAACAAGGAGGATCAAATCCTGAGGGCTAATTTGCTAATAGACTTGCAAATAGTTTATCATAAGGGACGATATAATCATGAGGTCAGATGTTGTGCAGCAGCAAACATCAGAGGACTTTTTAACACACAGTGAGAAAGAGCATTCTGTATCAATCAAATCACAAAATCTGATGCAGATTCATAATAGAAGACTTAAGATTTAAAACTTAAGATTTATAACTTTAAGTGCCCATTATCTTAAAAAATCACCCAAATCACACTGCATATTAATGGATGATGACCTACACAATCCCCATTTCATAGAAATAAACCCTGAGAGAAAACAGCCAAGACAATCTCTTAGCCGGCCTCTATGAACAGATACACAAAATGGATCTCAAAAGTGGCCCTTAGGAGTGCCTCAGGTAATAACAACACTCCTGACTGATAACAAGACCATCAACCTCAAACTGCCCACTCCACAGCATCAGGTTTCTTTTTAAATGCTTTGCTTTAAATTGCAGACACCACACATAGTAGGACCACGAGATAGACAAAATGGCAAAAAGCACAGTGCCAATTAACAAAATTCAAATTGGACACTTGTATATAAACATCCAATTAATCTATCTTGGTTGAACATCTTAATGATAGTTATTGAATTCAGAGTCTCTGTGCCCTGTCCACCTCTTTACTAAGCATCAATGACGCTTAACATAAGATAATTGCTGCCTTGATTCTGCTTTCGCTTCAAAAAACATGCAGCATTAATCTTTGATAAAAGTACCGAACAGCATTTATCATTTAAAAAGGAAATCTATAGATAGGACACCAACATGTCACAATTTCCAATACAGTGTTCCAATTCAGTGTAAAAACAATCCTGTTTAATATAAAGCAAAGAAAAAACTCAGCAGCTGTTGCCAGAATCTCATGATATATTTTACAGTCTATAACTGTAGATATGTGTGTATGCGTGCGTGTGTGCATTTAATGCTAATATCAACCGAACTCAACAACTCAAATCTGCTTTGTAATATACTGTCAACCATAATAATAAAAATAATACAAGAGATAAGTTACATGATGAATAAAATTCCCATGACCACACAGTGTTGCTCACACAAAATACCACTCAAGAAACACATATGACACTAAAATAATGCAATAACAATAAACTAAACGCCCTTGATAACGATCTCTAAATAAAGAAATAAATAGAATATAATGATAAAAGCGCAAAGTGACTTTTACTTCCAAAACTATAATATTTTAAAGTAAAAGTACATTTAAAATACAGCGTATACGTAAGTACGCACTTAATTCACAAGTGCTTTATGAAGATGCTTGTAATTTAAGCAATAATATATAAATAACGTGTACACTGTAAATAAAAGTGTTAGGCGAGTTTCAATCAAGAACACGACGGCTGAAGAATAAGCGTGCAGCATCTGATGGAAAGCCGCCTTTTATGCCTGTTGCACTGCGCACCTCATGGCACGCACGCCTGACATTCTCACTCCAATAAGCACAAGCTTCATGCAAACTGAATTGGTGACAGGGTTTCCAATGGAGTCTGTTTTTAGCATTTCATGTTTTTGCACACATTTACAAAAAACGTCGAGCGTAAATGTTTTTGTGCATTGGCACTCGCTTCTCTCTACAGTCGCTTCTGCCTATTCAAGCGTTTGGCACAGTGATGAGATTGAAGCGCATTACTTTTACACGCGTGTAGGTAGTTTTACGCGAATTAGCATCTACTACACATGTTTCATCGCAAAGCCCCACTGATACTGGAACAATCTTGCCTTGCATTGGAAAAGCCTAATATCCTCGCTCAGTGCATATGTATTCATTCATACAGCGAAAATTCAGAGTCCATGAACTCTCCAAGACCGCTAAATGTGGGGGGAAAGTCTATCGTTAGGCTTTCGCAAACAGTTAAGTTATCTTACCTCTAGCCATCGCATAGGGCAGGAGGAGAACCAGGACCGCGAGGCAACCAAAGCAGGAGTATCGTCCCTTCTTCCCAAAGCGTCCCATCATCACTGCGCTTCTCTCCTGC
>JAUZSZ010000137.1:3243580-3254529 GCA_034780575.1 Labeobarbus marequensis
CGTCTCATCAGCTCAGCATACGGTTCCGGGAAAACTGAATTTAACGATGCACTGCTGCCGCCTACCGGTAAAAGCGGCGTGTAGTGGAGACCGGGGAGTGTTGTTACACATTCGTCTGTAACTCAGTGTTTTGCGGAAGTATGTGTCTCAAACTTTGATATAATTTTCCTATATTTATTGTCTTCGAATTTAAGTTGCTACAATAGCAGTCTACAACTGCTCAATTCATTCTGTAAATTACTGTCAAACAGAAAGACTGTTTTACAACCCTATGCTGAGCGGTTATAACACCAACAGAGAGCGTTTAAAATGCGGTGCATTCATTCAAAGCTAAAACCAAATTTACTAATTAAAATGACAGACATGATGAAATCACAATAATAATTATTAATAATCACAATTTTATTATTGTTGTTTTGTTGTTGTTAATATAATCATAATAATAATAGTAATATATTTATATGATTAATGTATTAGTAGTAGTAATAGTATATTGCATTGCAACAACAAAAAAGTGGATTTTAAATTAAAGCACATTTTAAATATAGATGTTTTCGATCAGGGTTAAAAAAAGAATAATAAAATACAACAATTAATTAGTTGTACAAATATTATTATTATCAGCAGTATAATTATTACTACTATAAATTTTGTTGAAATATTTATGTTTTAATTTGGTGTTAGAATAAAATAATAAAATAATATATTTTAATAAACTAAATTACACAGAAACTACTGTCAGGAGGTTGGTGGTCATGTAGTAAAAATGACAATCCTATAACTCACCCTGTGCACAACAGTGTTCGGTCTACAGAACATTTGTTGTCATGGAGAGCTCTAAATAAAAATTATTTCTGTACATTTCTCACAGTCAGTTCCTATTACTGAGTCCCTTTAGAATGTGCTGGCTGTGCTGCTTATTTAAAAAAAAAAAAAAAACAGGCTTCTTTTGTGTTAAAAACATAAGTGCAGCAGAAACCTTTAGGCCAAATGACTGTTAGTAGGGCTTTGGAAGATTTAAAATATTTTTGAGTTCTAACATCATCCTCAGAATACAAAATGGAAAGATTTTAATGTATTCAAAGCCAGCTGTGATGAATCCGACTGCAAGGATAGGTATAGGATAGGTATCATAATATGATTTTCTACAAAGGAAAAACTTAATTAACAGAATCACTACCATCAAGAAGGTAGATATAAAATGCAATAGTCCTATTCTATTCACAAATCTATTCATTGAAAGTGTACGCCTTTCTTTTTCCATATTCAATCAAAACGGACAAAAACACTGGGGGGTCCTTGTGCCTGCAAGCCTGTGCCTAAGGCAGCAAAAGAGGCCCGTTGACTTTTTAAACATTGCTTAGTTGTACCCATTCTCCGTAACGGAGTGAAGAAAATGCTGAAGAAATTACAGATATATAGACAGAGTCATGTAGGTGTGAACAAACATTCTCAATGTATCTATCCAAACACAAGTCGTGACTTTTCCCAGTTCTTTTCTAAGACACTTCACATTATGTTCCCATACTTTCCAAATACCACTTTATATTGCCTCTAATCCTCTATAGTTAAAAAAGCTCTGTCAAAATTTTATTGACATTCAGTCAGTCGGGTTGTTCTTTCAGAGCCTAGTGCAGTACTTATCAAAGGCCTCTGGATGGTTTCATGGGCTGAATTAATTCCCGAGCATGTCCCGGGAGCAGCCCGAGGGGGGGATATGAGGTATAATCGCTGTAATCTTTGAACTACTAACAGATCTCAGAGCTAATTTGCCACACTTCAGTTCTCTAATGCAATACATATATATATATACATGGAACTTTTACCTTGCGTTTTGTGCTATAACATATTTGCACATTAAAGGAATAGTGAATGAGGGTGAGTAAATGATTTTTGGGTGGGTCTATAAGACAGTGAGTCCCAACTCTGTTCCTGGAGGCCCCCCAAAAGTTTGCATGTCTCTTTAATTAAGCACAACTGATTTAGCTCATCAGCTCATTAGTAGAGGCTTTTGAAATGTGTGCGTCATAGCAGAAAGATCCAAAATGTTCTCTTGGGGGGCCTCCAGGAACAGGGTTGCAATGTGTTCGTTATTTTCATGTTTGTTAACACAATCAATGCACTTGGATGCAAGTCAACAGGAGGAAGGTCACAGAAGCCATATCCACTATAGGAGAGTACATATTACAAACTATAGAGTTAAGAGTGAATGCATTAAGAGATTATTGTATTTCTTGTGAGGAACATTGAGGTTTTGTTATTCAGTTAAAGTTCACTAAAAGTGCACTGATATTTCAAGCACATCCTTTTACTCAAGGTGTCTAATCTTAAGAGTAAGGTCTATCTCTAATGTCAGACAACTATTATTAGATCATAGTAGAACTAGTGGACACAAAGAACAGTTCATACTTTAATGACTGGAGTTGGACAGGCATTTAAATGAGCCCAGCATTACTTTCATACAACGATGAGAAAGCCATTATCTTGTAAAAAGAGACCAGCAGAAAGATGGGCAAACAGTTAAAGAAAGTGTCAATGAGATATATTGACAATCTGAAGCAATTTTTTTCCATTAGTAAGTCAATGCTTTATTAAGTCTTTGACAATGGACACTTGGCATAATGTACAGCATATCTTCAGTATTCTGCTGTTAAAACAAAATGCTTAAATCGTACTCCAAACCAAATGACTGGTTTTAATATCTCATACACATAGTCCCCTTAAAGAAGGCCTTTACAGTAGCAATTTTGAATAAAAGGGTTTCATAATGTGCAAAACATTCCAATTTCCCAAGACACAGTACACTTTTTTATGTATAAAGCAATGAAACAGGCTATCACTGAAGCAAACACCCTTATTAATAATAACTCTAACATTAAATATGAACTATAAAACCAACACAACTCAGAGAGCCATTACATTATATTAAATACTAACAGAAAGGTTTCTGCTTCTGCATTGAGTGATTTATAAATGAGTAAAAGTACTTTAAAATCAATCTTAAATATAACTGGAAACTAGTGTAAGGACCTGAGGACTGGTGTGATATCCTCAGATTTTCTGGTTCTCGTCAGAATCCTGGCAGCAGCATTCTGGATGAGCTGCAGCTGTCTAATGGTCTTCTTGGGAAGGCCGGTGAGAAGACCATTACAATAATCCACCCTGCTGGTGATAAAGGCATGAACAAGTTTCTCCAAGTCTTGACTGGAAACAAAACATCTAATTCTTGCAATGTTTTTGAGATGATAGTATGCTGATTTACTTACTGCTTTGACATGACTACTGAAACTAAGGTCTGTCTCCAGAATCACACCAAGATTCCTGACTTGATTATTAGGTGCTTGACCCCTAGAGTCAAGGTATGCATTCACCCTGAGAACTTCATCTTTGTTTCCAAATGACTTCAGTTTTCTCCTTGTTTAAATGAAGAAAGTTTTGGCACATTCAACTGTTAATTTCATCAATGCATTGGCAGAGGGAGTCAATGAGCCTGTAGTCATTTGGAGATAAATCTATGTAAATCTGGGGGTCATCTGCATAGCTGTGATAGGCAATTTGGTTCTTTCTCATTATTTGACTTAGTGGGAGCGTATACAGGCTAAACAAGAGCAGTGCAAGAATTGATCCTTGTGAGACTCCACATTTCATGGACGTTCACTTAGACTTATGCTCTCCTATACTCACATGATAACCTCTCCCTTCTAAGTATGACCTGAACCATTTGAGGACCATTCCAGAAAGCCCAACCCAGTTTTCCAGTTTCTCTAGTAATATGTTGTGATCGACAGTGTCAAACGCAGATCAACAGAGTCTGCAGAAATGCTTGGTGTTAAAGATATAGCCTTCATTAGGGTGGCCCAGTAGTGCACAACACAACGCAATTAAAAAAGCAAACATAAGCAGACCACAAAACCAAATTAATAAAGCAAACATAAGCTCACAATACAACAAAATAAAAAACAAACAAACATAAGCTCACAACACAACCAAATTAAAAAAGCAAACATAAGCGCACAACACAATGAAATAAAAAAGGCAAACATAATCTCACAACACAACGAAATAAAAAAAACCAAACATAAGCTCACAACACAATGAAATTAACTGACAAGACACAGAAATCTCCCGACCACTAGGGGCAGTTGGTCTGCAGAAACGGGCAATTGTGCACGTCACAAGTATTCGTGGGCGCCACCGGGCAGTCGAGTGTTGCCAGGGTCGTGGTTTTCCAGCACAATTGGGCTATCTTCAAAATGCATTCGAGAGTAAAATTACAGAGCCGCGGATTGCGTCTTTTTGGGCTACTTTTATAATGTACCGCAGCCGCCTAAAGTGAAGATAGATCCTTTTACTAATGTGCATAATACTTGTATATATACTTGAATATATACCTGGCAACTTAAGTACGGAGAGACTGATGTCACAAACTATTACATGACATGAGTTTCACCCACAGCATAAGATGTTAAGGCATTTACACAGCAGAAATTCACATGACAACTTGTGGCGTCTCGAGGAAGTATCGGTTTTCACTGCCAACGCTGCCCCCTAGTGGTCGGGAGCATTTCTGTTGTGTTGTGGCTTAATTGCGTTGTGTTGTGAGCTTCTGTTTGCTTTTTAATTTCGTTGTGTTGTGAGCTTATGTTTGCTTTTTAATTTTGTGTTGTGAGCTTATGTTTGATTTTTAATTTTGTTTTGTTGTGCATTACTGGGCCACTTTAAAAATAAATTTTTGGACAAGTACATAAGGCAGTGTTCAAAACAATCTCCTTACCTTAGTCCAATTCACAACAGTAAACTTGAAATAATGTTTTCTAATTTTCGCGGGAAATACAAGCATGTCAGTGTTCACCTTTGCGTCATTATGTCAGGTCTGTAAACATAAAGAAAGAGTCCCAGCTAGTAGTCCAGGTGATATATGAAAATAATGTTCACTTTTTAATAAAAGCATGAAACTTGGTGCACTTGTAAAGTTTGCGGTCCTAAACATTTTCAGAAATGTAGCCATCACAAAATCACCTCGTGGTTGCCATGGCGACATGCATTTTGTGTCATATCTCCTGAACCAAACATGATAACACTGGAAAGGTGATGTCTATCCCTATGTTTTGATGGTCAAGGATTACAATGACACGATGCACAACAACATACATTGTTCAGGTGAAGAGCTAATGGTGAAATCAGTAATGAGCATCACAGTATCACCGCATTTACAAAAGTCCATATTATGGCTATTTTTTTTTTCTTTCTTTGATAATGAACTAATATTTTATTCAATGATACATTTAAAGATTTTTTCAAGAATATTATCATATATTTCAGAGAAAATCATCTCAAGTAAGTGCATTTTTCCTTGACTCAGGCAGAGTCAGGTAGGCGGTAGTGTTTCCAATTCATTCTTGTTCTCTCTCAACAACGCTCTAACATCACACGCAGACGGCAACGCAATCAGGTGAACGGTTAATGGTTAATTCAGTGACTTTATGAGAAGGATTACAATGAAATCTCAGAAGATGCAGAATGAAATTTCAAACATATTTCACGTAAACTTAATTTGTAATCACTCTCTGGGGCCAGAGTTGTCTATTATGTTGTCCATAAGGGGGAAGCCAGAGTTTTGCATGTGGGCGAGTACACGCAGGTGAATCGCTAATATTTGATGTAACAGGTGGAATAATATTTATGTGTAGGGTGTGGTGTGGGTGCGGACCGGACGGTGACAAGCATGGGTGGGTTAGGGGTCCAATAACCAAGACTATTTCGACTCGGTCCACTACACGTTGAGCAGTGTAGCCAATCGCGCTGCCACTGATTGACATCTGTAGTTTTTATATTAAACGGAGTGCTCTTTGCTTGCTTTCTGTATTTAATCTATTCACAATATGAATAAAAGTTTTAATAAATGAGTTTTTCCTACCTCATGTAGGAGGTTTAATGCAGGTGTGGTTTGGGTCCCAGTTTTTATGTCAAACGGGTCTGGTATGGGATTAAATTACTGTTGCTGTCAGATAACATGTCGGGTGTTCTGTTAATTACTGCAATTATTGGAAGGTCATTTCACCAAAAAGGAAAGGTAAATAAAAATGCCTCTCTGTGATGTTACCACAAGGCATCACTTACAGATCTCAGGCTTCTGGAGGGGATGTAGGTTCGTAAGAGTGAGGAGGAAGTAGAAGGGTGCTGAACCGGTGGCTGTTCTGTACGCAAACATCAACGTCTAGAACTTGATGCGAACTGCAACTGGTAGCCAGTGCAGGGAGATAAAGAGAGGAGTGAAGTGGACCCTTTTGAGTTCACTGTAGACCAGTCGTGCCACTGCATTCTGAAACATTTGTCGAGGTTTGACTGTGCATGATGGAAGTCCAGCTAGAAGAGCATTGCGATAGTCCAGCCTAGAAATGACAAGGGCCTGGACAAGAAGTTGTGCAGCATGCTCTGTTTGGAAGGGCCTGATCCTCCTGATGTTGTGCAATGCAAACCTGCAAGAACGAGCTGTCTTTACAATATGGTCCTTGAAGGTCAGCTGGTCACCAAAGAATAATTTTTGATGAACCTAGCAGGATGATGAAATCATGCTGTAGAGTCGAAGTGGCAGGGAAAACGAGAAGCTCAGTCTTTGCCAGGTTGAGCTGCAGGTGATGTTCCTTCATCCATGCCGCGATGTTTGTCAGGCAGCCTGAGATCCATGCAGCTACTATTGAATTGTCTGGTTGAAATGAATGATAGAGCTGTGTGTCATCAGCATAGCAATGGTAGGAGAAACCATGTGCCTGTATAATGGGTCCCAGTGATGTAGTGCACATGAAGAAGAACTGATCCCCGAGGAAACCCTGTGGCCAGTTGATGTTCTTTGGATACCTCTCCTCCCCAGGAAAGACCTACCTGTGAGATAAGATTCAAACCAGTGGAGTGCAGATCTGGTGATGGTAGACAGGATAAGCTGATGATTCACAGTGTTAAAAGTGGCAGATAGATCCAGCAGAATAAGAACTGATGATTTGGAATCAGCTTTCTCTAACTGCAGGGCTACAGTGACCGACAGCAAAGCAGTCTCAGTTGAATGGCCGCTGCTGAAACCTGATTGGTTAAAGTTCAGTTGGTCATTCTGTGAAAGAAATAATGTAACTGTGTCTATAAAGGTGTGAACCAAATTGTCCTTTCCATCAGAATAACAAAAGAACAGCATTCCTCAGGGACGTCTTGTAGATTGCAGGATCTCCAGTGGGAAGGTCCTAACAGTATCTGTTGTTTCTTGCCCTTTCGTCTTCACGTATAAAATTATATCCCACAGCCAGAACTTTGGGAAAAGCTAGGATTCAAAAAAAGCTAGATTGTTTGAAGGAATACATGCTAACCTCGCTATTGAAGAACTGCTACACTACCATCTTCAATAAAATCCTTCTCCCCACAAAATCTTTGGTCAAGCCTACTTAATTTTTTGTATTAGAGACATCCATTACATTGGTGAGCCACCCAAAAGACTTCTCAGCAAAAATACAGTAAAGATGATGATACATGGGGCAAATTTTTAGGTTAGAAGGGGTAGTATGCACTGGCCTGTCTAGACAGAGATTGTCTTGACATGAAGTTAAAGTGGATCATAAAGTGTCAGTTGCTGTATTTACATCCAGAGATGAGAAATGGTGGGTGAGGGAAGAGAGGATGACACTACAGAGGAAAGATGAAAGGGTGAGAGGGAGCATATGTTTTGCCTTAAAAGTAACTGGTAGAGGAATTGGTGGCACATGTAGTAATATGTAGGTTAAATGTAATAAAGAAATTTACAAAGATGTCTAGAGGTTTTACCAAATGTTGTCTCTGATACAATTGCATGTGTAAATTAAGTCAAGCTGGTTGCCTGATTTGTCAGTGCTTGTGGTGGTAAGCCACTTGAGATTGAATGAAGCTAGGAGTGGAAGTGGAAGTATGCAGTGTAAGGCTTCTCCAGATGGATTTCGAAGTCACCAAAGTGGATTGCCATCCACAGAGAATGAGGACAGCAGCCCATACAGCTCCTCTGTAAAGGATTATATATGACCAGGAAGTCGATAAATCATTACAATATGGAGTTCATTGTATAGGGAAGAGTGGGTTGAGTATTTCAAATTATTAGAAATGAGAAGACCAGTACCCTTCCAACCTGATGGGGCGTGTGAGAGAAAGGGAAGTTGTTACAGCAAGGGTTGTGGAGTCTTCTGGATACTAAGATACTAAGAGTAGACTGGGAAGCAATGGCCAGAATGAAGTTTGTTGACAGCTGACATACATAAAAAACATACACAGGACACAAACATATATTATGTAAAACAAACTTTTATTTTGGATGCGATTAATCGTTTTACAGCACTACGGATATGAAGGATAATGCAATGTCATTTTTAAAATAGAGAAAATCAAATGGTACATTAGGGTACATTATCTGATTTATTTCTAAGTAAAATTGAGAATAAATGAAAAATAAATAAAATAAAAATAAATCACCTCCCTGTCCGGGTA
Source organism: Labeobarbus marequensis (assembly GCA_034780575.1). Classification (NCBI taxonomy): domain Eukaryota; kingdom Metazoa; phylum Chordata; class Actinopteri; order Cypriniformes; family Cyprinidae; genus Labeobarbus; species Labeobarbus marequensis. The sequence goes on from JAUZSZ010000137.1 coordinate 3,252,077, forward strand.
TCACATATCACTTAATGTAAATAATACACAACAAGCTCTGTTCACAGTATCCACACACGATGAAAGTTTCATGGCACCTCCTCAGCAGGGTGAGTCTGTCACATGATGCTGTCTTGTCACGTGACCTCGTCGGAAGTTGCCTGATTGTGCTGCTCGCGAGCGAGTGGACGCTTGTAAACATGCGGTAACCGGAGAGGAACCCTTCAGTGAACCACAGACGGTCAAAACAAGCCTGTTGAACAGACTCGGTCCCGTTGTGCTGTGAATGAAACTGGGATTTTAATGCCGACAGTCTCTGCGCGTGATTTTAAACCGCTGACATGGCCGAGGTGGACGCGAATAAAGGCAATCATATTTCCTCCGGTGAGTGATTATAATGTGACGATTATGACCTAGATGCTGATTATAATATTTATAATGTTTATTATGGAGACTTTCAGTGCGTCGATGGGGTGTTAGACCGCAAAAGTGGAAATGTAATCCTGTTTTTTATGGAATGGATTACAAAAGTGCGTTTATTTTCTTTATTGTGATTGTTGTGCACAAAAGTGCTTAGGATGCACAACAATATCAGAGTTTGATTAAGTATTATTGGTCACGAGCACAGGATCAGACTGGGTTATTAGTCTAGCAATATTTCATTGGTTTGGAAGTAAATAAATAAATAGCTGTTTTTGTGTGTAGGTTACAAGTGCTATTATGATGATTCATGTAATTGTCTTAAACAGTTGTTCCTGTCCTACATCGTCAAAAGAGCTCACAGAAATATTTAGTTTCGAGCATTGTGCAAGCTTGTGAACCCTCGTTCATCATGCAGATTCGTGCGGACACTGTGGTCACCATTTAGGTTTCACTTATGCTGGGTGCCATTACTAACAGTTACCACTGATCAGTATGTGTCCCCCCTAAAATGCAAAGTAGGCATCTGTGTGGAGTTTTCAATGACTTGCATCTTCCCTTTTGGTCCCCTCAGTACTAAATATGTGGTTACATCCTTGCTTATCCTGTTTGAGAATAGCCCTGTTTGATGTTTGTTGAAAGCTTTTGTGGTTTGGATGATTCAGTGTTACATCACGAGGCTGGAGAGACTGCTGTGTTAGTATATAGACTGTGTATGTCATTTATTTTCTGCTTGTTTTTGGATTTTCTTCCTCATTTGTGTCACATTGACCTTATTCCTACAGTAACACCACAATGGGATTATGGAGTCATAAGCCTTACTGGAAATTATACCTACATTTGCCAGCTGGTTTTATTTTTATTTCACTTGGTTTATAACGACCATAAAATCACTGAATGTGTAGAGAATCTGCTCAACAAGAGCCAGTGAATCAGTTCGAGATATTTTGGAGTTGGTGTATAGTTTTTATACAATGTTTAACACCACAGTATTGTTGTTCATTCTGTTGACGGATCCTGTTGCACATTTTTCATGGTGTTCAATTCTAATATCCCACCATAATATTGGCTAGCAGCTGCAACTTTTCAATTACAGTTATATATCCAAACTAATAATGGTAAATTAGGCTGTTTTTAAGTAGCTAAACATTAAGGTGAAAAAAAAAATCTTGTTTTTGCTTTCTTTTTTGTTTTGGTCTTATTGTGAAAGAATGTTATTTAAAAAATCCTTGCAATCTTTAGCAAATTGTTCCCCCACTGAAAGGACTTCCTGCTGGTTATTTGATAAAGTTAACCAATAGTCAAAAACCTATTTAGGATTTATTATAGAAAATCTTAATTCAGTGTAACTCTGTTCCATAATGTAATTCCCACTCCAAAACCCACTATCAACATCCAATCATTTCACAACAGATTAGATTTTTTTTTTCCTTAATATTATGATGTTTTGCTCAAAAATATTATTAATTATGGAAGTAAAATGGTTTGTATTTGCATACACCAGTTCATGTTGTCTACAAAATAGTAAATCAGTTGCATAAACACCGCCTTTTTGCATGTACAGCTTTTCATTTGTTTTTCCTTGAAAAACATACAATAGATTGAAATGTTCAGGTGTTGTGGTTGCATCTTTTGCAGTATCTAAAAAAAAAATGCTGCACTAATAAATTAATAGAAGCTCAAATTTTAAACAAGATTTCTCTTTTTTAAATAAATGTCTCCTAGTTGTACATACATGAAATATATCTTGAGAATATTTCATAATTTGTGTTTTTTTTTTCTAGTGTTGCGCCTATTTATTTATTTATTTTTTTTTTTTACTGAAACCAAAATTAAATTTTTCATTTAGCTAAAAAAAACCAAACAAAAATAAAGCAGTCAGTCATAGTACAGTTCTTTGGCAATGATTGAGAAGCATCTCAATATTTAAACCAAACAAGTTTTACATATTGCTGTTGTAACATTAAATTTGGTCTCTGTGAAGTGTGTTCAGTCCACACAGCTTACAAGTTCAGCTGTTGTAGTTTATCTACATTTTGTGCACAAAAACATCT
>JAUZSZ010000137.1:3492869-3503385 GCA_034780575.1 Labeobarbus marequensis
ACATATGGCTTTAAGGATTCCCTCTGGAGCCCCTCCTCCCAGTGTGGCATGGCCACACCCCCTTCCTCCCGTGGGATGTCACCGAACCCAGAACTTTCCCAGAGTGCCTCTCACCTACCAACCCGCCTTTACAGCACACCTGGTGACTATACTGTCTATGCTTGTTCACAGACAATATTGACATTTAGCATGTAGGCACAGATAGGCATATCCGGGTCTCCGTTTCCTCAGGCACTAGTATGAATTTGGTTTTGCAATCTTCCCTATGGCAGGTGGTAAAGGCACCCCGTCCTCTAGCACCCCTGCGGCCGCCTCACCTCCTCCTAGCTTCTCCGATGAGTTTCCCCCTGTGTCTATGTCTCGCAGTACCGCCAGTCCGCCATGCAAGGTACTTCTGTGGAGCATGCCCTTTTGTGTGGATCAGTAGTTTTCACTTAAGGGGGTAGTTCACCCAAAAATGAAGTTTTGTCATAATTTACTCGTGTCTAAAACCTCTATTTTTCTTATTAAAATATGTACATTTGTAAAATAAAAATCAGCGTGATTTTGACATTTATAGTATGGACAAAATAGTTAAAGCATTCTAGACTTCAAGCTAACTTCTAGTTTGAGACCTTTTTGCTTGTGTATAGTTTCACTACAAGCTATTTTAACTTTAGGATGGTAGACCTTTAGACCACACCAAGCCCGTCTTGGTCAGACAGGAGCCAGTCAGACAGGAGCCAGACAGAGAGCTCGAGAAAACTGGACCTGAAACGATCAATCACAGAGGTATGTTACATATGAGAATCACTCAAAACACTAGAATAGTGTTTTGACATAACTAATACAACAGCCTGACAAAGTGAAGGTTTAATTCTTTTAAAAGAATTATTATAAATAATTCTATAATCTTTGGTCATCATTTTAAAGCAGAATAGGAAGTCGACACTACAACTATAACGATAACTACTTAAAAGAAAAACATTGATGAATGATACAAAAATTGACAGCCAATCAGAATCCACCTGACTTTAAAAAGTTTGAGCAGTTAAAGCAGCAGACAGCATAACTGCAGTGCACGCTTATAATAAACACAGTTATTATAAGTGCGGAATTGTTATAAGTTATTGTGTATTGTGTATATAGTACGGGAGCTCACTCTCTCGCTTCTACCATATAATAAAAAAAATTAAAAGGTAATTGCAGCTTTTTATCTTACAATTTAAAAAAAATCAGAAATGTGAGTAACTTGTGAGAGAGAAATTTAAGTTAAATTGAGTTGAACATTTCTGAGGTTACATCTCGCAAGTCTGTTTATTTCTGTAATTGCGACTTTTCACATTTTTTGCGAAATTGCACATTTATGTCGCACAGTTCTGACTTTTCTTATCAGAATTCCGAAGATCTTGCAATTCTGAGTTTACATCTCACAGTTCTGACTTGTTTTCACAATACTGCATTTATCTCTTGCAATTCTGAAACGATTTTCTCAGAATTGGAAGAAAAAAGTCCAAAATGTGAGATGAAAAGTTAATTAAAGAATATATTATTGTAAAGAATTACCTTTTTATGTTTATTCTGTGGTGGAAATGAGCTTCCATAATATAGTTATAATTTTTTGTGCGAATGGGCTTTTAGATGTGTCATTAAGAATTAAGAAGTCTTTTATCTGACCCAGATGGCAGAGGTGAGAACATGCCCATGACCCTGACTGAGCTCTCTGTGTACATGAAGGAGCAAGAACAACTGAGGATCGAGAAAGAGCGGGAGGACGGTATGAACTAGCCCTTAGTGTTTGTGTGTGGCCTTTGCTGTATTTTGAGTCGCTTCATACCAGTTGTGTCTTCTCCTGACAGACTTAACTAAACCTTTAAGCTCTGGAAATATCCTTATATAATTTTCCATCTTCCATCCTCTCAGCTGCCATTACAGAGGAGCTTCTGAAGTTAACAGAGGAAAAGCGGGATTTAGCTGGCCTTCGTGGCTTTGACTCTCCATTCTTCAGCACCACAGAGACCCTGACCGGAGCGCAAGAGAAACCCCTGCCCTCTTCCATCCTAGGCAGTTCGATTAGAGACCCTCACAACACGATCTCCACACCCGACAAGACCGAGATCACACCCGGGGACAGAGGCAGAGTCAGCAGAGGCCCATCCCAGGAGCATCCCTGGTCCTTCCAGCCAGTGTTCATGCCCATCGAGCACCCAACACACAGCCACCTCCATCGGAGCCCCTCCGCACCAGAGGACGAGGCCCTTAAATACAGCTTTTGCTCCCCGAGTCCAAGCAAGCCGCCACCCCTGCCGTACGAGGCTCTGTTTGACCTGGCCCTGCCTCGGGCGGCCTCTCTCTTCGTGGGGAGGAAGACCTCAGAGATTGTGCAGCGAGTAGCCTCGGAGAGGATTCAGAGAGGTGACGTGGGCAAGCAAGGGGAGGAGGGGGGTGTTGAGGGAGCTGTGTCTGCCTCCCCCTTGGAGGTGCTGGATCGCCTCGTGCAGCAGGGCGGTGACGCCCATGACAAAGTGTTAAAGAGGTAAGCCTTTTGCTTTCACTGTTAACTCTTCTTATTGCCTGTGGTCATGTGGCTTGGTGGTTTAAGACCTGAGCTTATAATCAAAAGGTTGTAGGTTCGAACCCAGCAAGGCATTAAAGTTAGTTGTTTCTGTTGTGTCACACTTGAGTAAGGCACTTAAAGGGATAGTTCACCCTAAAATAAAAATTGTCACTCTTGGTTAGATGAAAATTATGGCCTAAATTTAATCTTTTCAGCATATAAAGCGATTGTATCTCTTCACAAGACTTGGATTAAACTGCTTGGATTTATGTGGTTTTGTTTTGCAATGCATTCATGCCCTTTTGAATCTTCAAAGTTTTGTTTACTTGGCCTTTCAATGGAGGTACAGAAACATCTTAAATTTCATTAAATAAAAATATCTTAATTTGAGTTACGAAGATTAACCAGAGTCTTATGGGTTTGGAATAACATGAAGAAGTGTAAATGATGACACAATTTTTATTTTTTTTGTGAAGTATTACTTTAACCACAGTTTGCCAAGTATCCACCAAAAGTGACATGACAAACTCAGCAAATCAAGACATACTTGATGAGTAATACAGGGATAGAGAATTACATTTCTCACTCATAAATACAATTTTCTCAGTCGTTCACGTGCTCAGAACTCTTAATTATGATATTTCTGACTCCACACAAAGGGCACATTAGCAACATGCTAACAGCCATCCGGATCATCTTAACCACCATATAGTGAGATGCCATCAACCATCCGAAACACCTCAACAACCTAACAGACTAACAACCACCTGAAAACACCTTAGCAATCATCTGGAATGACCACATTGCTACATGCTAACAACCAACTGGAACATCTTAGCAGTCAAGTAGCAACTTAATAACAAGCTCCCAGAGCTCCTTTTTTGTGATGAGGTGGTTTACACACAACAAGAATAACTCATTTTCTTTAGCGAACGTAAACAGTTTAGTTTACTTTTCAGTTTCTGAACTAGAAGACTTGCTCAAGGGCTACTACCCTTACAAATTTAACCATGGTTTCATTGTAGTAAAAGTGTGGTAACCATTTGTATAACCATAGTTTTACTACAAATACCATGGTTAATCTATGGTTAGTGTAGCAAAACCATGGTTAATGTGTTGCTCTGAGGCTCTTTTAGGAACAACTGGGTCTGACTAGTTGCAGATTTGCCCACTAACTCGCTATCACACAGAAACAACTGTCTGCATTGTCCCGTGTCACATCCACTGCCACGCAAATCAGTCCACAGTGTAACAGCAGAGTCTGTGTTAATAGAACACAATCAGAGCTCTTTCTCTCTCCTCCTGCCCTGCACAGGCCTTACTAGAAGACACGTAATTGAGTTGGGTTACTGGGCTCACACAAATTGAAGTGTTTTGGATCTGGTCAGAGAGGGTTCTGTGTGGAAAGGCTTCCTCTGCCAGAAAAGCAGTGTGTCTGAAATTGTCACATTGCCACTGACCTTGTTGATCCTGTGTTTTCTCCCTTCCTTTTCTTCCAAAATTTCCACAATCGCTCTCAGATTGCCCCTGCCAAGCAAGTCAGCTGACTGGACACACTTTGGAGGTAAACAACATTACATGAGCACACATTCGCTACTTGTGGGAAAAGTAGTACTTTCAGAGTACAGAGAAACAATGCTGTTTTCAGCAAGGGGATAAACATTTAAAGGATTATTAAAAGGATAGGGTGCCCACCCACATGACTTTCTTACTTCTGCAAAGTATGAAAAGATATTTTAAAGAATGTTAGTAATCCAACAGTTTTGCACTGCACTCAGTTACATTGAGACATTTCTCAAAATAGATAATGGGGGTGTTACTAAATTAATCATAGATGACAAATAGACCTATGAATAGATTGTTTTGATTATATAGTGCTTTATACAATACAGACTGTTTCAAAGCAGCATTCTGCTATAAAGAATCTCTAAGAAAGACAGTAGTGTCATTATTCAGCTAAGGTTGATTATAAAACATGGTAAAACATCTGCTTTTTCATATTTTGCTTAAAAACAGCTACTTTTAAATGGCTGTCAATGAAGAAAGATGTACTTGCTGGCAGAATGATAAAAACATGTAATTATTGTAATGCTTAAGACTGACAAAGCCCTTACTATTTGAATAATGTATGAGTTATGTAGAAATCTTTCATTTCTCATGCGCAGGTTCTGCTCCTCTGGACGAGCTGCACACACTGCGCAGTCAGCTGCTTCTGCTACACAACCAGCTCCTGTACGAGCGCTATAAGCGAGAGCAGCACGCCGTACGCAACCGACGTCTGCTTCGCCGCATCATCAATGCCACCGCGCTCGAGGAGCAGAATAACGCCATGGTAACCTCAGCTCAGAGCCATGATCTGTGGGACAGCATTCAGTTCCAGTCCAGGCCACCTGATATTCACCTTGACCACTAGAGAGTGGTTGAAACCAATGCAGTTGATTGTTTGTGTGTGCTTGTTTGAACAGAAGGACCAGCTGAACCTGCAGAGTGTGGATATCATGTCTTTGAGAGAGAGCCTACAGGTAGAGCAGCAGAGATACCGGCAGCTCTGGGACGACCGAGAGACTGTAGTTACACGCCTGCACAGCCAGATACGCCAACTACAACAGGCCAGAGATGACTACTACACCAAAAACCAGGAGTTACAGGTGCTAATCAATTTATTCATTTTTCTAAGCTCTAACCTTGAAGCTGTAGACTGAGTATATAATTTAATAATAGTAAATGAGATGGCCACAACATTGCATTTTAGAGTCAGTTTGATAATTTATTATGCACTTGTGATTCTCCAATCAGAGTAAACTACAGGAATGCCAGAAGCGAATAGGTGAGATGGAGGCGGAGCTTCAGAAAGCGAACAACAAGGTGTGCCACACAGGACACCTGCTGAACCAGCTCACTGCCAAGGTAAAAACACTGTCTCTCCAGCTCCAAAAAGAGTGGGTCTCATATCTTTTTGTCCATTTGAGTCCATTTTCTGAAGTAAATGATCATTTGTAATTTTGGAGTCAATGGTCCCTTTAAGGTTTTGCGCCTATATATCATCATTATCTTCCCCTAATTTGTCATTCTTCAGTTGTCATCGAGTGAAAGTATTCAGCAGCAGCTGAGTTTTCTAAATAAGCAGCTGCTGCTGCTAGGAGAAGCCCATAAATTGTGTGTTCAGGAGCTGCATCAGGCCAGACCAGATACTAGCAAGGTACAAATCAACAAGAAATCCAGTGTCTCTTTCATCTTTGCCATAAGTACAATTTATGACACATTCCTCTCTGTCGTTGTCCATTTCTCCCTTGTAGGAGGTGCAGATGCTGCAGACATCCTGGGGGAAGGAGACGGAGCGTCTAAAGCAGAATCTGTTACTACAGAGCCAAAAGCTGGATGCTGCTAAGCAGAGAGTGGCAGAGATGGAGACTCAACTCGCTAAAAAAGAGCACCTAATTGCAGAACAAAAGAAGTTTCTAGAAGATGTCAAGGCTCAGGCTAAGTATGATTTAACTTGTAACTTGTATTTGCATTTATTGACACTCTGAATAATAACAAAGCTTCCCCTCAGTTTTCTGTATAATATGCTTTCTTGCTTAATTCCATCTTTCTTATTTGCCTTCTACTCAGAGGAGAACTGCAGGCCTCCGAGAGCAGATATCAGGCACAGAGGCAGGTAACTCTGGCTCTGCAGACTGAGCTTCTGCAGCTGTACAGCAGGCTAGAAACTGAAGACTCCTCTGCAACTGCTTCAGCCTTACCAGCAGAGGGCGCCACTGACCCCTGTGCTTCCACCGAGCCCAGGTAGAACTGATAACTATAGTGTCATTCAAATATAAAGACATTTGATACAAAGATATTGTTATCCAGTTCAGCTTGCTACTATTTCTGTGTTTGTATGTTTTTACGATATGCAGTTTGTACTGTTGGCGCTTTCCATAAATAGGGTACCATGTCAAACTTTTACATCTTAAATTTGCGTTCTTTTTTCTTTATGGCCACCTCATTATTTTATATGAGATCTCAAAAGTTTGGAAACAAAATTAATGAATTTAAATTTTAAATGTTTTGACTGGTGCTGTATGTGTGTATGATTTAGCCTAAATGAAGCTGTCATTCAAATATTGCATGCTTTTAAACTAGCTGTTTTTCATGTTATGTTAATAGCTATATGACTTACATCTAATAATTCTCTCTCCAAATAATTTTTTGCCTTTTGCCTTAATTACTTAAATACAAAAAATAATAGGACACTAATTTGTTTCCTGTTTTTGTGGCCTCTTAAAAATGGGTCTGTTTGTGGGTTACATAATTATCGTGCATTCTGTTGCATTCTTCTCTATCTTTTTTTCATAAAGTTCTTACGATTGTGACTTTTTTTTTCTGGTTGTTTCTGGTGTCACAGTGTCATAGTGGTGGATGGTGCAGTAAAAACAGCCACCAAAGAAGACAGCAAGTCACCTCAGTCTCCACGTGGCAATGGCAGCACTTTATCGCCAGCGCAGCCCAAGGCCAGCTCTTCCCCGGCCAACTCTGTAAACGGCAATCGAGACACTCCCCCACCTGTCCTAGTGGAACCACCCCCTCACCGTCCTCATTCCCCGCTGGGACCCCCAGGACCTTTGGTCCCTTCTGACACCCCACTCACTGTAGGCTCCTACCCCAGCACCAAGAGCTTTCTGGGTATGCGTGCAAGAGAGCTATTCCGCAACAAAAGCGAGAGCCAGTGCAATGAGGACGAAGCCCCGCCTCCACGTCTCACTGGACTATCACAGGCCCTGAAAACTGAGCTCTGCGTGGAGCCAACAGCAAAGAGTACATCCAGCTCCACCGCTGTGCAGAGCTTCACACTCATCACATCTGCTAAAGAAACCCAACCTGATGCTCAGAGAGCCAAAAACCGAGACACGTTTGGCTCAAGATGTCCAGAGAGGCCCAGGCAGCAACCGTTAAGGATCATGGACTATAACGAAAGTCATCAGGAGCACAGCTAAAGTTATGGAAAAATGGTAAAAGAGGGGGAGGTAGAAGATGGAAAGATGTGTGAATTTAGATTATTAGAGCATAAGGCAAGACTCTTTCAATTTTCAGTATTATCTGTCCCATTTCCACAAGCCGACAACAGGATTTGGAGCTAATAAATCAGTAAAACCCTCACTAAGATGGGACAAGTGGAAGGAATGGACTAAAACAAGAAGTATAGAAGTGGTCACAAAAACCCCAAACCCCACTGCGTTGTTCATCAGAAATGTCACCGCTGTATCTTTTATTTGTTGTTTTTTTCTAATTTATCCACTCCCTTTAACCAAGTAACTGTTGCAGCACGTGGAAGCTTTGCATTTAGGCTGTTAGAAGCAATATAAGTTGATTCATTTGTAGTAATGGTACAACGCTTACACGCTCGCAGCTCACCCACACAGAGCTGAAGTGCGTGCTTGGATGCCAGGAGGCGGATGGTCATTTGGATGGTTGTCTTGTGCCAAGCAGGAAGTTAATGTTTCTTTAAAACCATCAGGTTTTACCTTTCGGACATGTCAAGTGCATTTTCATATGCTCAAATCATGTTTATCTTTACTATGTTTCTGTGTGTGTGTGTGTGTGTGTGTGTGTGTGTAAAATATCTGTCAGTTTGTGTGTTGAAAGTGATGGCCTGATTGATTCTGGGTTAAATTGCACTAAGTTGTTACTGATTATGGAAAATTTGTTACAGTCTTGGACTAGACTAAACCTGGATCTGAGAAATGATACAGCCATAATGAGAAAGGATTGACATGTTTTTTATATTTTTTTTAATTATTTTTTCGTCCTCTTCTTTTTAGCTTTTTAAGTATTACCAGTGCTTTTAAACAGTATAAAGCAATGTAAACCAACAACGGCCATAGATTCGTGATCATAACCCAGGACTAGTCATATCAATGAATCCTATCCTTCTGTAATCTCTATAAGTAAAATCTAGATGATCTAGTGGCCATTTTGAAGCCTTATCTTAATAATAAATAAGTCAGACATCAGTCAAGTAATTCGCTTTGACGATACTAAACTTCAGTCTCAAGCTCAGTCATCATATTCGCTCAGAACTCAGTAGGTAACTGATAATTGTATGGATGATCTGTCTTTTACCCTCTCACTTCAGCGCACTGCAGATGTTCGAGGATATTATTTCTAAGTTTGCTTTCTGAGTGCCAAATACCCAATAAGACAGTGACAGTATTCTGTACACCTTACATGTACTGTTTTTTGTTCTATTATTCAAGCACATCTATTCTTATACTACCACATATCAGTTTGAGGGGTAAATATAAGACTTTGATTTTTGTCAAGCTGAAAGTATGCGGACTATAGTGATGAGAGCTGTATGATGCCAAGTAGACTGTGTAAAATATCTCTGAATTTCCACAAAATGGCCATGTTGATAGTCAAACGTTATTTAGAAATTGCGGATGTGGTGGTCATACTCAAATTTTTCCCAAATCCTGTTGTCCCCTTGAAGTCTCTGCTGTTCCTTCTGCCTTGCTATCTAGAGCATGTACAACAATCCTCTTTTAACACCAACAACAGGAACTATGACTTAACAAGATACAAGGTACAATCAGCTTGGAATGAAAGGAGCGTTTGAATTCTACCTCCTTTGCTGGAGATGAAAGTTCTAGGGTTTGTTGGGGGAGGAAAGGCAGGGTCGGTTGGAAAAGGTTCTTAAAGCAGTTGCTTGTGTTAACTGTGAATGACAAAAATAAAATCGTCTTCAGTGTTTTGCACTACAGATTTGGGTTTGTCTTGATTATTTTCCTCCTTGATTAATTTCGCTTTGATGTCTGGAATTTGAGGCCTAAAAGCCACGCTGGCAAGAAAACATCACTTCTGTGGCTGCCAGCCGTAATTATTTGAAGCTCATTTAAATGGGTAATACTTGTTGACAAACAATAACCATTTGAGTTTTTTTAGGTATATGATAATTATTTGTGCACACTCAAGTCACTTAATATGTATGAATTTCATTCCATTTCAGTTGCAAAGTTTCTATTTTATTTTATTTTTCATTAGTTAGAGCTCAATGCAGCATATTAAAATAATTTATATAAAACCTAACAAGCAAAATTGATTTATTTTCCCCCAAAACTCTCCTTTTGTGTTCCACAGATGAAAAACATAGGTTGTGAATGACATGGTGAGTGAATTATGATGAATTTTCTCTTCAAGTTCCAAATACATTTAAAATTATTTTAACAATCTCTCTCCCACCTGAAGACATTTGAATTATTATTACTATTATTATTATTACCAAAAAAAAGGCAAAATGATCGGTAATTTTTGTTTATAAAAATGGCATGATCGACCACTAGAGGGCACTGTTGCTCTTGATTATCAACCATCCATCAACAGGTGCAGTATTGACTCTCCTGAGCGTTATGGCTCAAAGCACATCTACAGATTAGCATGGGCGTTCATTTGAGGTCAAACGATACATTGCATTCAAGTTTTTGCTATTCCCTGTGAAAAAACGTACACTTCTGTGAGATTCAGTCGATGTCCTAATTGAGGGGGGAAACTGTACAACAGCTTGCTGGTTTTAGCTGCTCTGGTCAGTTGGTTGGTTGGTTTTTAAAGTGCTTTGAGTACATTACAGCAGGTCAACCTAGGAAAACTAGCTGATGACACTACTAATCTATCACTATTATATCCTATCATTTTAGACCAGCAAATGGGGTTGAATTTGTTTGTTTTTATCTAGCCAGCTTTTTTTATTTGAATTATTTATCTACAAAATAAGTAATTTTCATACACCTAAGCTCGATGTCAAAATATTATACATCAGTGAAGTCTGTGAACCGAATGGAGTTCAAACAGCTTACATTTGTGACCCTGGACCACAAAACCAGTCTTAAGTGTCAATTTTTTCAAACATTTATACATCATCTGAAAACTGAATAAATAAGCTTTCCATTGGTGTATGGTTTGTTAGGATAGGACAATATTTGGCTGAGATACAACTATTTGAAA
>JAUZSZ010000137.1:3565088-3576295 GCA_034780575.1 Labeobarbus marequensis
ACCTGTAAGACCTTCGTTCATCTTCGGAACACAAATTAAGATATTTTTGATGAAATCTGAGAGCTTTCTGACCCTGCCAAGACAGCAATGCAACTGACAGGTTCAAGGCCCAGAAAGATAGTAAGGACATCGTTAAAATAGTCCGTGACATTAATCGATTAACCGTAATTTTATGAAGCTATGAGATTACATTTTGTGTGCAAAGAAAACAAAAAAAATGACTTTATTCAACAATTTCTTCTCTTCTGTGTCAGTCTTTGCTGCGTGTTCAGAAGACCACAACGTATGCGTGTGATGCTGCTGACGCAGGATCTGTCATAAAAACATAAATTATGTTTGTCTGTCAATCAGAATCAAGTTTTTAAGAGCGCACACATACATATCTCACACGTCTAACATACAAGTGACCATACCGATTCCAGAAGCCTTGAAATAATAATTAAGCATTTCAAGGTCCTGTTTCAGATATTATACAGTATAGATTATCATCCTTATGTTACGCGTCATTTAGCAGTCCAAGCTTGATCCAAGTGAAAAAGAGTGTAACCCAGATTTTAGAGAATCACACATTCTCTTGCCTCCACTCAGGGGTTAATTCTGCTCTGTTGTCCTTGGCACACTGTGAGCATACTGCAGCATGTCATAGTTCTCTCGCTCGCTCTCTGCCTCTATCCTCTCTATCCTCTCCCAGCAGTGGGGGGTGGACAGAAACACTGGCAAATGAAGGCACTGAAATCCTCTGCTCCATTTCCTCTCTGCTCTCCACTTGTCTCTCTGTTTGCTTTGCTCCCTCTTCTCTCTTGGCCAGGTGGCACCTCTTAAACATGGCCCAGGAACATTTGAGTGGCCGATTAAGCATGGGGCTTTTCTCCCGTGTAGCTGTAATGAGTCAGGTGAGAAAGGGTGTACTCAGTGTCAACCATCACGTCATCAAATTTCTGTTTTTACGCTGATCTAGGACCAGTGTCAGAGATGAAAACGAAACCTCTGTGATCGTTTACTTTCTCTCATGTTGGTTCCCAACCTATGACTTTTAATATTCCATTTAAATACAAAAAGTTTAACTTTAATATAAAGTGCTCTTTTCTATACCACAAAAGCATACAGTGCAAAATATATTAGTATAATATTCCCTTTCACTGATCGAATCTCATTAATTTTTCTGGTTATACAAATACGATGTGTCACGGTTAAATTGGAAGGAACCTGAAGCAATGCATCTTTGCATATTTTCAGCAAACAACATCTTAAATTTGGTTTTGTTCCTTACACAAAACTGTACATGCACACAAAAATGAAATTGTAAATGACGACAGAATCTTCATTTTTTCTGCAAACTATTTCCTCAACTAGGAAACACAAAACTGTGGATCAGCGCCGTTTCCAGTATTACCACTCCAATGTGAGACTTCCTGCCGAGCCAATGATGGCTTAGTGTCACAACAGGAGATCATGACTGTTTGAGTAGCCAGTGCTAAACCGCAGCTGGTGACTTTCTGCCTTTTGATGATGGGTGTTCACATCAGAAGGGCTTGTAAACAGAAGGGAGTGTTTAACAGCCTTTTGTTGAAAAGCTGATCTATCCTTATTTGCATGGCTGTAACAGTACTGTGCCGCAAACTGTTCGCTAAACTGTCTGTTGTTTGTTCTTCTGCGAGGCGCTCGTAATAAATCTCGGTAGGGGTTGACGACACTCATATTTAACAGCCATGGCGTGATGAAGCTTTTGGGGCTAGAACTTTTTTTTTTTTTTGAAGTTCTGCTATAGAAGCTGTTTTCCTTTATAGTGGCATCCAATCAACTCCCAGAGACCAAAAACACATCAATTGATTATTTAGGTTACGGCCCAACCATGAGAGCTGTGTAGCAGCGGAGCCCAAATAGAAATAAATCATTGACTTTTTTTCTCAATTAAGTAGGTTAATAACTAAAAATGGCATGTAATGTTTTATTTAACTTTGGGGCAGGGACAGTGAAAAGGGCCAGCACATGTTGTGGAGGGCTGAGGGAGGCGCAGCGAGCTTCATTCGCTCTGGGGTGCGAGCGGCGCTAAGGATTCTGAGAATGATACCCGCCCCTTAGGCCATTCCATATTAAACAAGTGTTTTGTAAGTGTGCCATCATTACTATTCATCACAAATAAATACTTAAGCACAGAGAGCTTAGTTCCCCGCTGTTATACAGTTCTCCATTATTACTGCGGCCCGGCCGTCTGGCTGCCTGCTCGTCTGCACTGTGCCCAGACTCTTCCTGTGTCCTTCAGCCTTCTGGAGTGAAAGAGAGAGAGCGTAAGCGAGAGAGAGGGTGACATATATGCCTGTCCAGCCTGCCTGCCAGTGCCCTTTAAGCAGGTAAGCTGCCAAGTTATGTGTCTCATGGGCTTTGCTGTCCACAAACTGCGCTCTCATACCCCCTTCTCTCTTTTAATTTCACTCGCTCTCTGTCTTTCCTGCTTGCTTTCTCTCATGCATACACATCTCAAATCTCCTTTTCCTTTCTCTTTATTCGCCTCCCTGTCATAGCCAGGCAAATACAAACTCTGCAGAAGAAAATGCCCAAGCACCATTGAGGGGAGGGGAGGGGAGAGGAGGAGGGGGGAGGTATGTCACCTGCAATATTCAGATTACTGGACAATTACTGAAGCCTGTGCTGTTCACTGATTTTACTTGGGTAAAGAGTGTTCTAAAGTCCACTTAACTGTAGTAAAATCACTGTAACTTACCACAGTGGCTAATTGCTTTTATAAAACACCAAATTGTGTTGTTAATTGGCTGTGTCCAAAACCTAAGGAATCTGCCTTGCTCCCTGTTCAGGTAAAGTTGTGATTAAACAGAAGTAGTATGACGGACATACAAATGAAATGGGTTATCAAAAAATGGCCTTCTATCCATTGGTTGTTGATTGGGACAAATCTGAATACAGACTTGCAGTCAATTCTAAGAAAGGGCCAGGATTGAATGGACTAAATGATTGGAGAAGTCCAGCATACGTTACCAGAGAGAAGTCAGTTGTTTAACTCATTGTTTAAGTTTTTGATGAACAATTACACACTTACAAGGTCATAAATGTTTTTTTTATTTAAATATGCATAGATGAATTTTTCACAATAAGATCAACAACAGGAATTTAGAAAATATATTTTTTTAAATAATATAATAATTATATACATAAGATATTTTAAAGAACTTAAAAAAAGGCTTTCAAGGCACCATAATGTCTAAAGATCTTAAAACAAATTCAAATGATCTTTAAAGATATCCAAGTAAATATTAAGTGATTTCAATGCTTATTTCCCAGTAGAAAATGAGCTGTAAGTTGAATAAAGGGACATTTATTAATGAATAGATGCAAGCACCATTTTGATTCTTTTCACCAACTGCTTAATTGCATAGTATTGTGGGATAGTTAGTGAAGAATGTTCTCTTCAAAATACAACCAGATAAAGACATCTTAGTAGACAAGATGTGAAGCAAACTTTGCATTGGGACATGATGTTGCCTTTCTACCTCCGTAAACTGCCTCCAAATGCAGCATTTTTTAGATTTTGGACACAGTCAATATTGTCCAATTACAGTCAATTTACAATGACTTTGAAAGCAGCTCATTCAATAACAATGCATCCATTTTATAATAATTGTAACTTCTACATTTGGTCCCCCCGAAATCTTGAACATTTGGTTACATCTTTGACGAGCATGCAGACAAAGAATAGGCATGGCGCCGGAGTAGGACAAACTCCAATCCCTCTTTGCTATGGGTTTTTTGGAAGGTGATTTAGCTCATTCTCTTTGCATCCGTCCCAGGCACAGTACGCTGGGCTGGGTTGGCCGTGCTGCTGGTTGGCTGGCAGAGTTTGGCGCACGGACTGCGCTCTGGATGTGTGCTGATGAATTGCAGGCGCAATGTGGGCCGGCAGCCGGCGAGGAGAACCACCAAGCGGCCGTCAGGCCCCATCAGCGTCTACCTCTGTGAAGGGGAAATTGTGGAGACAGCGCTGACAACTTAATTTAACACCAAGCTAGAGTGAGACTGCGCACTGGATAATTGATAATGCTGCCACACACACAAATAGATGCAAACACTGCAAAGCATCCCGTCAGAGTGACAGTGAAGTGAACCAATCCTTTGCTAAAACTAACCCGTGATTTGTAATCAGTATTTCTGCTGTCCAAAATAATTGAATAGATCTTTTAACAGGCAAAACAGAAAGTGTAACAGAAAATCTAGTTACTTTGCTACTTAATGTTTCAGATAAAATACTATTAAAATTTCAAATCTTCATTATTTCGTCCTCAAACATGCATTCATCAGCCCAGTTCTTTGTAAACATGACTCTGATTCATGGCAGGGTGATTAAAAAAAAAACCTGCATGCCTTTCTCCCAGAAGTTCGTAAGGTCAGCCAGTCAGATTGGAACTGCCGATTTTGACCATCTCTTGCCATTTTTGTGTCCAGTTTTCATCAGATGATCAGTGAACAGACTATCGGAGGTCCATAGCTGGGAAACAGAAACAGTTTATATTTTATATTTGTTTAACAGTCGATTTTATCCAAAGTTACAGCACATTCAAGGTAGGCTGTGCGTCTTATAAAAAGGGTAAAAAAAACATGCATCAGTTTAATTCTTCAGCTGTAGTGCTTTAAACACACATTATGTTTACGTCTGTATTCATCAATGAAATCAAAATTCAGAAGCCTGTATTCATATACCTATGTTTTTTAAAACAGCAATTTCTTTTCTCTTGTGTGCGATGGATTCGATGAATTCGCAGGTGGAGACAGAGTGCAAGCATTTCCCATGGGGCCTAACACATATATACCGTTCTGAAATATTACATCAGTTTTTGTAGATAAGCAGAGCGGAGTGTGAAGGCTTTGAACAGACCTACTCTGGTCCCTCCTCACACTTCAGGCAGTGCACAACACTGAGAACTAAATAAAAGCCGGGCCTAGCGATTCCCTTCAGCGAGTCAGGCTGCCATAATCCCCTTTTAATTTCCTTTTGGAGCCTTCGCCAGGGCTCCGTCTATAGCCGGCTGTCCGTGATGACACAGTGGCCCTGGTGACAGAGCAGGGCTATGTGGGTCTTTACGGGGATCCAGGCGAGGAATATACAATAACCAAGCGAGGTCTTTTCAGCCTTTATACGGCCTGCTTTCTGTTTGCCCAGCACTCCGAGGGGGATTTTCTATGTCATACACACATACAAACACACTCTCTCCCTTCTACCCCTCTTACACACACACACGAACACACACTTCCTATGTGCACAAGGCCTTGCACACACACACGCTCCTTCGGAAGCAGACCCAAGGTAAAGTTTCTCTGTATAAAGCTATTTATATCTTAATTTATACAGGTTGGCTGTGATGTATGGGTCACACAGCCCGCTCCGCTCAATCCCTCTCAATCCCACAATGCCCAGTGTAATATTTCCTCTTGAACAGCAATTTATTTTTCTCCTGTAGAGGAGTTATTTAAAAGAAAAGGTCTCATCATTAAAATGTATGCTTTTGCAGCACGGCTGAGCTAAAGGGCAGCCGGTGAATGCGGCACACTCCCTGTTCTCCGACTGAAACGAGACGCGAAGAGTCCACGTAGACCAACACACCCTGAAAAAGAACGAGAGAAGAGAGAGAGAGCACATCTTTGCAACATATTTGCCCAAAAGGTGAGTTCAGACCAACAAAATGGAGAGGGTTAAAATTATCCCAGGAGATGAATGGATTTCTCCTGACATTTACCATTGTATGGGGTACCATGTATCTCCCACATGTAATATTACTGAATGTGAAGTTGCACTGAGCACGTGCTCTCACACATTCTCAGATATACCATCTTTTTTAAGTATCGCGTTGCTTGCTTTATAATAAAGGAAGTTCTTTCCATAAAATGGCATTGGAGGCTCTGTGTCGTATGTAACCCTCTCATCACCTGAAGACGTTCTCCTGCTTGAGTCTGGCGTTTTTATCCCATCCACCAGCTGAAGTAATTAAAGGGTTATTAGTAAACAGATACTCATGCTCACTTACCACTGCCAACTGTCTCATACCATCTGCTGTCGGTGTGTGTGTGTGTGTGTGTGTTTGTGCACTTGACTGTAGGAAGAGCTGGAGGAGCAGGCGTCTGTGTTCACTGTGTAGGTATCACACCGATCTATCTATCTATCTATCTATCTATCTATCTATCTATCTATCTATCGTCATTCATTTATGTATTATCTATCTATTTATGTCAGACCCATCCATCTATGTTTATATGTATGTGTGTGTTTGTGTTTATATGTGTGTGTGTGTGTGTGTGTGTGTGTGTGTGTGTGTGTGTTTACTTATGCTTTGATTCTGGCACTGTGTTGATTCCAAGGCAAGCATTACTTTTTTATTGCATTTTCAGGCAACTGCATTTTCTCGCTTTGGCTGTATCCTCCACCTTGCCTCTCCACCCCCTCCCCTCTCCCCTCTCCATCCTCGCTGGGTTTTTTTTTTTCTGTAATATTGAAGGGATTAACCCTGCTGGCCCCTTGGTGGTTACTGTTTCATTTTATTCTTATTAAAATCTTAAGAGCCTTCTTTAATATTCCTGTATGATACTACCTCAGTAATCTAGCTCCCTTCCTCTTTCCCTTTGTGTGTTTGTGTGCCTGTGTGTACTTGTGAGTGTGTTTCTTTTTCTGCCTGCTATATGTGTTCACAAGTGCACAGCTGTCGATAACCAGTGAGCAGCGTATAATAGATATGCTGATTATGAACATTGTGCTTGAATTTGTTCACATTTATTTGCATGACAGTGATGACATTTTATAGTAATCATAATTATCTTAATTCACCATCCTTCCCATATACACTGTGCCTGACAGATGTAATGATTTAATGTTTTTTGCAGGCCTTTAGCTCGCCCATAATGCTGTAATACTCCTGCTGAGCGGCAAACAGCTATCTACAGAAAACTCCATTGATTTTGTGACACCTCTGGTTTGAGTAGAACAGCGAACATGAATACTGTTGTCACAGCAAAGCTTGCTGGATCATTCTCTCATTTCTGCATCAGTTTCCATGACCTGTGGCAGCTTATGTAGCAATGTGTTCTTCTAGCACAAATCATAGAGAGTCTGAAGGTGCACTGAGAGTTTTTGTCATCTACTAACTGTCATCTGCCAGTTACTGATCATTTTTCCTCTATTTAAAAAAAAAAAACTTCTGAAGTTTAAAATGACATGGAATTTATTATCACATGTCCATTTTTAAATTACTTTACAAAAGTAAAATTTCATTTAATTAATTTATTTATATATTTTTTATTATTCTGCTTTCTTAGACATGCAGCTTATTCCTTATCACACCTGTTTTGGTTTGGAAAATAAAGTTCGTTTCGTTTTGGTTTTCTTTCCAGTGTTTTTTTTTTTTACCTTTTCTTGCATGTATCATACACTTGTGTTTTTTTCGTGTGCAAATTTTTATTCCATGTCAGTATTTATGACTTCTGAGTGTTGTATTTAAAAATGATAGAGACTCATTTTATTTAAATTAGTTCAATGGCTCAAAAAGCCTCGCTCAAGAACACATTAATGTACAGTCCTCCCACCCTCACGTATTTTAGTGCTTGTAAAAGACAAGAATATTTCTCCTCTCTATTCACTGGCAAACAGAAACCAATTCCTCCGCATCCACCGCACAGAGGTCGAATTGTCAAAATGACTCTTTTTTCATTACAGTTCATGAACACAGATTCCCCCAGTGGCCTTGGGAAATTTCACATAAACTTTGATCAAACAAACGTCAGCTTTCTTGGTTTTAAGCGCCTGTCATAACGTGCGAAAATAGGCCCGCTCAATCACAAGCAAAGAAAACAGTGGGAAAATAGAGCAAATGCCACAGCGTCACCGTTATATCAAGTCATTATTGTCCAGAATACCCAGGGAATGGATCTCATATGATACAATAAGTTTCTCTTTCATTGATTTTTTTCTCTCTGAATCTCTTGTATGAATTCTTTCTCCCTGGTAAACTTTGTGGCTTAAAGTTAATGAGTCAGAATTCACTGGTGCATTTATGAGCCTTGAAAAATGCCAGAAAATAGACAGTGGAGAGGAGTGTGAGAAAAAAGGCCTCATATATGTCCCTCAAATCCCTGTGGCTGTATCTCTCATAGTTAATGCTTCATCCCTTCCATTTAAATACTGTAAGGAGTAAAAGCATGAAGCCATTATTGGTCATAGGTCCATGCAGAATCTGCATAATTTTTCTGTGCTTTTTTAGTGCTTCTGTTACGGGAAATGCTTTTTAATATGGTATAATGTAAATAATAATTAGTAGCTGAATTAGTTCACCAGAAAGCTTGCCAAAAATTCTTGCTGGAGTATTCATGAGAGCTCAACAGAGAGGTATCAATCAGAGTTGTGCACCATTTAGAACTGAACTGAGAATGTCTTTTAAAATCCCATTCGCTTCCCAAATTTAAATTTTTAAATTGAGGTAGAAAAGAGAATGCAGAATTGCAATTCAAATTTAAATATAAGGAAGTATTGAAGTGTATTAAAATTAATTTTTATCATGAATGCATGATTAAAGTTTGACAAGGCTAAAAAAAGTTTCAAATTTTAACACCTCTTCTCCCAGAATGCATTACCTGCACTGAACTGTGATTCATTTAACTCCTCCTCCTGTCATTCCATTCCAACTTACTGTGGGGTGTGGTCAGTTTCATTCAAATTCCCACTTTTGAAATGATTCAGTTCTGAGTTTTTATCATTCTTGAATTGCAAATGGTCCAATACATGGATGAAGCTTTCTTTTGAGTTACATCTTTTAATAGGAATCAGCTGAACTGGTTCATAAAATTGAATGATTGGTGCAGGATTTGGTTCTTGATCCTGTTACTGCAGTTGACTGGAGAGGAAAATCATCAATGATGACTTCCTTGTGGACCAGTCATAGTCAGTGCTAATATACTTCCAGAACATTTCTGGTTTTGGGTCATGTCTTTATTAGAGAGGTTTGGGTGAGAAAGAATGGCAGAATTAAAACATTTTATACAAATTATTCACACTTCCAATAGTCTTGAAAAGCATTACTTTAGGACTGTCCTAGTCTACATTATACAGACAATGCCCAAAATGACACACTGATAACTGCAAACAATGAGTGTGTGTGTGGGTAACCTTAGAGTCATAGAGATAGTGATGTGGCTGGCAGCTGTAGGTAGGGATATCAGAGAGCACCCTGCTCTCCTTTCGGCCTTTTTGTCTGAACGTCGGGTCTATTCTCTGACTCAGAGGCCTCATGGGCGTCCTCAGTGACTCCTTAAGATAGCAGTAATTACTGAGGACCCACAGCAGCGCTTTTGCTGCGTATTGTTCAAGTGCTGGTTTGCTTCTTCGTATGAGTGAGGGAACAGGCGTGGGGTTTTTCCTAACCTATCATACTGCTCAGTCTTGTCTCTCTAGATCTTCTATCTTGTGGTCTATCTTACCCCTACTCTCCTTTGCCTGCTCCTTACCTTCGTGACTCAAGTCTTCCTTTCACTGCTCTTCTATTGTTTTCACTATCTGTTGCCACTCCATTCTTTCTCTCTTCCAGGGCTTAACAGCATCATATCTTGCCCTCATCACTGGCTTTGTTTCATTCATATCTCTGCTTATATCTTACTCAGGTGCTTTTTCTAGATTGTCATTGCTAACATGAAGAGATGTGGGAATACTAGATGTGAGCAAACTTTCTCTTATGCTCACCAAGGCTGCATTTATTTGATCACAGATACAATATTGTTATTTTTTCACAACCCTTAGTATCTACACTGGAAGAACTTGAGATTGACAGTGGATGTTCTGAAATACACATCACCTCAGAATGACTACTAAACACAGACCAGCTCAAGACTGATCTTCAGAAACGGTAAAACTGATGAATGCATTTGTATTGCAAATCAATGCAACATTTAGAAAAGAGAATAGTGAAATACTGATATATTTTAACTGCTTAAAAAGTGCTTAAAATGCATAAGGCAATCAAAAGATGATTTAAATTAGTAGGTCAGAGCCCATAATATACAAGAATGTAACAGATATATAGAGAATAAAATTCACATCCATCACTTCAGATATAAATATGGATATTTGTAAATAAAATCATTTTATTTCAGACAGATGGGGACAATAAAGTGGGCGAAATAGCTGTGCAGCGCATCAAAAATAGAAACGGGGCGTCCATCAACTGTCGCAATGCACTGCAACGTCCGCGTCCAGTGTAGACAGCTTCGAGAGCTGATCTAGTTTTGTAGACACAGTGTAGACAAGGTGTCAGCCAATTAACTATTTATTCTTGTGTATATTTTATAAAGCTTTCACAGGATTTAAATTCAAGAATGAATGACAATCTTATAAGTGACAGGCTTTTGTGTTGTGTGTTTATGTGTGCATCCTAATATGTTTGTATTGTGCGTGTGAAAGCATGTGTGTGTGTGGTATGTGTCGGCATGAACTTGTGTGTTGGTGTGAATTATAAAGGATGCTCAGCACACCCTCAGTGTTGTGGGAGGTTGAAGACTCAGTCTTGGCACTCTCAGGTCAGTGGAGATCTGCCTCTGTGCTGGATCAAAGAGAGTTGAGCCTGTGTCACACTCTCCAGCCATGATACTAATGCCACAGTCCTGGCAAACACAATGCTCCTCTCCCATCTCCCACTGTTTCTCTGTTTATTCTCTCTCCCTCTACCTCAACACCTGACATATAATAAATAGGCCAGAGTTCTCCATTCTTTCTAGAAGAAAATAATTGAAAGAAAAAATGTAATTCAGTGAATTTGCATGATTGATTTTTGTCTAAATATCTAGTTGGCCTTTTCATGACTTTTTTTACAGATACAGATTGTTTTTTGTTTTTTTTCATTGTTGTTGTCAATTTTTTTTATTTTCAATAATGATAAAAGTAAAATATTATATCAAATGTATTGTATTATAAACAATATCATTTTGTTGTCATTATATGTATATATTAATATAAAAAAATATGAACTTATTATTTGTAAACATATATATATGTGACCCTGGACCACAAAGCCAGTCATAAAGGTCAATTGTTTGAAATACATAATGTGAAAGCTGAATAACAACTCTTTACATTGATGTATGGTTTGCTAGAATAGGACAATATTTGGCTGAGATACAACTATTTGAAAATCTGGAATCTGAGAGTACAACAAAATCGAAATATT
>JAUZSZ010000137.1:3656442-3669913 GCA_034780575.1 Labeobarbus marequensis
AACCACCCGCACCTGAAAAATACACAGCAAATATGCATTAAACAGAGACAACAGGAAGTCCTGCTTTCACAAAACTATTAACATGATGGAATTCTGATATACAAAATACACTGTTCAATAGCCTTTAGTTGAGGATGCATTTAATTCTACAGGGTGGCAGTGTGGAGCTCACAGTTTGGAATGTAGAGCTAAAGCCAACATTCCCAGCATCCTTTGTGGTCAGAACGATGAACTCCAGGAGGAAGAGAGATTTATCAATGGTCACAGCTAAAGTGGTTATTTTTTTCCTCTAGCCCCAAAAACTTACATTTGGTCTTCCCCCGCTGTTCTATGTTGAATTATACTGTACATTGCCTTTATTGCAATGTTAATATTTGTTCTTTATGCTTCCATTAAACTTCTGTTTTTCCCTACAGTATACAATGCTTTAGTAAAGATATACACTACTGTGCAAAAGTGTAGGGTAAAAGAAGTCTTTTATGCTCACCAAGTCTGCATTACTTGAATAAAAATGCAGCAAAAACAGAAATATTATGAAAAATATCACAACCTAAAACAATTATTTTTATATATTTTAAAATATAATTCAAATATAAAATTGCAGTCATAACTGGGTTTAATGCTGGGTGTACAACTGACCAAAACAGTGATTCTTTGGGAAGTTGATTACTGCATTTTACACATCATCTACTTTAACATGCTGAATGTGTTTTTGTGTACCAGTTTAATGTGCATGGCAGCATGCATAAAACCAGACAGGAAAATCACACTATGAATCAATTCAAAAAATTGTCAATTCATGATGGAGCATTTCTATTAATATTAACGTGCTCAATCCCAAAAGTAATCTATAAATGTGGAAGACAGTTAGTTATTTGTGCACAAAATGAAGACACAAGTACACTAATGGAGGCGTATGCAGCGATAATACATGTCAGTGTACACAGCCTTACAAAAAGCATACTAATCTTTTTACACATTGATCATGCATACCGATTATGCGGACACCAATGAGGTCATGATTTTAAAAACCCTCTGCTGAAGCCTTGTTTCTTTTAGCTGTAGAAATTCAGTTAGATAATGGACATCATGCTGCTACACTGTGGAAAATGAAAAAGCATTAGGGGAACATGAGTAGGAATTTCCAAAAAGCAGAGGAATTTCCTTTCAGATGTGTATCTGTTGTTAATGTAATGTGGTGTAAGATCATTTTTATTTGTATAAATGTGGTGGAGAAACATTCAGGCTCTGTACAGGGACATGCAATCCTGAGAAATGGATACCTGAGTGGTGAGGGGAGCACCAGCCATCTACAGCAGGATGTAGAATATGAATAAAGGACAGGAAGCAAAGACATAGAGGTGGATGTTGGTTAACAGTTAAAAAAAAAAAAAAAAATCCAGGAAGGCTAGTGCAACCAGCAATAATGACAAAATGTAGCTAAGCTATGACAAGATACAGCAGGAACCAGGAGCTCCAGGAAGCTTGAACTTAGTCAACATGAAATCATAATCAACCCTAATTCATTTAACATGAATTAGGTGCAGTCATGAATCAACAACAACAAAGAAAGTTTATTTTTGTAATCTTTCATCAAAATTGTAATGCACATGAATTTTGAGCATGAATAAAATGATGAATTGTCAATTTTGATTTAATGGTAACTTTACAGTTCTGGCCGATGCCAGTAAACTTATTACAAGTTTCATGTTACATCAAATAACCAATAAATTGACAATATAAAACTTCTATACTATTTTGTCTAAATAGATTAAACTAAAAATAACTAAATTAAAAAATAAAATCAAATAAATTTAATTAAATATAAAACCAGCAATTATGAATGTTACAAGTGAATTTAGGCATTAATAGATTTTACAGCATTATTAAATTATTAGTGTTTTTAAAGATTGAATTTAAGTGAGCATTAGGTGACAGCAAAGCTATCTAATGAAGTCCTGTCCTACATTTTTTTCACTGAATACCATTTCACCATAAATATGCCGCAGCATCACAGTTGTAAAATGGGTTGTGAACGCTGTTCCAAGTTGACTTGAAAAAAAAAAAAGAAAATCAAAATTGCACTTTTGATGGAGGAGCCCCTAATGATAAATTCAGCATTACATATATGGATATGATTGTGATCAAGTGATCCATTGAGATTTATTCATTGGCATTACCTGCACAGGTCCACCTCCAAGCTCATCGTCCAGCTGGGCAGCCAAGATGGCAGATGCCCCAATCTCATCTTGAGAGGAGTCCTTACCCTGCCTTTAACAGACATCATAAGCAAGTCAGACATCATAAGACAGCATACTGAATTGTTAAAAGAAAACACATAGCATGTCCGCCTGGGATTATGTCAGATGAAGATTTAGATCAACTGTGTGAGATCAAGTCATACCAGATGTAGATGATGTGACCCTGTCTGCCTCCATGGCGGTAATTGTACAGGATAATGTAACTGTCTCCTCCATAGAACTGGCCATAAGTAGAAGGATCAACTGGAGCCTTGTCTGATCCTTCAATACGCCAGATCTAAAGTAGAATATCATAAAAATATCATTACAGTACCATCATTGTATTTGTATACACAACATATTGTGTGACCTCAGGCCAAGTTACAGAGCAGTGTGTGCTCACTCACTGACCTGTTTCTCTCCGTTGCCATCATCAATCATTCCATGCTGGGCGGCCATGGCTGGTGAATCGTGCAGAGTTGAAGCATCGAATGGCACCCTCTCGATCTTAGCAATGCTGTTTGAGATGTAAGCCACACCCAGACCCTCCGTCTGGTCCACATCACGCCAGTTTTTGAAGAACTGTTTGAATAGAGGCGTCTCGCCCATCTCCGGAAGAATCTGAACCTGTGTGTGTTTTGGGTAACCCATTTTCTTAATGAATTCATCTGCTGCCTTCATGGCAGCCTTTCTCTCTTCCACATTGGCATCTTTTCCTATAAAAAACATTGGTGTGTCAAAAAAAGAACTCTGAATAACATTTTTAAAAAAGTCGCCTTTTGTTTTCTCGGTCAATACCATTTACCTTTCCAAACAAAGATTTTGCCATCTGAGCCGTGATCCAAGATGAAACAGTCGCTTGATTCCAGTGCACTCTGGGAGAAAGGGTTCTCAGCGGCCACCAGAGCAATCGTCATGTCTCCACTAGCATCAGACACCTAAAATACAGGAAAACGTCAAGAAATTCAAAGTACTTATGGTCTACAAGGGCTATTTACATATTTACATGGTTTATATCCAGTGGCTACCTTATAGAGTTTGGCCATCTTCCTGTTGGAGGCATCAGCCTTGGCATCATCAGATGCTCCTTCAGGAAGGTCTGGTTTTTCTCCAAGAACCTGCCAGAAGATAACTGGATCATGCATTTAGTGAATCTCTTGTCAATTTTGAAGTTGAAGCTTTCTGTCTTTCTTACCTCCAACATCTTCTCGCGTTCCACCCCTTCATCACACACATACACACGAGCGCGTCCACTGCGTTCATTGTCACGAATGCCCTTTGCAAGCTGAGTAGCTTTAAGCTTTTCAAAGCGGTTACTCTTTGAACCACACCACTGGTAGATCTCCTGTAAAAATACAGAGCAAACAGGGTTATTTTAAAGGTGGTTTTTTTTGTTTTTTTTACAATATCGATACCCCTCACTCTCTTTACACGATACTCACGTTGCCCAAGTCCAGGATGAAGCAGTCTCCCTGGTTAAAGCTCTCCCAACTGACTGGCACTTCTGTTGCTCTGACAACACGCCGACCTTTGACCTGTAGCACGCGTTGCACTACAACTTCATTGGTGACCACATGCTTGAATCCAGATGCAACTCCACCTTTCTGGAAAACAAAACAAGATGGAAGTGAAACGAAACACACACACACAAACACAAAAAACAACAAAACAATAAAAGCTAAAGAAAACCAAAACAAAACAATAAAAGCAAAAGAAAATCAAACAAAAAATAAATCTAAATAAAATCAAACTGAAACAAAATATACACACACAAAAACAACAAAACAATGAAAGGAAAAGAAAACCCAACCAAAACAAAACAATAAAAACAAAAGAAAATCAAACAAAAAATAAAAACAAAACTGAAATTAAACAAAATACACACAAAAAAAAAACAACAACAACAAAACAATAAAAGCAAAAGAAAACCAAATCAAAACAAAACAATAAAAGCAAAAGAAAATCAAACCAAAGGCCATTGAAGTTTCATGTCTGGCAATATTACTATTCCATTCCAACATTTTTAATAGTAACATTTAGTGGAAAAACATCAAGACATTTATATAACATTATAAATGTAATTCATGACATCAATGAAAAATTTGTTTCATCTTGGATATCCTTATTTGGATTAGTCACTTTTTTGTCACTTTCTATTTGTCCTGTTGACAATTGGACCACTCACCATGTACTGCAGCCCTTTCTTAAAATATCCCAGAAATGCTTTGGACTCATAGCCTTGAACTTCACGGTACTGGATGGGCTTTCCACCCAAATAGTCATCCATCTGCACTGTGAAAATGGCAGCCGCCCCACTTTCATCTTGCGTGCAATAGTCACCTGTCAGTTGAGGGAAGAGCATCTATAAGAAATGTAGCTGATGCATCTGATAACTAGCTGGTCTTGAAAATTAGGCAAAACATTCACTTCAGTACTAAAATAAATGTGAGAATCTCTTTAACACAGCATTGTCCTCTTACCTAGCCAGAAGTGGAGATCATACTGTAGGTTGCCAGAGCGTTGCTTGATAGTATTGAGGACCACGTAAGCATCACCGGTGTAGAATCCTCCATAGAGGTTCTCAGGAACTGCCACCAAATCAAACTTCTCAATTCTCCATACCTGGAGCCCAGGTTCCTTCCCTGCTCGCTCAAACTCAGGGTGGTACACCATGCTGTCTAGAGAAAGAATACACAAACACATTGTTTATTCAAACTGATGCAAACGGTGAAAAGCATTTTACCAACATTTGTGAGTGGTTTATAAAACTGTTTACTGAGTTTGCACACACCTAAAGGTCTTACATTCACATTGCAGGCACACAGCAAAATAAACCCAGTGAACTAGACTATAAAAAAATCCAGTGGCTGGGAGTTTCCTTCTGTGGTGATGGACAATTGGGCTGGATGCAGGAAAAAGGAAGCACTGTAACTAATGCTGTTGGAGTGACAGTGCCAATGGTGGACACTCAGTCCTGGCCGTATCATTCAGAACACTAATCCTTGCATACAGTTGCTCGCCAGCACTTAATGTGGCAAGGGCCTCTGAGGGGGTGACCATGTAAGCTGAGCTTACTGCCCACTTGTGGGGTGGGGATATGGTGAAGTTTGGGATGTTTTAGACATGAGTCATTCAGAAATGAGACAGTAGCTTTGTAATCCTATTTACTGACCATAAGACATTCCTCAGAGAAAAAAAAATCCATCCAAGAAGGGTGCAGTGTTTACCAAGGATAAACATTTACCAAATATCCATCACATTTAAATCAGAAGTTGTGGTTTAGTATTTCTTAACATTATGAAAACCACAGGGGGGAAAACACTGTTGGAGCCAGTGACTACAAAAAAGGGGAGGGATGAGGAGGACATGCAATTCCAAATATGGTGTTTCATGATCCTGGTCCATTTTAATGATCTGCCTTATAATGCATGAACAAAACTGTGACTGCTTCCTTGCGAAAGAAAAAAACAAAAAAAAAACTTTTTTCTTTTTGAAAAATATCAATACTTTTAATTAATACGTTTGATCAAAAGACATTTATAACATTACAATATTTTAATTCACCAAAATTTGCTGAAAAAAATTATGGTTCGTGGTATAAATATCCCTAAGAATAAGCAGCACAACTGTTTTCAACACTGAAAATAATAAGAAATGTTTATTGTGTACAAAATCAGCATATTAGAATAATTTCTGAAGGATCATTTGACACAGAAGACTAAAGTAATGACAACTGAAAACTTACCTTTGCCATTACATACAAAAAATAGAAAACAGTTATTTCAAATTGTAATAATTCTTCACATCATCAAACTTTTTCTGCAATTTTGATCAAATAAAGGCAGCCTTGGTGCATTTTTCCAGCAACACTTTTAAGGTGTTAAAGGTAAAATTTCTCAACAATACAACGTATACAGTTTATAAATTGGGTATTAATTTTTAAAGATCATCTTTGAGTGTGGCAAAGGAAATCTTAATGTAAAAATAGGCAAGTGACTGTGCACAATTAGGCCTAAATATGCAATATTAACTATAATATTGATTAGAAATATCCAATATCAACTAATTAGAGATATCTAATATGGTACCGATACATTTGCAATAATCACAGCCATTAAGCACATTATCTCTCATCATCTCTAAACACATTACACTAGAAATCGACCATATATTCTAATATTATGAATATAAGGTTTTATTTTTTTCTCTACACTCATGAAAGACTAGACAAAGTGGCAGGCCCAGCAATTAAGCACTGCAGTAGAACTGTATAAGATACAGTTGTCACCACGCATTCACTCACACCTCCTGTATTAGATCAAACCACAATCAGGCAGCACATGCTTCACAATCAAGCATCTATTTTAAGCCAGACATAGGCGTGCTACGAAACAGCTGCTATATAATGAACATCAATAGACCACCATTTGCTCTATTTCAGCTGTTGTTCAGCACCATTTGCTCTGTTTCAGCTGTTGTTGTGTCAGCCTGTACACCAAAGTCTATGCCGTGTGATCTGGAACTGATGTCCAAATGTTTTGATGTGCCCAAGTACATAAAGGGACATTGTAACTTCTGAAATGTCTTCTGAACACAAAGCATCAGTGTGACAGAAAGGCTAATTAACAGAACACTGTTTCACGCAAATGACTGATCTCAGTCTCTAATATACTGCTCCGGGTTACTCTCTTGAGACATGCATGAAATATTTAGCATACAACAGGCTATGCTGAACTAAGCACATCTTGTATGATATAGCTGATGAGGATGTCGCTAGTCCGCTAGCCCACAGAAGACTATAAATAGACTAGGTCATGTGACATTCGCTTACAGGTCAAAATGGGAGGGATGTGTTTCTGGGAAGTGCCTGTACACATTCTGAATAGGCCTTAATAAAAAAGCAGTAGGATGTCCGAATACCAAGAATACCATGAAATGAAAGTTCACCCTATGTATTTTTCTTAATGCATATTGTTGATCATATTGTTAATGATTCATCCATGCATGGTTAAATGTCTTGACTTCATTTTTTTTTTTTTTTAATCAAAATGTCATAATCCAAACTTCCGTAACTTCAGATCTGCCTCCATCTAATCAATAACTGGTGGATAAAACAAAGTCCCCGCCCAACATTTTCGTTCTTTTTTGATAACAAGAGATTCTGTCAGAAAGAAGAATTATGAGTGGGCTGGTACCAAAAAACTTGAAAAAGGTGTTTCTTGTGGATTCATTTTTATATTTTTTGGTGGATGTAGTATGTCTGGGAATATATTTATACGCCTGTATACCTAAAATACATACTTCAATAGAACTGTGGTAAACTAGACAAGCCCTTGTTTCCTCACAGTTCTAGGAAATTCCGAATATCATCTGAAAAAGTTCAGACACTGTGGCCCTCTGAAAAATTTGACATAAATCTGCAGTGGAAATGAATACATGAAATCTGTTAAACGACCAGCATATACTTCCAACTTGATCTTAACGTAACTACTGTGTATTATAAAATAATTCAAGTATTTTCACATAATCCTCAGTCTGGAAGAACTGACTAAATCATCTTCCTTTTTCCTGAAGAAATGCCTAAATGAGAGGAACTCCTGGGGTGACTCAGTTTTTCCATCTAGATATTTCTTCCTACATCTTTTACAAGCACCAAAGCTCCTTAGATAACATCTTAGCATGGAGTCAACATTAATTCTAAGCCTTGTTCAAGCTCTTGACTGCACCCTGTATTTACCCAAAGAGAAAACAGGCTAACCAGTGACTGCACTGACTGAGTTTTATAGCCAGGCCCCATATTAAAGTACAAGACTCTCAAGAATTGTAAGTTTGTATACAGATAAACATACAAGCGTTCAAAATCCGAGCTATAAAGGGTGTCAGACTGTTTCTATCAGATTGGTGTGGCTGATACTTCCTTGGCTGGTTCCAACGATTTACTGTTGAACAGCTAACAGAACACCTTTCTTGAGAAATTCAAGAAAGCAAACACACGCAATGCAGCACAAAGGCAGTTCTGTGAATGTGTTATGAATCTGATGGTAGTGTCACATGACAATGTAGGTTTTGTAATGCTATATGACATAATAAAATATCATCTGATACAATCCATTATGCGTGACTGTTCTTAAGTATGTTCTTGAAGACATTTCCAAGCATTTCTAAATTGCAGGACAGGATGGGGTATATAAAATCTGTGGCATCAATAAGCTCAAAAAGACTACTCCTCTCTCCTTTCTGTGGAGGCACAGTATGACCTACTCTCACAGTCCTCTGTTATTCTTGTAATCACTAGGTCTGTGTGTGTATAGGTGTGTTTGGATTAGAACACCCATGTAGAAACGCTAATACGTTATCAGTCATTGTGCTAGTTATATACCTGGCTACAGACTGCATGAAACAAACTGATTTTATGTTTTATGTTTGTATTTCAAGCTAGTGTTTTGCAGAGGTTTCTGTGATGGTTACAATTAGGGGTGGAGGTAGGATTATGCCATAGAAAATATCATTAACCCGATGTACTGAAAAAACAATGGAAGTCTATGAGATAAATGTATATGTAAATCTATGGTTCCATAAAGAACGTTTAACATCCATGGTAACTTTCGATTCCACAAAATGTTCTTTAGATCTTTTAAATGTTCTTCACACTAAGAAGAACACACTTAAAGGTTCTGCGGTCAACCACAAAGGTTCTTCTATTGCTGCAAAAATCCTTTTTTTAAAGAACGTATGTATTCTACAGATTTGTTTGGTACCATCTGTAGCCAGGTAATAAGAGTAAACACAACCTTATAACTGTCACAAATATGACTTCCGCTGGAAGTTTGCAGCAGTTTTTAACAAACACTGAAGGTGTTTCCTGAGGTGATGTGGAGCTACTTCCTCTTTCGCTAAAGCGTCTTTACCACAAAGTTAATATTTGTCTCAGTTGGGTGTGTTTCTATGGTAACAGATGATAAATGCACACAAGAGTCTGATGATGAGTAATCAAAAGTGGAACTATTACAGCACGTGACATGTAACTCAAATCTTTAAGTTCCTATAATGGCCATAGCCCTTTTGCATAACACCAAATTTACACAAAAAGTATGCTTTAGTCATGTTATTATTGGTTTCAGTAATTTAATGCTGAAACCAACCATTTTTTCCCACTCAGCTCAGGTTGAAGCAAATGATAAATCGATCCAAATATCAATATAGTGGACCTGGTCTTCTAAATGCATACGTGACAGCAGATCAGAGCCGTCCTGCAGACTGCGCACAATTTTACCGCATAATAAAAAGGTGCATCGCAGAATTCAGAATCTCTCCTTATATGGCTTTGTTTGATGAGCAGTTTCAGCGTTCAAAACGAAAACAGAAGTTTTGTAAAGCAGTGCACGGCCTACATATGCAGAAACGATTTAAATGTGTTGGAGTTCTTGGCGTGTCCCGTAAGAAAGTGTCACTCCAGTGGAAACATTAAGCACACAGAGACGCCTGTAACAGTTCAGCGTTGTTTGCAGTGAGTTAAATCGTCACATTTCAGCTGACTTTGTGGCTGAGGAGGTTGTTTAAAGGTAAAATAGATGTAAGACTTACCTATAGTTGAATGACAGGAGTTTGCCTATGGTGGAGTCACAGTTAATGCTATTGCAGAATATTGTGTCTAGGCAGGGCAACACCCCTCTGATTCAGACAGACTGCTTAAATAATTCTGTTCAGGGCAGGGGGGATGCTGGCATTTAAACCACTCCCCTCTGACTACGGGACAAGGCAAATCACTGCCACCTACTGCGCCACGTGGAAACTACGCTTAGTATTTTCCTACACTGACAATTTATCATTGTAACCCTAGTTACCTCCAAAATACCACAGTTACTAATGTTTTATTACACGCTTGTCTGTGTGTTACTTTCCAGTCAGTGTTTTTGAGTGTTTTAGTGACTGAATATTATGGTACTATTATACTCTTCAAATGCTAAATAATGTCTTCATTTTGTAAACTACAAAATAAATTAAAAATATTCAACATGCAACCGTCTACAATATAGATCAGAAGCTCAGTGCATACAGTAATTACTTAGATTCTTCAGGTGTGTGGTTGGCCAAAGGCAAAGAAATGTAAATATTAGTTTGTATTAATGTTTAAATATAATGTAAACTTTTTTATTTGTAAATATAGAGTAATATTTAATACTTAATATGTTATATATAATTTAAGACATTATATCTTTATATTTAATAGTTTTTTGTAAATATAGCAATATGCCAGGCTCATTTCCACTTTTTTGTTTTTAAGAGCATGCAAGGATGGAACTAGTTCAGTGCACTATAATTTGACATTTTGAATGAATGCCATTTACAATATTAACATAGTCTCCCTTTGGTGGTGGTTAGGGGGAGTAAATTCAGCAAATATTCAAATATGTTTCTACTGTGGTTGCAATATTATAGACACATTTTTAATTAATTGAGAGAATGAATTATGTGATACAGAATCTAATCTAATCTAGACTCTAATCTAAGAGTATTGATGGGCACATTAAACACGTCTTGTTGTTTTGTTTTTAGCCGCTAGATGGAGACATTCGCCAACATGTAGGATTTTTCTGTGAAAAATGAATTTGCCTGAACTTTTGATCCCCGACCTCGACAATGACCCCGACTACAGCACATAGATGCCTCTCTTTCTGTTTAAGGATGAACGGGACATCAAAACTACATCGAAATGAGCCAGTTGTCTCAACAACAGTCTCTGTTAGTCTCTATAACCCAGAAGAAGTTGATTGTCAGAATTGACTATAAACTACAAGCCACAGTGAATCACATTGGTAAATCGGATCCTGCAATGAACAACCTAATGATTCATTGAACCGAGAACTGTCTGTTTTGAAAATGCCAGATTCGTAATGAAGAGAACCGATGAGTAAGCAATGACAGCTTAAGAGAACATAGGATGTGGTTACTAAAATAGCCAACTAACAGAAATGTTAACAAATAAATTGAAACCTACATATTCCTTGAATTTATTCAGTGACATTAATATACAAGACAGCGTTGATTTTTAACAAATACCATTTTTTTAATTAAAACATGCAAACCTTTCAGCCTAAAGATGTTAATTAAATGCAATAGAAATTGTAGTATTGTTGAATGTAAATGTGAAATATATTTAGGTTGTAATAATTACATTTTATAAGATTAATCATGTCCGCAACAAATAAGCAGTGACATTAAATAACAATAAATACAATAAACCAAATAAATCGTATTTGATGAAACTTAATTTGAAAAAGTGTTATTAACAGTTGAGAATATTTAAGTGGAGTTACGCCAGGGACCACGTGATGACGTAATAACCGAACGACGTAAAGAATCACTGAATCGTTTATGGATCCGAACAGTTCGAACAAAATGACTCGGAGATTCCATCAGCAGCCCTAATGGATAGCGGCCAGGCCAACTTGAGCCAACAGTGTAAAACCTAAGGACATGTGGGTAAACTATTTATGGAAGTAACTATACAAGTTTATAGACGCGCATTATCGTAAACTTCTAAGTCCTGCTAAATACATTATGTGCTTTAGTACGGTATAATTATTTAGACGTTCTGCTCTTTCCTCGCGTTAGTGGGAACGGAGCTCTGGCATCAGTAACCGGGCTGTGGCGCCAAAGTCATGACAGACAACATCAAAACTGCTGTTGAAAACCGCGGGAAAATGAAGGGGATCTGAAAGAGGCTCTTTGTGAAATCCTCCACTGCTGTCGCCTTATTGTCTGTCAGATTTGCCGATCTAGAGACGGTGTATGAAACGTTTCATTCTTGGGAGCAGGGAAATATGATGTGATTTAATCTTTGAACCTCCACCCACTGTTTTCAGTACTCAAAGGAGCAGTAACGCTTCACTGAGGTCTCTTAATATCTGTGGCGAGAAGACCAAACCAGACTTACCAGAAGAGCATTATAGATTTGTATATTCATACAGTAGACTCTTTCACTGCATAAGCATGGTGTTCTTTCACTATCAATACTTTTAATGGAGCAGCTAGATCAGACTGCTTTAAATCATCATGCCCTCTCTTTTTCAACACAGCACAGACCAGTCTTATCTTGTGTGTAAGGATATCTTACATAAGACAGGAAATCAGAGGACAGGTATGGCTTCCACATGAAAATATTGCTTTTGGCACTTGAGGTTACACAGAAAGCTCTTTGTTGCGCTCCAAGAAATACCTCACAGAGGCAGGCTGTGTTTATGTAGAGGAATGGATAACTTCAGGTTTGTGTTATTCACAAACAATTGCTTCACGTGTGGCCTGTCAGCTGAAATTATGAGTGTTTGGAGCCTTATGTGGTTTGCTTAAGAACATCATATATTAGGTTTACACATTTAAAGTATTCTTAATGCTGACTGGACTGTGTATGTGCCCACTTGTTTTCTGTTGCTCAGGCAAACTTTACAGAACATCCTACAACAATTAATTACTTTATGAACAGCATGAGTTTTAATAAAATGTTCATAAAGTGATCAAACTGATTGGATTTCATTCATGAGCTAGAAAGAATTAATGCATCACTTTTTTCCTTTAAAGGAATTATATTATGCAAATCCTAGTTGAGACATGCTTATCACTGTCAATAGAAAAGACAGATTCTGATTACTCACAAAGTGATATGATTAATTTTCATAAAATGCATTTTAAACTACCCAAATATATAGTTTTTCGGTGAGCTTGTATTGGAAAACAGCAGAAACTTGTCTGTAAAAATTGCAAATTGGAGAAGTTTTATGGCAGGATTGGTCAATAATGTTTTTTCCGTGGGGCTTTGTGAAGACTATTAGTTCTGTTTACTTGTACTTACAAACC
This sequence comes from Labeobarbus marequensis, assembly GCA_034780575.1. Taxonomy (NCBI): domain Eukaryota; kingdom Metazoa; phylum Chordata; class Actinopteri; order Cypriniformes; family Cyprinidae; genus Labeobarbus; species Labeobarbus marequensis. Next base: position 3,669,537 of record JAUZSZ010000137.1, read on the forward strand.
AACCCAGTTTGTTCACTCCAGTGTTATTTTAGTATTTTTTCATTGAGACACTATTATAGTTTTTAAGTATATTTTGAATAATTTTTTATTTTTATATTTTTCTGTTTTCATTTTAGTTTTAGGTAAGATTTTAGTATTTTTTGTCATTTTTATTTGTTTGTTTATTTTATTATTTTTAATTTAAAAAGGCTATGTATTTTTTTTATAAATATTTACTTCAGTCTCAGTTTTAGTTATTTTAGTACATCAAGTTAAACTAAATGAAAATGAGAAATAATGCCGAGCTGAAATATAATAAGATTACATTTTTCAGTTATTGTGTATTTTATTTCAAGTAGCAAGCATGTTTTTTATTCAGTTACTAAGTTCTATGGATT